>ML797010.1:272555-284494 GCA_009831015.1 Picea engelmannii
AAGGTTGGCCATTTTGCAGCCAAGTGTGCCTATCCCAAGGAGGACCCTGAATATGAAGAAAACAATACTACACAATACAAGAAGGAAAAACCCAACTACAAGAAAAAAATTTACAAAGGGAAAAAGAATTTCTACTCAAAAGAAGAAAACAACAGTTCATTAGAGTCCAGTGATAGTGATGAATCTAACGATGATGAAGTCCTTTTTCTAGGTATTGAAGAGTCTAAAGAGGTAGAGGAAATTAAACATGAGAAAGAGTTAGAAGATGAAGAAGAAGTTAATATGGAAGAAGAACTCCTCAGTGCCTTGGATGAATTAAGAAAATACAAAACCATATATAGACAACTGAAAAGTTTTGTATTTGAGCAAAAGGAAAAACATGAACAGAAAGAAAAGGAGATGGATAAACTCATGACCAACCTGAAAAAACAAATCCTAGAAGCAAATGGGATCGAAGAATGTTTGGAAAAGTCTCTTAAAGAAAAAGAAATAACCTGTGAAAGAATGGAGGCAAAAATAGTTCACCTGAGAAAAGAACTTGATGCAAAACTCACTCAAACAAAATATGAAAATAGTTCTAAAATATTAGATAAGATTATTACCACACAAAAGGATTCAGGTAATAAAAATGGAATAGGCTATTCTGAAGAAGAAAGCCGAGTTAACTCAAAATCATATGTAGATACTCTCCTCAGTACATTCAAGAAGAAAAATGAATAGAAGACAAGTAATGATCAGAACTCCAAAGGACCACTTCCATCCATCAATAAGGAAGATAAGACAATACGAATTTTTTTTTAATCAAAACAGGTATCCTCACATTTTCTTTGGTTATTGCTTTGCATGCTCTAAATTCAAACACAAGGCTATGAATTGTAGAGCATAGAGAAAGAAAAATTTGAGGGTTAAGAATTATAATCGTAAAGATAACCAAGAAGTAAATCAAGTCAAAAGAAGAAAATATAACTCTTTTGCACCTCTACAAGAAGGGGACCTAGAATGCTTCAGATGTCATAACCATGGACATAAGGCCAGTAATTGAAAATTAATGGAAGTCTCAGAACAACCAAAATTCATTAGAGAGAAAAAGAAGCTTTGGAAAGAAAAAACATCTAAGGAATTTCTTATTGCCTTAAAAGCCCAAGATAAAGAATATCTTTAGTATGTTGATAGTGGGTGCTCAAAAATATGACAGGAAACAAGGAAAAGTTTGTGAACATAAAAAAACAAAAGGGTAAGGTTACATTTGGTGACAATGCTTCAGGTAACATACTTGGGAAAGGCACTGTGAGCTTGGGAAAAGACAAAGACAAGAATGTGTTGCTTGTTGAAAAACTGAAACCTATCCTATTAAGTGTCAGCCAAACCTGTGATCAAGGGCACTTTTGCAGATTTGATTCCCATAAATGTGAGATTAGGAGAGAAGACACGGGAAAATTGTTTGGTACTTCTCCTAGAACTCCTGAAAATGTGTATATACTAGATGAAAAATTGAATGAGGAATGTCATATGAATCTAACAGATGAAAGTTGGCTATGGCATAAAAGGTTGGTGTAGAAATTTCAATACAAATTAAGTATTTCCTGCTATTCTCTTGATCTAACAATTTACACCACTGTTAAATATAGAATCACTTCTACTATTATTCTTGTGGAAAATTAAACCACGATCACAACCACAATCACAAAGTGAAATATCAAGAACACATAACATAGAAGTTTTACCGGGAAAGCGTAAAGCTAAAAACCCCACTATCATATATTATGTATATCATGATTCATGAAACAATCTCATACAAAACTCTAATCCAAGAGCTCTCAGTACAATACAATTGTCTCACACTGTCATACACAAATCAACAAATACATGTGCCAATTCCTGTGTCCAGACAACTTGCCTCCTCTGCACAATCTCTGCAATTCGAATTCTCACAATCGAATCGAATGATTAACGAATTACCTATTTTTCACATGCTCATAAGCATATCCACTGCATGTGTGATCAAATCACAACTGATAGTCAAAATGTCCCTTTCACCTGTTATCTCAACTGGGTCTCCACTGGATCTGACATGCATGTAGTTAACCGTGGTGAATCTTCAGTTGCATGTGAGTTCATTGATTAACTGAACTCTCACTAATGCATGTTTAGTTACAATTGATCTTAACTCACTTAACTATACTTATAATTCTGTTACAAATCCAACTCACTCAGTTATGAATGAAATAATAGATTAATATTTATTGTCCAATTTATTTAAGGGAAAAATAAATTAGACATATGTTTCTTGTTGACTTTTCAACACTCACTCTCAACAAGAAAAGGATTATCCTTCACCCCAATCTTGTCTCTATGATATTCGAATTTTCTCTTGGTGAGCGCCTTCGTCAGAATGTCTGCATCCTAATCTTCCGTAGGAATGTACTGAAGCAACATGATCTTCCACTGCACACAATCTCTGAGATGATGATATCGGATATCTATATGCTTATATCTATCATGAAACACATGATTAATCGAGAGTTTAATGCAACTTTGATTATCACAATAAATCACTGTCGGATCTAAATGAGAACCAAACAAACCAACCAAGATCTTCCTCATCCAGATAGCCTCACATGCAGCTTGACTGGATGCCATGTATTCCGCTTCTGCTGAACTAAGTGCCATGAATCTCTGTTTCCTGTTGTACCAAGAAACAACTGTAGATCCGATACTAAAGATCCCTCGTGATGTGCTCTTTCTGTCTATTGGGCTGCCTGCCCAATATGCATCCATGAAGCCATGCAACTTCACCTCATCCATCTGTCTGTACCATAATCCATACTCAGATGTGCCCTTCAGATATCTCAGTACATGCTTACCTGCCTTCCAAAAGAGTTTGGTAGGCTTAACCATCACTTGACTTAGTTGGTTAACTACATAGAAAATGTTCGATCTCGTGTTCACTAAATCCATGAATCCATGCAACTTCACCTCATCCATATGTCTGTACCATAATCCATACTCAGATGTGCCCTTCAGATATCTCAGTACATTCTTACCTTCCTTCCAAAAGAGTTTAGTAGGCTTAACCATCACTTGACTTAGCTGGTTAACTACATAGAAAATGTTCGATCTCGTGTTCACTAAATACATTAGCGAACCCACTAGYTGTCGATAGACAGTAGCATCCATTACTTCTCCAAAAGTAGCATCCTCTTTCCTCCAGTTTCYTAGAAGAGGAGTGTCCATGGGTTTGCAKCCCTCCATGTGAAACTTACCCAATATCTCTCTTGCATACTTTCCTTGAGACACAAAAAGTTCACCATCTSGCTGCCATATTTCCAAACCAAGGAAATAATGAAGAAGGCCCAAATCCTTCATCTCAAACTCCTTTGAAAGGTCATCCTTGCATGAGTGTATCAGCTACTCATCACCAATCAATATTAAATCATCAACATACAACACAATGATTAAAATGTTACCCTCCACCACAATTTGGTATAGGTTTTCATCTGCTTCACTTTTGGTGAAGCCCAACCCAGTGAAATAGTTGTCTATTCGAGTGTACCAAGCACGGGGTGCTTGCTTCAGCCCATACAATGCTCTCTTGAGTCTGCGCACATGCAACTCTATGTCAAAGTCTCAAAACCTTCTGGCTGTTCAATGTACACTTCTTCCTCAATGATCATGTTGAGGAACACAGTTTTTACATCCATCTAATGAATTCGCCAACCCATCTACGCTGAGAGTGCAAGGATGGATCTTATGGAAGAGTACCTTGTGATAGATGCAAAGGTCTCATCATAATCTATCCCCTCGATCTGTGAGAAGCCCCGGGCCACAAACCTGGGCTTGTATTTCTCCACACTCCCATTAGCAGCTTGCTTTACCTTATAGATCCATCTCAAACCTACCACTGATTTATCAATCGGTCTTGGGACAATTTCCCATACACTGTTTTTGACAATGGATTCATACTCCTCTACCATAGCATCAACCCAAGTGGGGTCCTGCACTGCTTCCTGAAAGGAATATGCTTCAGTCACAATACATTTTCTCATGAGAGCCATGTATCCAGGAAATTGATCAGGAGACTGTCTCTGTCTGCGATGTGAAGAAGGGGCTCCTACATTTTGTGCAACATCTAGTCTTAATCTGTCAGCTTCCGTGGTGCACTTTCTGCCATTTCTGATGGATGGCTCTGCTTGAGTGGTTTCTTCCACTCCATGAACCTCTTCATGTGGTTGATCCACATATTGAGACTCATCCTTGGGAACCAGCAATTCCTCTTCTTCATGCAAGTCTAGCTCCCTCTCAAGCGACAACCGCATGGATTTCCCCTCATCGAATTTTATATCCCATCGCATAACATTCATCTTACTGTTTGGAAAATACACACGATAATTATGGGTTGTTTCTGTGTACCCCACAAATATCCCAACTTCAGCAGTCGGTTCCAGCTTCTTCCTGGAATCTTTGGTCACATGCACATAAACAGATGAGTCAAAAAATTTAAAATGAGAAACATCAGGTTTCTTACCAGTAAAAGCTTCTTCAGGTGTACTCATGCCAAGTACTCTATGAGGACAATGATTCTACACATAAACCGCAGTATTTCATGCTTCTACCCACAAATGCATTAGTAGGCCCTGATCATGCAACATCGCTAGTGCTGCACTCATGGTCGTTCTGTTCTTTCTCTCTGTGACCCCATTTTGTTGTGGGTTATGAGGTGCTATGAGTTCCCTTTGAATTCCTTATCTACTACAGAAGTCTTTGAATTCGTTAGAGATGTATTCTCCACCATTATCGCTCCTTAGAGCCTTCACTTGCTTCCCCGACTCTTTCTCCACCAATGCTTTAAACTCATAAAACTTTGAGAATGTTTGATCCTTCTTCTGCATGAAGAATATCCAACATTTACGAGAAAAGTCATCAACAAAAATAACATAATACCTATGTTTTTCTATTGAAGCAACTGAGAATGGTCCACACACATCCGTGTGAATTCTCTTCAGGATCACCGAAGCACGGTTCTCCTTTTCATGAAAGGTGGACTTTACATACTTCCCCAGGGTGCACCCCTTGCACTGATCTAACTGAGCAAGTGTTCCCCTTAGAAGTCCAGTAGATATTTTTTACATGATCTTCAAGGCTCCATGATGAAGATGGCCCAATCTCATGTGCCATAATTTGCCCTCATTTCGGCTCACCATTGTTTCTACCTTGCCTATCATGGCACCGCAGCCATCTACCTCTAGCATGTAAAGATTCTTAACTCAAATCCCTATCTTCTTGACTTGACCCTTTGCTTTATGTCGCAGGTAGGATTTTCCACTGCTAAAAACAACATCATAGCCTCTGTCCTCCAACATTGCGACCGAGATGAGGTTTTTCTTCAGACCTAGGACATGCATAACATTTTTCAATTGAAATGGTTTACCTGACTCCCTCTAAAAGCTAATGGTACCCATACCAGTTGCACTGTATCATCCATCATCACCCATCTCTATATGCATTCTGAGATCTTTCTCCTTCAAGTCAATGAAAGACTCTTTATCTCCCATCATGTGGAAGGAAGTGCCACTATCCAAATACCACATCGATCCCGATGAAATTGAAGCCATGCATGCGATCAAAGTGAAGTCAAGCTCAAATTGTGAGACAAGAGCCTCACCAGTTGTAGATCCAGCAACTGTCTTGTTCTTCCTCTTCTGCGGATAGTTAATAGCGAGATGCCCATGTTCGTGACAGTGAAAACACTTCACTTTGGACAAATCCAGCTTCTTGACTTTAGACTCGAATTTTGGATGGAATTTCTTCCCTTTCCCTTTCCTTGCCTTGGAAGTCAAAGAACAATCCTCTTCATCATCATGATTTGATGAAGATCCATCTTTGGTGTTCCGCCTGAACTCCTCTTGCACTAGATCTGACCATATTCGTTCCCAATCCAGAAACTTTTCCCTTCCATTGACAAATTCTTGATAACTGTGCCAACTCTTGGGAAGCCCTAGGAGCACCAAGCTCACCAAATCATTAGCAGCAACTGTTATTCCCACACTTCCAAGCTCATCCTAGCATTGGACAAACTTCGTGAGATATTTTGGAATGGTGTCGCCCTTCTCCATCTTGATCTTCCTGAGTTTATCTTTGAGCACCAATTTCCTATGGTCGCTATTGTTTTGGAATAGATCTGTCAAAACCTTCCACATTGCATGTGGTGTGGTTTTCCCATGGAGACTTGACACAATGTGATCTCGTACTCCCTCCAACAG
Organism: Picea engelmannii; assembly: GCA_009831015.1. Taxonomy (NCBI): domain Eukaryota; kingdom Viridiplantae; phylum Streptophyta; class Pinopsida; order Pinales; family Pinaceae; genus Picea; species Picea engelmannii. Next base: position 278,816 of record ML797010.1, read on the forward strand.
AATCCTCCTCGCCTTTGCCACTTTGTTTTGCCATGCATCAATATTTGCAGTATTTGTCGAATCCGGCTTAAGAACATCGTTGTTAATGTAACCCTTCAAGCCATTGTCTTCAAGTACTGCTTCCATCCTGTCCTTCCAAGCAATGTAGTTAGAGCTACCCTTGAGTGCATACTCCAACCTCAAGCCATTGAAAGACATTTTCGATCTTGAATCAAGTGTCGCACCAAGAAAATCTTGCAAATTCAAATGTTATCCAACCCAAAAACTGAACTGCTGCAATCCCTCTTTCCCTGGGAGGTTCGCACCCCTCCTAAGAGTAGCCTGAGGGAAGTTTGCACCCTACCTGTGTGTAGCCTGCGAACTTGCTTGGGAAGTTTTCACCCTGCTTCACTGTAGGGTGAGGGAAGTTTGCACCCTAATTCACTGTAACCTGCGAGAATTCCAATGAAGTTCGAACCCTACCTTTGTCTAGGGTGCGAGAATTACTGTTCCTGAAAATGATGGTAGTTTTCAATACTAGGGTTCGCACCCTGCTAGAGATGGGACCTGCGAGACTAAAATTATGTTCGCACCTCACTTCTGTGACTCCATGGCCTCCGTGGCTCTGATACCATGTAGAAATTTCAATACAAATTAAGTATTTCTTGTGATTCTCCTGATATAACAATTTACACCACTGTTAAATATAGAATCGCTTCTACTATTATTCTTGCGGAAAATTAAACTACGATCACAACCACAATCACAAAGTGAAATATCAAGAACACATAACACAGAAGTTTTACTGGGAAAGCGTAAAGCTAAAAACCCCACTATCATATATTATGTATATCATGATTCATGAAACAATCTCATACAAAAATCTAATCCAAGAGCTCTCAGTACAATACAACCATCTCACACTGTCATACACAAATCAGCAAATACATGTGCCAATTCCTGTGTCCAGACAGCCTGCCTCCTCTACACAATTTCTGCAATTCGAATTCTCACAATCGAATCGAATCATTAATGAATTACCTAGTTTTCAAATGCTCATAAGCATATCCACTGCATGTGTGATCAAATCACAGCTGATAGCCAAACTGTCCCTTTCACCTGTTATCTCAACTGGGTCTCCACTGGATCTGACATGCATGTAGTTAATCGTGGTGAATCTTTAGTTGCATGTGAGTTCACTGATTAATTGAACTCTCACTAGTGCATGTTTAGTTACAACTGATCTTAACTCACTTAACTATAATTATAATTCTGTTACAAATCCAACTCTCAGTTATGAATGAAATAATAGATTAATATTTATTGTCCAATTTATTTAAGGGAAAAATAAATTAGACACATGTTTCTTGTTGACTTTTCAACAGTTGGTACATATTAACTTTGACAATCTAGTGAAATTCAACAATCTTGGTGCAGTAAGAAACTTGCCAAAGATCATAAAGCCATCAGGTACTATGTGTAGGCATTGTCAACTAGGAAATCAAACTAGAATATGGTTCAAAGAAAAAGAATACTCAACCTCAAAACCTTTATATATTGTTCACACGGAGACAATGGTGGTGAATTCACTTCAAAAGAGTTTGATCTCTTCTGTAAAACCAATGGAATAAAAAGACAATTCTCTACTTCCAGAACACCTTAGCAAAATGGGATTGCTGAAAGAAGGAATCAAACAGTTCAAGAGGCTGCAAGGACTATGCTTAATGATGCAAAATTGTCTGATGGATATTGGAGGGAAGCTGTAAGAACAACAATATACATATTGAACAGAGGTCAGCTCGGGATTAATAGTAATAAGACTCCTTATGAACTATGGTTTGGAAGAGCTCCATCAGTAAAATACTTCAGAGTCTTTGGAAGTAAGTGCTACATCAAAAGGCTTGATGAGAATCTCAGAAAATTTGATGCCAGATTTGATGAAGGTATTTTTCTTGGATATGCTTCTAACAAGAAAGCATACAAATGCTACAATATTAGACTACACAAGATTTTTGAGAGTGTAGATGTCAAGGTGGATGATATAAACATGATAAGGATCAAAAATCAAGAAACTATACTTGACAGTGAAGATGAAGATGATGATGAGTCAGTTGGTACACAAGCAGAAGAAGTAGAAGAGAATAAAGAAGAAAGGGAAGAGAATGATATGGATACTAGTGAAGATGAAGAAGATATTCAAGACGAAGAGATAAGAGAAGAATCCCCAAGAAAACACAAAAAAACTCCCTCAAGATTAACTCAAAAGAATCATCCTGAAGAATTGATTATTGGAAATAAGAGTGATGGAGTGCACAAAAGAAGACAATTGTTGTATCAAACAGAAATAACACTCTTGTCACAAATTGAGCCCAGCTCAATCAAAGAGGCATGTAAATATGAGAACTGGGTCAATGCAATGAATGAAGAATTGGACCAAATTGAAAAATATCAAACTTGGGAACTAGTTCTGAGACCAAAAAATAAAATTATCATTGGAACTAAATGGGTGTATAAAAATAAAATGAATGAGAATGGGAAAGTAATCAGGAACAAAGCCAGGTTAGTATGTAAAGGGTATGCTCGGGTTGAAGGAGTAGACTATGAAGAAACCTTTTCACCTGTGGCAAAATTAGAGGCAATTAGGATGTTCTTATCTTTCTCCAGGTACAGAAAGTTTAAAGTGTACCAAATGGATTTCAAGTCAACATTTCTCAATGGAAAATTAGAAGAAGAAGTCTATATTGAGCAACCAGAAGGATTCAAATTACACAAATAATACTATGTCTATAAATTAAGGAAAGAACTCTATGGTTTAAAACAAGCACCCAGAGCATGGTATGCAAGGCTAGATTCTTATTTACAAAAACAAGGTCTCAAAAGAGGATCAACAGACAACAATATTTACTGTAAAATTGTTGTTAATAACATGATTATTGTGGAAGTATATGTTGATGATATTATATTTGGCAGTGATGATGAAAAAATGAGTAAGGACTTTGCTAGGAGGATGCAGCAAGAATTTGAAATGCATTTGCTTGGTGAATTGAATTTCTTTCTAGGACTACAAATAATACAGTCCAGAAGAGGAGTCTTTATACATCAGTATAAGTATGTTAAGGATATGCTTAAAAAATTCAAGTTAGAAGATTGCAAACCTGTCAGTACACCTATGACAGTTGGATGCAAACTAAGAAAGGAAGATGAGTCCAATGTTGTAGATCCAAAATACTATAGATCAATGATTTAGAGTTTACTCTATGTAATAACTTCTAGACCTGATGTCAAGAAAGCAGTTGGGATGGTGGCTAGATTCCAAGCGGTACCAAAGGAGATCCATGTTCAAGATGTAAAAAAAATCTTTAGGTATTTGAAAGGAACCATAGATATTGGTTTGTGGTACCCTAGCAAGGATTCATTCACTTTAAAAGCCTATTCATATGTAGATTGGGTAAGTAGTGTAGACGACAGGAAAAGTACAACTAGAGGAGAATTATTTTTGGGAGAATCATTGGTAGCTTGGATAAGCAAGAAACAATCCTTAATTTCATTGTCTAGCAGTGAAGATGAGTATATTGTAGCAGTAGAATGTTTCACACAAGTGGAGTGGATGAAACAAAACTTACAAGACTTCAAAATACTATTTGAAGAACTTACTACTATCCACTGTGATATTACAAGCATGATAAGTCTTTCCAAGAACCCTGTTCAACATTCCAAATAAAAACACATTCCCATAAAATACCACTATCTAAGAGATCGGGCTGAAAATAAGAACATTAAATTGGAATATGTTCCAACACAAGAACAGGTGGAAAATATTTTCACAAAACCCTTAAGCAAAGATGTATTTGAATATCTTAGGCAAAAGTTGGGAGTAATCCTTCCTCCAACCTAATGCTCTCAAAAATAAAAAATATATATATATATATATATATATATATATATATATAAGGGAAAAAAATGCATCAATTGACATCAAATCAGGGGGAGACAATAATCATAGTTAGAAGGAGTCATTCAGTGTGATAGGAAAAGTATGATTGCAGGAGGATTTATCTATTTCAAATTCTGGTCAGAAGTATACAAACAAACAAAGCTTTACCATAAGGGAAGCAACCATTTGCCATTGATTTCAAAGGGGGAGAATAACTTCAGAGGAGAGATGCAATATCTCAGAGGGAGATTCAGTATGAAGTTTGAATGTTTCCATCAATGACAAAGGGGGAGATTGTTGGATATAGTGTCAAAAATATGTTGTCATTGATGTCAACAGTCAATATCATTGATGTAATGATAAGTTGGTATGACGAACTGTCATTGATATCAACAGTACTCTGTCAACATATAATGGTTGTTGACAAATAGTTGGACGATATGCAGAGATTAAATCTCAGGAGGGTGAGAGGATGAAGATCAAATCTCAGAAGAGATGGAACAATGAATCTCATAAGACTAGTCAACAATCAAATCAAATCAAGACCGTTGATACACATGCAAGAACTTGGATCAACAAGAAATATCACAATCCACATTGATCGTCGATGGTCACTTGCCAAATAGATCTATGGTTGGTGACAAAATGAAGAAAAGGCACGGTTACATGACAGTTTGGTGCTTTATGTTAAAAGACATGCTAATCTCAGCAGTCGATAATCGGGTGTTGTTGGCACCAAACCGAAGGGTAAAGAAGAACGATCGTGGGAAAGAAAGCATGTAGAAAATTGAATTAACAACTGGCAAAAGAACAACGCGCACCCATGCAAGAAAGTGTCCACAAAGGAAAGTGATAGCTAGAGGAAGAAAAACACACATATGGGAGAAATACCTAATGTAAGAAGGGTTAGGGTTTTGATAATATTCTGAAAAAGGATGAAGAGACCAAAATGTATAAATATAGATATGAAAGTATCAATTATGTGAATTTTTATGAGATGCTATGAGATTTTATGTTATGTTTTGTGGTAATTGTTAGTTGTATGAATCGATTTTGTAAGATGTTGAGAAAAGGATATACGAGGGAAGGTAGATCTATGGATTGGACCATAGGATGTAGAGCCTGGTGTGATCTAGCTCGCCTCACATAGATCTTACCCAGTTTTGTGGAGAATTGTAAGCACGAGGCGCCGGAAATGCAGAACTATCATAATACAAGAGCCAAGAGCCAAATCTTTGTGGAAATAGCCTAGGAGGGGGTGAACCACGGTAATACTCGCATAAGATGTTGAATGTATTCATGTCTCTTATTTCTTTCAGAAAATGAATGGTTAAGCTTGATGAATGAGTTAATACATTTCTATGAATCTGTTTATACTTTGCTTGAATTAAATGGTGGGATATACGTAGGCGACCCCATGGAATAAGTAGTTTCCCTTATAGCTCACGGTATCTGGCCTTAATCAAGAAACCCCTATCCCCTACTCTGTCCTAGGCTGTAAACACCTAAGTCTTACAACCACCCATTTAGAGCTATCTCAAGTGAGACTGCGCAGTACCTTCTGGGTGTTGTGTTGCCTTCTGATTTACCAGGAAGGCTGATAGTTTTAGAGGCTTTGTTGGAACCTCGAATGACATGAACCCTGGGTCAATAACTCAGACAACCCGAGAAGGGAATCGATAGACCAACAAGCGCTCAGATCTATGGTCGACAGGGCATATCAAACCCCCCCAACCTTTCTTCCTTTAACGGTGGGGGGGGGGGGG
>ML797010.1:284587-295820 GCA_009831015.1 Picea engelmannii
AACATGTCGTGTTCTTGTTAACTTGGACCCCCCTTGCTCATTACCACTTACTTCCTACCCCCCCTCTGAGCTAACCACCAAACCACTCTTCCATACCACCTCCACGCTTCGACATCACACTCCACTACCCTGCCTACATGTCACACTCACGTGAAGTAAATGGTGGCCATCCATATCAGTGCTTGATTAAGTCCTTGCCATCGGATTAAGAAGTAAAAGGATGGGTGTAAGGATCAAATCTAACCATTGATCTGGTTCCATGAAATAGTAGTGAACCATCTGATCCGATGTCCAGACTGTCGTCCATCTCATCAAGATATTAAATCGTGACCATTGAATTGATAAGGGCTCAAGCACTCGTTTGGCCTAGTGTCTGGTCATTTTCATTATCATATGGTATAAGATATATAAAGGAAAAAGATAAAGCATCATTAAATATTATAATATCGTGTTTTTGCATTATCAGTCACATGTAATGGTTTGATAGAAGCGCCTATGATGATCTCAGTTTATGAAATAATTGCAGAGATTTGGGATCGAGTTAAAAGGATGAAATTGATCCATAACTCTGATCAATTTCTAAAAAATCTTCTTGGTAAAGATGATAAAAGTGTGATTATGGTTGAGTTAAATGAAGAGGTGTGATGGTTCCAAACAAAGGGACATAGTGTATCACTCTCACATCATTTTGAAAATTATATAAACAAGGAAGAGTGTGTCTCTGTAGTCCAGTGAAGAAGATCAAAACAAAAGAAGAGTCTAAGATGAAGAATTGTTTGTTCTAAGGTGTTTGTTAATGTATTATTGAATATCAAGAACATAAGGAGACAGAGAAGTTATGCAATCCAGTGAATGATAACATAAATTTTACCAGATTCGGAAATTAAGGGTGGTTGGGTGGTACAAGGGCAGGTTTGTGCCTGTAGAGGGAGTTGGTGCTTCCTTCTCAGTTGTGGCTGACTAAACAATGGGTCATAGCCTCCTACCAATTGGCGATGGTAAAAAAAGGGGTGGGTGCATCCTGATCATTTGTTGTTGATCAAAAAGGAAGAATATGTTCCTTCTATGTAACATGTAAAACAAAATTTTGTAGTTAATAGAAAAGATTTTGTGGTTTTCCCATTTGGGTTCCACGATAAAATATCATGTTAAAATTTTGTTTGCATTAATAAAAGAAAAATGATATAATAATTGTGTCACTGATTCACCCCCCCTCTCCTCTTAGTGACAAGATCTGATCCTTAAAAAAAAACTACATTCACATTCCCTGTTGGAGAAATTTATATTTTCAGCACACTAGTTCAGTGGGAGTAAACTAACTAGTTCTATTTTAGATCATCATTATTATGTTATTATGTATGAATTCATTTTTCTATTATGGAATGTTATGTCCTATATATGAGTGTATTCCACTCATTCATTGTATCATATTGATCATCATCTATGTATCAATCATCAACTCATTGGAGTAGTGTGAATATAATTTATCATTCTTCCATATTGAATCTCTCTTCCTTTTTTGATAAGCTTTGTTTGTACTTGCTTTAGCTAGATCTCATGTGAAGTTTTTGATGAAACATTGGCATGCCCATGGGGGGAATTCACTTATCAAGTGTTACCCTTTGGATTATGTAATACTCTGAACACATTCCAAAGAGTAGTGCTAGGAATCTTCTCAGACTTAATCCATGACTGGGTTGAGGTGTATATGGATAACTTTACTATCTACAGTGACACATTTGAGGGGGAATTAGAGAACCTTAGGAAATTATTAATCATATGCCAATCAACCAAACTTTCATCAAGTCATGAAAAATGTCGCATGTTGCTAACCAAAGGTGTTGTTCTTGGACATGCTATCTCTTCTGTGGGGATTGAGGTAGATCTGGAAAAAATAGAAGTGCTTTCAAATCTCTCAGTGCTCAAAACTTCGAAACAGGTAAGATTTTTTATTGGTTATGATGGTTATTATAGAATATTTATAGATAATTTCACAAATATTTTTGCACTATTGTTTAAGTTACTTTCTAAAGATGTTGAATTTTCTTGGAATGATCGATGTCAACATGCATTTGAGAATTTAAAAGAAAATATTTCTGCTACACCCATTTTGAGGGGACCAAATTAGTCTCTTTCATTTCACATTTCCACAGATGCCTCCAATAACACTCATGGATATTTCTTAGGGAAGAAATAAAACCAATCCTATTATTCCATCTACTTTGTTTGTAAGAACCTCACACCTGCTAAACTTAATTACACTATCACAAAAAAATATGTTTTAGTAGTTGTTCATATGATAAACAACTTTAGGCATTGTATTATTGGTTATGAAGTATTCATTCACATTGATCACTCTACCATTCTCTACTTAATGAAAAAAAAAATCACTAATGGTAAGATTACTAAATGTATTTTGTTGTTGCAGGAATTCAATATCACCATTGTAGATCAAATGGGTAAGGAAATATATAACAACATATTTCCTTTCTAGAATACATAATTAAGGTGAAATTACTCCTATAGATGATATCTTTCTGGATGAACATTTATTTGTTGTTTCCACTCACTCTTCATGGTTTGAAGACATCGCTAATTATTTGGCTACAGGAAGGTTACCTCAACACTTGTCTTCTAGGGAAAAACAAAATATTGTTAGGTTAAGTGTTACCTACTCATGGGTTGGTGGTGGTATTTTCTATATCGGACTAGATCTCATCATCCGAAGATGTGTCCAAGAAGATGAAATGTTTTCTATTTTAAAGACATGCCATGATGAGTGGTGTCAGGGGAACTTCGCCAACAAAAAGATAGCTTATAAGGTATTTCATTTAGGGTACTATTGGCCCACCCTTTTCAAGGATGCCAAGAAGTACATGAAGAGTTGTGGCAGTTGTTAGAGAATGAGCCGACTAGTTCAAGTTGATGTGATGGCCTTGCACCCTCAAGTACTTATAGAACCATTTGAAAAGTGGGATATGGAATTTCTTGGGCCTATCACTCCAATGTCAAGAAAGAAAAAGTACATTCTTGTATGCACTGATTACATTACTAAGCGAGTAAAAGCCAAAAATTTACTTAAGGCTAATGAATAGTAAGTTTCATACTTTCTTTATGAGGATATTTTCACTCGATTTAGTGTGCCTAGAGAAATTTCCATAGATCAAGGGACACAATTCATGTTGAATCTCATCCAATCTATCATCCAATAGTACCAAATTAAACATGGGATTTCTTCTTCATACTGCAAGCTAATGGATAGAAGAATTCACCAATAAAGTCCTAGAAGCCATTTTGAAAAAAGAATGTTCAAATTCATCATAGAGATTAGGAAAATCGACTACCTTAATCATTGTGGGCTTATAGAGCTACTTGGAGGAACACTACCAGATTAACACCCTATGAGTTGGTTTACAGAAAACAAGTCTTTCTCTACATAGATTTTCAAATCAAAACTTTTAGGACAACAACTAAGTTGGTAATGAACCTCTCAAATGCAAAAAAACAAAGGATAGTACAATTAAATGAATTAGATGAGATCAGACAGAATGTCATTCAGAAAACTTCCCTTGTTCAATAACAAAGAAAGATATGGAATGATAAATTCATAAGAAAGTATTAGTTTAAATCGAGTGACATGGCTCTCTTTTTCGATTCAAAGTTCAAAATTTTAAAAGGAAATCTTGCTACCCATTGGTTGGAGCCTTATGAAATAGAAATATTTTTTTAGAATGGGTCAGTTTGGATCAAGAAAATTGATGGAGATCAGATCTCCCTTTTAGTGAATGGTCTAAGATTGAGGTTGTATCACAAACCAATGTGAAATGTCGAAATATGAGTTTATTGCAAATGTACTTCAGAAAAATGAGATGGAAGTAGTAAGTGAGGAGGGAAACCTTCCCACTCCTACTCCTTCTTGATTCCTTTTTCAATTTCCTTAATATATATATATATAAAAGAAAAAATTAAAGATAAAAATAATCCTAGTTGTGAAAATCAATTCTTTGTCACAACCAGGCATGAATTTTGTTTGAAAACCTAATTTCCAACATGAAGAGTTCATATTTTTATGTCATGTTGTCAATTTAGTTTTTCAAATTATGGTTCTTCAAAATAATTTTGTTTTATGCTCACGTTAGATGATGTGGGATTCATTAAGGCCCTCATTCTAACAAGTATTGTCCCATCAAATTAAACACGTTATCTAGGTTCAATACTAGAGATTCTTATAGTACCTTGAAGCTTGCATGCATTAATGATAGGTTTCCTCGTTGAGTCATGCTTTGCAAGTGACTCAACTTCGACTCATTCATTCATTCCTATCATAGTGTAATATGGTACCTTGACACTCATTGTCATCAATGGTGAGTTCTATCACATTGGTTAATGACATACATCAATGGTCGGTAATCCAACGAATTTTTCTCATGTTCGACTTCAGCACATTCATTCACCTAACAAAAATTGTATCACGGATTTGGAACGCTTGAAGACTCTATGGTTCATCTTATGTATAAATATTGTTCCCTCTTGATTTCATTTGAAAATAAAAAGGACATATTGACTATTGGAGTAAGTAATGTATCTTGTTTCATCCATGTGAAGTTGAGAAGATATTTTTTCATCCTTGCAGAAGACTATCTCATTACAGAGCTTGAGACAGTTTCCTTTGTTTGTTCATCTATACAATAGTAAATTTTTCCCACTAGATTTAGATTTTTTAGGAGATCATCCCCTCCTCTTCATAATTCAACATCAACAGCCTTATTTCAGACATCCAGAGAGGATATACAGTTCTTCCTGTAGCAGGTTGTTATTTTCATATTCTCGGTAGCATGCTCACTGTTTGCTACCAGAATTCTCAGTTTTACAGTCCAAGTTCCTTCAGTTGATCTTCAGAAAATTTATTTTCATATCATGCAGTCAAATATTTATTATGTGTCTCTCTCGGATCATTAGGTATTAACAAAGGTAGTTGGGTAAGAAATCTGTATTCTATGCAGACATCTAACTTGGAAATTCATGCACATTGAACTCTTGAATATTTTTTACTTCATACCTTACTTCCTTATCCTTTCACATTTCATTAAACTCCCTTGATTATTTTTTCCATCCATCATTACCCATTTTCCCTTTGGCATCATTAAAACAATGGGAGAAAATCGGGGTAAGATAGACCTTTTCCACTCAAATATTGTATTGTATGTTGGATTTCATAGCAAAAGCATCATTCCAATTTCCCTCATCTTATATACATCATGAAGAATAGAAAAAAATAGTTTTAACTATAATCTAACCTAATTAGAATACATATCCTTAAGTCCTATTCCTCCTTCCCTTACTAAAATAAAAGAAAAAAGAGATAAGAATAAAAGATACATATAAGAGAAAAAGACAAAAAAAGAGAGTTCTAAAAAAGGAAAGAAAGAAAAAATTATATAGGGAAACAAAGACTAAATATCATGATCCAAGCAACATTCATCCATTCATATTTTTGTTTCATGAGGACATGCAAAGACTCGAGTGTGGGGGAGATGTTGAGCCTTGGTTTCAACACGTTTTCGATGACCATTTAGCTTATTATTATTTAATTTCTCCTTTATCCTTTTTGCAATTATCATTTATATCATCATATACCACCCATATTGTCCATTTTCACTCTAGACAAGCTTCATGAGATATATGATCGTGATATTATTGTTTTCCCATGTTTTGATGGATTCCTGGATTAGACTTTGTGATTTCCTAACTATTTGAATAAGTCTAGCTATTCTTTTGGAATTTTTTGGAAACCCGGTAGTGATCACCTTCAAAAATATAGTAGAAGTCATCTTCAGAAATATGGTAGTGGTCATCTTCATAAATCCAGTAATTCTTCAGTGTTTTGGATGGTTGCGCCCCCTATGGGTGAATTTGAGCATCTAGGTTTTGTTGGGAATGACGTTGTCAAGATTCAATATTGGTCAAATGGACCCAACAACCATCAAGCAAGGCGTTGATCTCTGGTCAAAGTTGCAGTCAACATGCTTTGTTTAGCAATGAATTCATCTAATTTTATGGAGCAAACACCCAACTTAGACACTACACATATCCCATGATGATTATGCAGGTAGGTTGACCCCATTCCTTTGTCATTGAGCTAGCAAGGCACAACCATTCATGTCTTAACTAAATAAAAATCCAACAGCATGATGGTTGTGTGATCTTCTTGTTGAGGGGTCGAATATATGATTGTAACACTTTTATTTGTATTATATGAAGGTTGTAAGCATAAATACGAGAGACACCAACATTGTAAAGCGTTTTTGGTTGGTTGGTTCATATTTATTTCACTTGAAACCTTTGTTGCAAAAGGACTATAATAATCCATTGTAATCTCCCATTTTGATGTTGAAATAAAGGACACTTTTGTTGTAGATTTCCAACAATACATTTTAGTCTTCTTGCAGAGTCTGTTGGAAGAGGCAAAGACCCCTCTCTTTGGCATACCCTAGGTATTTATTTTATTTATGTAGGTGTAATTCTTATTTTCATTTCGTATATTTGTGTAGTTAAGAATGATGTTATTTCAATTTGTATCTTCGATTGCTTTCTTTAAATTAATATTCAATTTATACATGTACTTTCATTCGTTTACACCTTCAATTAAATTCTTTCTTTACTCTCATTCATCTATGCTTTCAATTTCTATCATGAAGAGCAAGTGTGCACAAAGAATTATAGTAGTATGCATGTTTATTTGTTACCAACGATCTTAGTGTTGTTAACATGAGAATCTTAAGAAACTGTAAAGTCACGAGACTTGAATCTACAACCAAAACAATTGTTGGATTTGGTTTTACATTGCAATTTCTATTTTACAATTTGATAACGCTACATAAATTAATTGAGTTATTGAGTAATTTAACTGGATTATTTGATATATAAACAAAAGAATTGTAATCGATTGGTTAAAGAACAAAGCATACTCATACACTTGATTTTGATTTATGGGAATGACTTGTCAAACATAGTTCTTTTGAATGTAGTAAGGATAGATTAGAGTTTTCTTACTTAGTCCTGCATATATTTTTCCAGCACCTCATAAGATTTCAAGCATCCAAATTGATTATTTAATGTACAACAATTTAAGCAGTTAAATTAACACACAAATAGATTGCAATAAAATTCTACACTCAAAGGAAAGTATTAGAAAAAGAAGTTGTTTCAAATCCTAGTGTCTTTCTACCCATATTTCAACCTGAAGCTCTCAAGAATTGGTAATTTAACACTCAGATATTCTACAAATAATATAAACATAGAATGGATTTGATTTGGAAAGGCAGTTTGAATAAAGAAAGACACATTTGTTACTCTCGAGTCATTGTCTAAAAATCCTAAACTAGATCCCACTTAATCACCCTTAGTCATTGTGAAGTTAAATGACTTTCTAGATTCTTTTGTGTAAATGTTGTGACCCTATCATTTCATTAAAGTTAAATCCATATAATATTAGACAAGTCACATAAGGTAGGTTCAAATATGGAACAAACCGTGTCAATACCTGGGCATGTAGCTTGGAAAAGTATTTGAGTCCTTAGTCTTTATATTTCCTTAGTTCATAGTGCTCTTTGTAAATTGTTATAATACCATGAGTAATCCTCATTATCTATAGGTCCTTAATCATATTTTAGGTGGAATCAAACTCCATTAAACAAATGTTATAGAATGTTATTCTTTCTATAGGGAATTGTGGCCATAAATATTAGAGTCCAAGAGAATTATTTTAATAACATGAACCCCAGTTCTAAGAAAGGTTGATAAATAATTTCCTTCAAAAAGGAAATGGAAACATGAGAATTACCCCTTTTGAATCTCGTTGGTTCCCTAATTGGTCTAGAGAGATCATTTCCATGTTATCTATTACTTTAGGAAGGGATGATGATAAAGTTGGTGATGTTTGTCTGATGGGAATGATGGATAAAATCCATCCAAATCCTAAAGACCCTTATGTCATATTCAAATATGTTGAATTCGTTGCTAATTCCATCCTTGAGTAGTTGTCTATATTTGTTGAAGAACAAATGTTTGGGATACCAAGACAACTTGGTGTATATGGCCTTGTTTCAATAAGATAAGAGTTTTGAGTACTTGGGATTGAAGGTAAATGAGATGGGTGAGACTAATCCTATTATATAATGGATACCATCAATGTTGGGTCGTTTCATGCTTGCATGTATCCTCCTAACATTGGGGGATTAATACCTAGGGTTCATATAGAGTTTACCAACAAAAACCATAAAGCATCGGCATATCAGTCTTCATCCAAGGATGAAGAAGATCTCAACAGAGATGCTATGAGGATCACAAAGACCATTTGGTATTGTGTCAAGGATGAAGGGATAAACACACACAGATACATCTATATTGACATTTATATCATTCATTGCATCTTACTTAACATGTGACAATACATAATAGAAACAACATATTCATTCAAACAGATAATTTGCACATCATAGGCTCAAAAATTAGTGCAACTTCATTATCATCCTAAGGGTAAATTAGTGTAGCTTCAAATTTAAGAAAATCATATTTAATAGCAATAGAGTCTCATATCCCTTTATATAATTCTCCATATTTACAATACATTGCACCATGTGCATCCTTATAGAACTTTAACATATGACATACTCAGACTTGCAACCAGAGACATTACAATACTATAGACATTAAGAGCAAGTCATTGGACTATCCCTTATCCGGATTATTTTCGGCACTAAATGAGAGAAGAGATATAAAAAATAAATGTACAGAGATATCTCAGATATCCAATATTATAACAGAAATGTATCAGAGATGAAACCATAAACACATATATATAGTAATACACAATTTTCTATTAATGAGCAAAAATGTACAAAGACTGTAAAATATAGAGTGAAAGACTTACTAGAATGGTGGCAGCTTATCTCCGAGAAGAGATGTGACAGCTACTCACATTCGTGAGAATATGATTTTACAATGAGGATCCAAAGGCCTTTTTATCATAAATAAAATACAAACCCCTAACCCCAAAAGATGAAAAGCAAATAGTTTTGTGGACCCCGTTTTGGGTAGTTTGGTGTATCAACTTCTTGGGGGTGTAACTTTGGCATACGATCTCCGTTTGGGGCACACGATATCTCATTGGAAAGGTATCATCGAGGATATTAATTTGGGGGGATCAATCAAAAATTTCATCTATAATTGAGAAGCTAGATCCTGAAAAACCTTCATTTAGGCCCTCAAAATGGCCCCAGAAGTTAAAAACTTCTAAACATAGTAAATTGCCAAAATTTCCATAAAATTGTTTTGAGAGAGTTGGAAAAGGTGGGTGGCCACCAATATCCACCTGGATCAATCCCTTACACAGAAAAAAACTAAAAATAACCCAATGAATCTACCCTTTCATTGTCATCCTTGCTTAATTTTATATCCTTCTCAGCTCCAGTGCTCTATCTCTTTCAGATCTGCTCCACTCGCTCTATCGAATAACATTCTCACATACTTCTATCACCTGTCTACATTCCATGTAGCCTTTCTGGAATCAAATAAATCTTAAATATGTTTCCAACTCACGTTTTTCTTCTCCACATTCCCTTATGTTGTTGGAAGTAATCATTCAAGGATATTTACTGAATATTATTTTCTTGATTTCGGTGTGCATCTTCTTGATTTTTGGTGTGCATCCCAAAACTCAAACTGACACACATTGGCAGAACTAAACTTGGTTTGCATTAATAAAACTTGATCCATCATGCACTTCTTGTCACTTCTCATGCATTTTCTTGGGCATGCACAAAATTGGAATGATCATGCACAACTTTGTCGATGCATGTGTGATCTAGGAGGATCCAAGAATTCTCACAGAGGTATAGGAGGATCTAGAACACTCATGGAGGTCTATAAGGATTCATAAATTCTCAAAATTAAACCATCACAAATTCTCTCTAAAATGCCATTAATGCGTAGAGCTCGACGATAGCTTTTCAATAACGCAAAAATCACCACAAACAGAGTTTGTATGCAAAATTTATGGTCATGTCACTGCATTAGTACTTAACTCTATATGTGGTGACTTTTATTTAAAGTCATATAAATATTTGAATGGTTGGGAAAAGGGTCGAGGGCTAATCTCTTGTTGGTATCTATGATCCAATATAATCGTGACTAAGATTTGTGTTGGTATATCACATAAACACATACCATATATGATCCAGGTGGATATCGGTGGCCACCCACCTTTTTCGACTGTCTCAAAATAGTTTTCTGACAAATTTTGAAATTTACTATTTTTAGCAGTTTTTAACTTCGGGGCCATTTTAAGGGCCCAAATGAAGTTTTTTTCGAGATCAAGGTTCTCAATGATAGTTGAATGCATGATTGATCCCCCAAAATGAATCTCCTCGATGATACCTTTCCAACGAGCTATCATACGCCTAAAACGGAGATCGTATGCAAAAGTTACGACCCCGGGAAGTTGATGTACTAACTTACCCAAACGGGGCCCACATGAATTTTGGCGCTTCATATCCTAGGGTTAGGTCTTTGGATATATATGAATTTTGGCTTTCCTCTTTATTGTAAAAATGCCTTTAGAGCCTCATTGTAATCATCTTCTTGCAAATTTGAGTAGCCGCCACATATCTTCTCAGAGATAAGCTGCCACCATTCTATTGAGTCTTTCACTCTGTATTTTACAGTCTCTGTACATTTATTTCATTAATAGAAATCATGTATTACTGTATATATGTGCTTATGGTTGCATCTCTGATATATTTCTGTTATATTATTGAATATTTACAATATCTTTGTGCATTTCTTTATTATATCTCTGATCTCATTTCGTGCCGAAAATAATCTGGAGTAGTGGTATCAGAGCAGGTTGTTCTTGGTCATTTTTTTCAATGCATGTCCCCGATGAGGTCTGAGTATAGAAAGTTGGGTCTTGAGCTTGTCTCTCTTGAGGAAAATTAGTCTTGCACACCCAAGAAACCCTCAATGGCAGAAGAAAAGAAAAACAAAGGAGCAGACGATCCTATCAGTCTGTTGCTTGAGCAAGCTCTCATGCGACAGAGGGATGAAATGATGGAGAATTTTTCGCACATCCTTCAACGCCTACCGATAGAAACAACCACATCTTCATTAAGTGAACACTTTGGAGGCACCTCTCCTTTCAAGGTACAAGTTAATTTTTATATTCATGTATTTG
>ML797010.1:295870-338850 GCA_009831015.1 Picea engelmannii
TCTTTCACTCTGTATTTTACAGTCTCTATACATTTATTTCATTAATAGAAATTGTGTATTACTGTATATATGTGTTTATGGTTTCATCTCTAATATATTTCTATTATATTATTGAATATCTGCGATATCTCTGTGCATTTCTTTATTATATCTCTGATCTCATTTTGTGCCAAAAATAATCTGGATCAGTGATATCAGAGTAGGCTATTCTTGGTCATTTTTTTCAGTGTATGTCCCCGACGAGGTTTGAGTTTAGAAAGTTGGGTCTCGAGCTTGTCTCTCTTGAGGAAAATCACTCTCGCACACCCAAGAAACCCTCAATGGTGGAAGAAAAGAAAAACAAAGGAGCAGACGATCCTATCAATCTATTGCTTGAGCAAGCTCTCATACGACAGAGGGACTAAATGATGGAGAATTTTTCCCACATCCTTCAACTCCTGCCGATAGCAATAGGTGCATCTTCATAAAGTGACCACTTTGGAGGCACCTCACATTTCAATTTACAAGTTAATTTTGATATTCCTGTATTTGAAGGACAAATAGATGCAGAAGCCCTAGACAAATGGTTAAATCTGCTATAAGGTTATTTCTCTATTCACAAATTTTCCGACAAAGAAAAGATCACCTTCACACTCCTTAAATATCTCCCCCATGTCAAACATTGGTGGGAAACGTATTGGGAGCATAGTTCCACAGAGGAGTCTAAAATATATGGGGTCGATCCCACTTGGGTTTTTTTTGTGGATGCGGTAAATGAACAATATTACCCTATTGGAAACTATGAGGACCAGTACATGAGATGGACCACACTGTGGCAAGAGAGGGGCCAAGCAATTCCGAATTTCACTAATACCTTCCATACCTTGTGCACCAAGTTGGGTATCAAAGACTCCGAACAAAATTTGGTTCTGAAATACCGTGGGGCTCTACACAAATACATCCAAACTGAAATGGATTTTTTGTACATTTCATCACTAGGTGTTGCCTATCAATATGTTGTTAAAATCGAGTAGAAATTTAAGCACCAAAACAAATAGGATTTTGGTTCTGCAAATCCGCAACAACCAAAGTATGACAAAAACGTCCCTAACAAACAATCTCCCGAAAACTAGTCTAAGCCACATGAAAAGAAGGGTCACGGGAAGACAAAGAAGGACACCGGAAAATGGTGCAATTTCCACAAAAGCCGTTGGTACAACACCGATGAATGTCACTCAAAACAGTCATTGGTGGCCGAGATCAAAGACAAGGAGTCGAACCCTAATTCAGAATCTGATTCTGAAAATATTGGTAAAGGATAGATCATTGACACAGACCCCATTGCTATTGTCACGACTGCAACAATTCAACCAGAATAACCAACAGATCCTGAAGAGGGGGAGCACCTTTTTCATTCACAGATGTGGGTGAAGGGGACCCTGCTGCATTTTATTGTTGATAGCGGAAGCCAGAAGAACCTCATCTCAAGAGAGGTCATCAAACAATTGGGATTGTTGACAACACCACACTCACAGCCATACAACATTGGGTGGCTTCGCCAAGGACGAGATCTTCGTGTCAGCCAACAATGTCGATTTTCATATGGCATCCAACCCTTCAAGGATGAGGTATTATTTGATGTTTCCCCACTAAATTTCTGTGATGTTCTCTTGAGCCAACCATATATGTGGAAGTGCCACGCTGTTTATGATTCTCAACCCCGTAGTGTCATTGTTTCTCTCGGGGGTCATCTCTACAGAATACCAGAGGTAGTTTCGACTATTGTTCCACCTAAAAAGTTTCGCAAGGTAGTATCTCATACTGCAAAATTCAACTTATTCACAATCTTTTCAAAATGGGAACAAAAGGACACTGCAACCACTACAGCTTCACCCCAAACACCTTCTATCCAACAGAAGCAGGTCGACAAGGTTGCAGCAAAGTGAAAATATTCCTTCTACACACCATCCTCTCATGTAGCCTGACTTGTTGAACAGCCTCAGCCTCAACAGGTTCATGAAAGACTTCCACAAACTGAGCAACGCGACATCTCCAAAAAGGCAAGCAGCTCACCAAGATGCAAATTCAACAAACGCTTTTGCCTCTCCCCGAGGAACTCAACGCAATGGAGACCATTGCTTCCTAAGGAGGCAGGATTGATCCAGGTGGATATCGGTGGCCACCCACCTTTTCCAACTGGCTCAAAATAGTTTTCTGTAAAATTTGGCAATTTACTATTTTTAGCAGTTTTTAACTTCCGGGGCCATTTTGAGGGCCCAAATGAAGTTTTTTTGAGATAGAGGTTCTCAATGATATCCAAATGCATTATTGATACCCCAAAATGAATCTCCTCGATGATACCTTTCCAACGAGCTATCATACGCCTAAAACGAAGATCGTATACAAAAGTTACGACCCCGAGAAGTTTATGTACTAACTTACCCAAACGGGGCCCACATGACTTTTGGCGCTTCATCTCCTAGGGTTAGGTTTTTGGATGTCTATAAATTTTGGCATTCCTGTTTATTGTAAAAAGGCCTTCAGAGCCTCATTGTAATCATCTTCTTGCAAATGCGAGTAGCCGTAACATCTCTTCTCAGAGATAAGCTGCCACCATTCTATCGAGTCTTTCACTCTGTATTTTACAGTCTCTATACATTTATTTCATTAATAGAAATTGTGTATTACTGTATATATGTGTTTATGGTTTTCTCTCTGATATATTTATGTTATATTATTGAATATCTGCGATATCTCTGTGCATTTCTTTATTATATCTCCGATCTCATTTTGTGCCAAAAATAATCCGGATCAATATATATATATATATAACTCTGAAACTATATAACAAAAACCAACACAACAAATGATGGTCGGTGGGGTTTGAACCCCGACCCGCCAAATAATGCACCAACATTTAACCATTATACCATGGGTGCCTCTCATTACGAGGGTTTCCGAAACAATATATTAATCATTTTCCTATTGTTCTGGAGGGAAGTTAAGGGATCGTTCCCTATTTAATGGCGTGTGGAAGATGTAAAGATGCACACATAAACTCATGATTATAAAGATTATGGTATCGAATTTCGTGCCCAAGGGTGACTAGACTTAGAGGTTGTACCGCAATGCATTCCGCAGGGTTATGGCACAGAATTTTATAAATTTTATACTCATTTTTCACTATTTTCGCAAGGAGTTCAGTGATGTACTTTGTTTCTAAGTTTGAGCAGCATAGGAAAAGGGCATTGTAAAACACAAGAATTTGAGCATTAATAAAGAGGTCTCTATTGGAAGAAAACCCGGAGATGTAGCCCGAATTGGGTGAACTCTGTTATAAAACTTGTGTATGTGATTTTAATATTGTTGTTCAATTTACACTCAGTTATTTGCAAGTTAGTCATCCTTAACGTGTTTTTGGAAAGATGAGTTAATTCACATGTAAATTGCAAACAATGAAAATGATCATTTTTGTTTCTAAGTGTTGGAATACTAAGAGAGGGGGTGAATCTGTATGAGAACTTTATACCAATTTTAACCAAAATATATATTCTTTAACTTTATCAACAATGTTCAATAGTTTATCGTCAATGTATCATCTATGATTGCATTCAATATATCATGAGCATATAATCATAAGAAGCATTGCATCAAAAACATCACAACAAATATGTAGTACACCAGTATTTATGTGGAAACTCAAATGGGAGAAAACCACAGAATTATTTCTTATTTATATAAAGAATCCATTCATAAGAAGCACCAACTTCCAAATTCTCTAGTTGCAACTAGAAGGAGGCTACAACCCCCTATTCTCAAGCTCTAACCTGAAGGAAGCTACAACTCCTTGAATTTTATGGCCCCAACCAGAAGGAGGCTACAACCCCCTAATTCTCAGGCTCCAACCTAAAGGAAGCTCCAACTCCCTGATTATCTAGCTCCAATCGGAAGGAGGATATGTTAGCACTGTGTTTTTTTGCAGTTAGAGTCAGTCCTAGATGAGTCATAGTTATTGCGTCAAAGTTTATAAGGTTATTGAAAAAATAAAGAGTGGTTTGAAATCATCGGGTAATGGGTCTGGCCATAAGTTGATTAAAGAGGCGTAAGCTTCGCCATGTTTAAATCATAAGGGTCCATTTCCCTAAGTCTCAATACATGTCGAAAAGGTGGAAATTACGTACCAAAATCGAGTCAAGTGGTTAGGATAAAGGTCACATCGAAAGATATTATGAGCATCATTCCTTAATCATGAAGTCAGAAAAGTAAACAATCATGGCATTCCTATCATTTTTACTTTGCACACTTCAAAGTGTACCCTTTGCACGAGTTTGTTGTGCAAATATTCAACCTTCTTTCTAACTTCTTGTCGCCATGGATTTACTGTCTTTTTCCATGATTTAATTATGTATCCATTCAATCATAAATATCGATCACCCTTCATGCCTCTCCTTCACTTTCAGAGTTTGTGTGTCATCCGTAGTTTTTTCAGCAAGCTCTAGAGCCCTTCGCTGCGTAAAAGTTATTTTCTACCAGTCGTTACGTAAGCTTATTGTGTTGATTTTGTTATGTCTCCTTCATTGTTTTCAACCATTGCTTAAAGTCTTTTAGAGTTTTCTGCAACTAGCATTTTGAAAGAACTGCTTCTTCTCACAGTCATCCTTCTTCCTTCTGAATTCCCTACTGTCGTCCCGAGTTTTCCCACTGTGCCGAAATTTTTCGTCTCGCGTCAAGTCTCCTGGTGCTTTTCTACCACGCCCAATTTCCCCACTACGCCGATTTTCCATCTTTCTTTACTTTCCCGCTGAGTTTTCCACTGCGCCAAAATTTTCCGTCACAATTCCCTACAGTGTCAAATCTATCGTTGTTGTTTTCTACTACGCCAAGTTTCCCCACTACGCCGAAATTTTCCATCACGCTTTACTGTCACGCCAAGAATTTATGTGTTTGATTTTGTTTGTCACGCAAAGAATTTTGTTATTGGATTTCCTTGCAGTCTCTGCAAATTTCACCATTCTATTTTCCACGCAGAGAGGGTATCACAATTCATTATCGCGTGCGTGAAATAAATATATACCATCATCATGGAAGTTTCCCAAAACATAAGAAAGAAGGGGAGAAGTGGCAGGGTTGTGAGGTTTGAACCTCAGGATCTAGAGTTAATAAATGAAAACCCGAAAATTAGGGGGTCTTTTGAACAAGCTAGGTGTATGTGTTTATGCTAAAGGATCAAAGGATATAATGCGAAACTAGTTGAGCAGTTCACCCTCAATTTTATTGGGGTCAACACGACAATGTTATAGAAAGATTTGCCTCACCCCATGCAATATTTCACAGAGGGAATTTTTCCATTTCCCTATACAGACTTGAAGTCCCCTTTTGCAAATCCCAAATCTAAAAACATGATTTTTCCACATATATGTGCCTTGCCCATATTACAACATGCGTATATGCAGGTTGCACCACTACATCCTGTGTACATTGGGAAATGTGCCCAAAATTAAAAAATGGTGCCAGGTTTCCATGTCACATCACGATATCAATGATCCACGGCCTTCCATATACTGGAAACGTTCTAAATTGGCCCTTAAGTTCCACTTGAAGGCTATAAATGGGCCAAATCCGAGATATGGAAAGGAGGATAAAGAATTCAACTTTGAGAGAAAAGTTACTCTGGAGAAATTATTCACTTCACATTGAGTATGCATCCCTTTGTTCTTTAAGTCTGAACACATTGTTCATCCCCCAATATCTTCCCTTATTTGTTGAGAACTTCATTGTTTCTCTTATATGAGCTTGTCTTTGGTGGAGGATTGAAGTGGTGGATGCCTAGCTAGAAGGAACTTATTTTCTTGGTTCCGAACCGTGCCGACACGGAAGTTTGTAACTCATTCACTTATGTTGATTACATCTTGATAGAAATACTATTTTCTCGTCTAATTAATATCTCGCAAATATTTGAATTATTATTCCATGGGCATATTTTTTATGAATATTGATGGATTATGCTATTGAATGTGCTAACATTATATATTATCACCATATGCTTGTGTTTCTTGGTTGTTGAGGACTAGTTGCAGGTATATTTCTTTGGGTCAAGTGCTCAACGGTGAACTTCATCGAACGTCTGGATGAGGTAGGGCTCTTATCTTATCTTGTTAGAATATTTGTTTATATAGCATACTTGAGATTAGAGTTGATTTCTACAGTCATTTTCGTCTTTTGTGGTTTACCCCTAGCCATAGAAATTTTCCTCGTAACAGAATTGGTGACCATACTAGGGAAAGAATCTTATTTTGGGGGGTTTGGAGTGTTTTTCTCCTTATATTCCTCTCGTTCATATTGATTTTATTGCCGTATGATTTCTTGATAGTCTCTGTTCACTTTGGGTCAGATTTTTTCAGCCTCCCCCTTAGCCTAGCTATGTTTTGACATATGTACGCGAGTTTTTTCTAGATAGATGCATACATGCACGTGATGTACTTTTGCAAGCTGCGTACATATGTGCCTTTCCCTTGAACAGTCATGTACATCAACCTTTGTTTCTTGATTACTGGGTTTGGTGGTTGGTTGGTAGGTTTTGATGATTGTTGAGTCTTCTTGGAACTTTGTGGTGAGTTTTAAGTGTCTGTGGAATGAAAGGAAACATGTCTTTGGTTGAATTTTTGGGCGGTGCCTTTCTCATCATATTTTCATTTTGATTGTCCTTGCACCTTGGGCTAGGTGTTTTTCTCCTTGATATACTACTTGGGTGGTCTTTGTCTATACACATTAGAGTCTCTATATCAAGTTGTTGTTTAGTCCTTGCATTTTCATTCTCTCTTATATTGAAAATACAAAAATATTAGGAATTTTGCATTGATTAGCATTTTGATCTCTTGAGTCTTTGTCATTTATCTTAGTGCATGTAAAGAAATATTTCATTTTATTTATAATTGCATTTTTTGAAGCGTATCATTTATTGGAAATTGAAGTTAGGACTTTACATTGTATTCATATTCATTTATTTTACTTGCTAAGTCATAACATCACTAGTTTCACGAACACACCTCTTGAGTAAGAAAGGCCATTAAAATTAATGTTATAATTTAAAATTGATTAGTAACGATTTTATTTTATAGGGTGCACAAACTAGCTTAGGATTTAGAGCCTTTGAATAGGATTTTGTGAGTAAACTTCTCCAAGGCTATTAAATCAACATATGTGTCTAACTAAGGGAGTGGACAAATCCATTATATAATCAGTAATATCAGGAGGCTCCACTTACACCAGAGTTAAGCACGAGGTCATGTGAGGTCGGTTGAAGGGATATCCCCTCGATACCTTCTTAGCATCAAAGATATTTCTGGGGATATATTTGTATATGGGGATCTTGCTAGTGCCCTTACCTCCGTGAGAGGCGAGTCTTTCAAGGTTTCGATCTTTGCTACCCTGACCATATGGTGGACCTGACTTACGACTGTTCTTTTGTGCATTGGTTATACCATGGTTGATTAGTTTCTTGACTTAGGTGACACATAGGTTACTTGCAGGGGTTATTCTGCAGGTACCCTGGGTCAGATAAGGGTCAGATAGAACACAACCTTTATGGAGGATTACCTCTTCAGGGGGATCTAATCGACTGGTTGTTAAGCCCACGAGGGCCCTTATAACTGATTTTGTTTACTCCAATATTTAGCAGCAAAGTATCAGGCCCCTCTTGGGCGAGGCATACCTACTTTAGAGAGGGTGGCCTCTTTCAACCACTTTATCCTATTTGTGTGCATCTTGGTTGTTTTATTATTTTTGGTATGCTCTTTGATTACTAGTTGGACTGAGGATTTGTTTTTTATATCTTGAATCTTGAGTCATCATGGAGCAAGACCATCTTCCCCGCAAGTCTCACCACTTTTTATAGTTACTACCGAGTTTTGAGTATTTTCCTTCTAAAAGGTGTAGAGTTATTAAACATGGTACACACACCTCCACTTATCAGAATTATGATTCTACAAGGATGAGTACTGAACCTAGTCATCAAGATACTGGGAGCGCTTCGACTCCCACAACTACTATAGTCAATGGTACCCCTTCGACTCCTTCAAACACAATGGTTGTAGTGTCAGGGTCACCTATCATCATCGTTGCATGTCCTATAGTGAACATTGAACCTATTTCCACGAAACCATTTGGGTCACTTGGTCATTCATAGGGATATAATGTTTAGTCCATCCCTATGGCCTCTAGTCCCTTTTCCTATGGTATGCCAAATTTTAATTCGCATTTTTCAAACTCCATCCCAACTGCTGGCCCTAATGCTAGAATTGGACTTGGGGGCACATCTCCTCTGTATACTCCTTTCTCGTTTGGTGGAACTCAGGTCCCTCAAATGACTCCTACCGTGGGAGGCTTTCCTTATGTTAACCCGGGGTCTAATCATGTTACTTCTAGATGGAGTAACCAACCTAGTGGACAAGATATTTCTTATGGTTCATCCTTTACACCCACCTCCTCTATGTCGATTCCAACCAACATGTTTGGCATGAAGAATCCACCTTTATCCTCTGGATTCACACCCGGAGGAGGTCAGTTTCACACCTTGGGAAACCCCCAACCTGGGTCCACTCCGGCTGGGGGCAGTTTTTATAACCCTCATCAGAACATTCCTACTGGAATGATGCCCAACCAACCCCTTATGAATCAACCTGGAGGAGGGTCTTACAATCCCAGACAGGGCCATGATGCTTTCCAGAATCCTATATGGGATGCAATTCCCCAACCACAATCTTTCCAGGGAGCTTGGGACCAAATGTCACAACCTCGTCTCCCTTTTCTGGCCACGCTCAATCTGCCAGACTTGTCTAAGTTGATGAACGACCCTGTGTGTCATTATCCTACATGGCCCTCCGTCCCCACCAAGATTCCCTCAGATATTCCAAAATTTGAAGGTAAGAATGGCAAGGATCTTGGTGATCATGTTACCACCTTTCAACTATGGTGCTCTTCGAATTCCCTTAAATATGATTCCATTCAGTTAAGATTGTTTCAACACACCCTCACGGGGGTTTCTGCAAAATGGTATATCGAGCTACCTAGGGGGGCATACGGGACCTTTGGTATGATGGTTTTAGTCTTCCTTAACCACTTCCAATTGTCAATTCATTATGATGTTGGCCTAGAAATTTTTTCGACCTTATGCCAGGACAAATACACTCATATCTCAGATCACATCCAAGAGTGGCGTAGACAAAAAAGGTTGATCAAGACCTGTATACCCCCAGAATTCCTGTTAGAGTGGTTCCTACAGGAAGAAGACCTGTATAGCCTCCTATTTTGAAGGATGTTGCTACATCCGGGGTTACATCTAAGGAAGAAGCGATTTTCAAAGACCAATAGTTAGATCTTATATATGCTCAGTCTAGGATGTTATATGATATCTTCCTGATGAACCAAGTTCAAACTATGTCCCTAGACAAAAGCTAGGGCCTCATGCCGATGGCATTGTAGGCTCCACCAATGTGAAATCTGTAGACTCGGTGACAAGCCATTTAAATAGTTGTCTCTAAACTAGTCTGTAGGAGGGCCAGCTTTGTCTGTGTCTTCCAATCCCACTCAGTCGGTGGATGTACATTATGTGCAATCATTGACTGGCCCAAATGGTAACCAACAACCAAGAGGGGGTAAGAAGAAAGGACATAATAATAATCATAAGGGTGGGAAGAATAATAAACCTAATGACAATGGTAATAATGAGAAGATGAATAATAATGTTGGTGAGGGCAAGAGAGAAAGGTGTAAGGTGAAGTTTCCTTGTAATATTTGTACAAATGATCACCTTACTCATTTATTCCCCAAACTTGTGGAAGCTATGAGGCTCTTATTTCTACCGCCCGACGTATTGATGGATCCTTTTCCACATCACCAGCACATGGTCTCAAGCTCCTCAAACGCCGAAAATGTAGTCGGTGGGAGTCAAAACCCACCGACACAAGATGGTGATCGTGTATGCATCAATATGGTCAAATATGAGGTTAATGTAGCCACCCGATCTCACGATTACAGTTCTCCACAAATTGTACCTGGTATAGAGTCTCCTCCTCCTTCTCATAACCCTAAATTGCACCAAATATGCTTACCTGGCATTAGGCCATCTCATTTTACATCTTTTGCCAAGCCACTACTAAACAACTCTTCTTAAAAGCACCCTTTTTGAAGGCACAAGTGCCCTGATCCACTACTGCATGCGTGTATACGCTAGCTAACCCACTACAACCCACATATATATACAAAAGCACGGAAAATGGAAAGTTGCAGACGAAACTCACAGTTTTGGGTAAGTTACCTAAACCATTTGACCGCCCATAGCCGGTCACTCGACCAAATACCTAGCCCTTTCTAGCCTACAAAAGAAGGGGTAGGGGTCCCATTTGAGAGGATGAAAAAAATTGTAAAGAAACTCTACCCGATTTCGCATTCCCTTTGTCCCAACCTTTTGCAACTAGTGTTTGAAGAGAAGCATATACAAAAGTAGTTGGAGCACAGTTGAAGAGGATCCTAGGACCATATTCGAGGAGCAGTGGTCGATCTCACTATTGTAAGGTTACTCTTGTGAGATTAATAAAAAGAAGTACTTTTCCCGTCCCGCCATATGAGGTTTGCAATGTTTAAATTTGATTATATTTCGATAAAATCTCTAACCCATTAGTTCATAGATCATATGCATGTGGAGTTATTTGTTTTTCTTTTGTGAATGTAGGTCAGCATTGGGAGGAGATTTGCAGTCAAGGAGCGACCAAATGTTAAAGGATCGACATCAAACATGGAAACTAAGGTACATTAACTTGATCTTTTTAACCTTGTATTTGCATATGAATAATGGGGTTTATGATTGGGATGTTGGTAAGAAGTAGGAGGCTTTAGGTATTTTTATGCATGCATTACATAACCCTTAATGCTAGTCCATAGGGGGATTTCCCACCCACAACAGAATTGGTGACCATACTGGGGAGATATCTAGGGTTTTGGGGGATACTTTTTGGGTTTTTAAAATTGGTTTTACTACCTTTTTTCTGAGTTTCTGCAAGAGTCTGAGCTAGTAGGGATTCTGTTCTTCCATACCAGTACTCCTTACTTTCTTCGCTTGACTATTTTTTTTTCTTTTTCGGGAAGCTATAGAGGCATACATGGCCTGTATAAGGCCTGCATGCGTATACACGTGCCCTGACTTCACACAGCCTACGTACATACGATGGCTACTGAAGGATCAGTAGCGTGTCTGAGTCCAGAAATTTTATGTTTGAAGAGAGGTCGTCATCCTCTTCCCTGTCAAAAGTGATCCTTCTCAGAGGTTTTCTGGATCTAGTTCTGGATCTCTATTGTTGTAGTTTATAGCCTAGGTATAACCTCAGATTAGCAGTTTCCTTGCATATTTTTCTGTCAAAGAGTAATTTTTTGTACCTTTAAGGGGTTCTAGTTTTCAATACCAGTACTCCCTACCTGAGCTTAGCTACTTGTCTTTCTTCTTTTGAGGAGAAACAGAGGCGCACATGGCCTGTAGTGGGCCTGAATGCATGCATACGTGTCCTGTCTTTGGGAATCCCATGTGCATACGCTGACTGTTGAAGTGACAGTCGTGTGTTTGTCTAGAAAATTTTGAGGAAGTAGTCATCCTCCTCCCTGTCAAGATTCACTTCCCAGGTTTTTCTTGTTTCATTATGGTCTCTGTCATAGCAGTTTTAGCCTAGGTTGGATTCCAGCATAGTTTTCTTTTTCATTAAAACTTTTTCCTCTGTTTTTCTGTAATAGGGTTTTTAGACAAGTGTGAGAGTCTACTTCAATCATCTTGTGTGTTATTGTCAGTAACTCTTTGCGATCTGCGCTTAGCCTAGAAATATTTTCTTGGCCTTTACTTGTCGTCATTTTTCCTTTTTTGCATAAAATAAAAAAATAGTTTATCTCTTGGTTTGGTTAAGTAGTTGGTTGTTTGCATTAATCATTAGGAAAAAGATTGTTTTCGTAAGTTCTTGATTGATTGACTTAGGACAATAAGTAGCTCGTAGTCGAGTGAAATCTTGTTTTAAGTTTTCTATTGAAATATCTTAGAAAAAAAAAAGAGTTTGAAAAGTTGGTTAAAGAGTTTGAATGTGCAAAATAGAATTTGTGAAGAAGTAATTTGTTTCCCTTTTTCGTTATCTGCTCTTCCCTTTCATCTCTGAAAAACATCACTGGTTTCAATTTTGTTCCCTTTGACTTAAGACAACCACTAAAAATAACGATTAAATAAAATCAACTATACTTTATGTTTGTAGGGTCCAACAACTAGTCTAGGCTAGAGCATTGATTTAGGATTGGGGAGGACACTCTTCAAGGCTACTAAAACAAACATAAGAGTTTGTGCTAGGGAGTGTAAAAAGTCCAGTATCGTGAAAGTTATCCGGGACCCCCCTCTAACACAGGGGCTAAACACAAGGTCGCGTAAGGAAAGGTAGCGGAGATAACCCCTCCAAAGCCGGACCAAGCGTAGTGGGGAAGGCATATAGAGGGATTGTCTTGGGATTCCGTTGATTTCATTTGCAATGGATATTTGTGGGTCTCGAACCCGTTCGAGGTCCTTAGTTGTCTTCCGGAACACTTTCTTTCGATACCCTTGATAGGTTTTGGGCTTGATACCCTACTCATTGCGGTCCACCCAACTGTCAATTGTACCCACCTAGTGACTGTTTGCGTGCTGGCAACCTAGTTGCTTATCTTTCTAGTGACTTACACAGGTGAATGCGGGGGTATACCACAGTACCTAAGACAGACATCAGGCCATGCTTTGCAAAGTATACCCGGAGGGTGCTTCCGTATTCGAGTTGCACTTACACCGGTAAGTTTCTCTAGTGTTGGTTGTTGTAACTATTCTTCCAACTAGCTAGTGACTTCTTGTTTTATCTCATAGGTACTTTTTCTAGTGCGTGTTGGTTTTCAAACGATTATAGATTTCCCTAGTGTGTCTTTGATCTTCTCACACAGTGGAGGATCAGGAGTTCCATCCATCACAAAGGATTTTGGGCCTGCCTCCAGTTGACCTCGACACCCCCCCACAACTACTAAGGCAAACATTAGACCAGCAAGGGTCTTTTGAGACAACCGGGTTACTAGAAACTATGCTCGACCCATCTTCGAGAGGAGAACTTTTGATTCTGGAGGAACCAATCATTTCTGACCTCAAATCAGAAGCTATTGGTCCATATAACCCTCCCATAACTGATATATCGACTCCCATCATCATAAAGGTTCTATATTACGAGCGTCAAGTAGTGTCACAAGAAACAATGGAAGCAAATGTTGCTACTTCTTCATACTCATATTTCCTTCACGACTGTCACTACTGGGGGTGTTCCACCTCCTAACCAACTGTTGTTGGTCTGGGCCATTATGGTCTCGACTACTTCTACCTCGAGCAGTGGTCCAATTCCGTCTATGGCAGTGATCACTGCTCCATTTACCCAGAACACGACAGACCCTCTGTTATCATACGAGATGCCTAGCTTCGGTATGAGTATTGTACTATCCTCCTCCACTCTACAGAGTTTAGGTTTGGGGGTAGGGAGTTCCAACGCTCCTCTACAAGGATATGTGGGGGGCACTTCATCTCCTTTTATTTCTTTCCATTATAGCGGGGGTCATATACCCCCTTCATCCCCCTCGCTCGACGGTGTTCCTCAACACTCCGTCGAGCCTAACGTAAATTTTTTCAGAGAGGGTAGTCAAGAATTCCCTCCTTATAACATGTCAGTTGGTTCGACACATTTCTCTTTCTTCAGCACGTTTGGTAACAACGCTTTCTCGTCAGCTACCATTTCAGCCAGGGGCAACCCCGGTTATGGACAACCACATCCTGTACAGGGTATTATTCCTGCATAGGGGGCACACTTACAAATTCCTTCTTCACAAGGACCTTGGAATCCATGGAAAGGGCCAGTCCCCTTGCTAGGGATGCATATCGGGTGCAACCCTTTCCATACCCAGTGGAACCCCGACCAAGGCCCAACGCCTATGCCCATCTGATCAGGGGGAAACCCCTCCCAAAATCCTTAGAATGTGATGCAAGCTCAATCCTTTACATCCTATTATAGGAACCAGCCGATGATGTCTCAACAAGCGCATAACTCATACGCTGGTCATGACCACGGTTATTACCAAAGCCCTGGCCAGCAACCTAACTTTTCTTGGCAACCTGGTGCCAGTCAAACTCCAGGATCCTTTTTCCCTCGCTACAATATGCAACCCAAACTATTGTTTCTGGAAAACTTGCACTTGCCAGATTTGACAAGGCTTTTAAATGACCCCATCTGTCACGATCCGATTTGGCCTCCTATGCCGACCAACTTGCTTTCGAAGATTCCAATGTTTGAGGCCAAGCCTAATGAATATCCTGGTGATCATTTGACTACTTTCCACTTATAGTGCTCATCCAACTCATTAAGAGACGACTCCGTTCAGTTGCGATTGTTTCAATGCACTCTCATAGGGAGTGTTACAAAATGGTACATCGAGCTCGAATTCTCACGATACTCTTCCTTTGGAAAATTAGCAATGGCTTTCTTGAACCATTTCCAATCACCTATGAGATACGATGTCGGCACTAAATTGCTGGCCAATTTCGAGCAGACAAAACCAGACCATATCTCAGATCACATCCAAGAATCAAGACGCCGAAAGAGTTTAATAAAAGTGACAATCCCACCAGCATTTATGCTAGAGTGGTTCTTTAAGTCTTTGGTACCCCAGTTATCTAAAGAAGTCACAACATCTGAAGTGTTTTCTGAGGAATACGCGATAATGAGAGCTCAACAACTACAGCTAATTTACTCTCAGTCTGGTTTACTCTACAAGATTTTGCCAGATGCACTGAGGTCAATCCTTGACAAAACCAGACAAAGGTCTAGACCACATGCTGATGGAATTATTGATTCATCACAAACAAATCCCGCTGATCCATTTTCAAATCAATTGCAACAATTTTCAATACAGCAGACAACGGCCAACCAGACCACCGGTTCGGCTATTCCCCCTACCCAAAATTTGGATGTACACAGTGTGAAAATGACAAACCCAAAGGCCACCCAGCAGCCTGATGGAAAGAAGAAACAATGAAATAAGGGTAAGGGGGATAAGAAACCCACCGATAATGCTAGCGGGGGCAACACTGAAAATAAGAAGTCAAAGTATCCTTGTAATCTTTGCAAAGAAGACCACCCGACCCATCAGTTCCCTTGGCTTGCGGAGACCCAGAAGTTTTTGGCACAACAACCGCCTGTCGTATTAATGAACCTGTTTCCACATAGGAAAAATATAACTCAAGCCTTCTCAAGTGCAGAAGGGGGCAATCAAGGACCCCCTCCGTCTTTGAGTAATCCTTCATCTGCAAATGTGTATATGATGAAAGGTGATGCCTATATATCAACTAGAGCACATGATTACAGAAAGACAAGAACCTCTAAGAAGGGTAAAGAAGCTGATAACCCACCTCTTCATCTCCATATTGAAAAGACGTTGGGTGAATCAACGACCTGCATTCCAAAAGGTGTGTTCAAGAAATCTTCTCACAACCCAAACACAAGGGCCACCCAGAACTACTCTGTGGTGGAAGATTTATCACAAACCCCTTGTGCGATGTTTGCTTTGGAAGTCCTCTAGAGTTGCCCTTCCCAGAGAAAGGCTCTTTTAGCCGCCCTAGGATCTACCGAGACTTGTAATCCGGGAACGATCATGCTTGATACGACCGACTTAAAACCTCATCTTCCCTACCACATAGCTTTTCAGATAGTAGTGACTTACAACATGAAAACTTTTACCTGGAATATTTTCCATACAGTGGTGGATGAGGGTGCCTCGACATGCATGATGTCTTTGGCGTGTTGGAAGGCCATCGGCCAACCCGTTTTCTCTCCATCACCTACTCTTCTTACAGATTTTGATGGTCATTCTTTCCGACGACATGGGATCATTCTATCTTTCCCCATGCAGTTAGCGGGAAAAACCGTGTGCGTCGAAGTTGAATTGGTCAATGTGTCTCTCGACTACAATATTTTGTTAGGAAGGAGTTGGACCTATGTTATGCAAGCAATGGTCGCGACAACTTTCTGAGTCTTTTTGTTTCCACACGAGGGTCGGATTATGACCATTGATCAGTTATCCTTCTCTCGTCCCGACCCTTCATCGAGAGTCTCCATGGTCCTGATGATTGATAACCCTTAGCTCGACATCGTCAATGTAGGGGTTGGTTTGTGCCCACCTTTGATGGGTTCTTTTGATTACCCAGATCTGACCAAAAATGTCCATTACATGTCGGCTAACCCCGACCAACCTCAGGCCAAAAAATTTCAAATCTCATCGTTTCGCACGATGTACTTTAACTGTATGTGGACTCTTCCTTCCCCATCATCCACTATGGAAGGGACAAAGCACCATGGCATGGCCATGCCTTTTTCCATGGCAGAATTTGCATACTCAATCATTCAGCAAACTTTTGTCGACCTCGATCTGACTCCCGCACAAGATTTAGATCCGGTGCTCTAGCCTATTTGGGCTCAAGGTTCCATTGCTGATACAGATTCTTTAGACTTAGTCTTTCCCTCAGACAAGGAAATTTTTGAGGCAATGACTAGTCCGGACAAACCCTGGGATGATCTTCATCATAGATCTTACTTCCTCCTAGAGTTAAGATGAATTGAAGAAAGTGAATTCACTCTGACTATGACTGGAGATAAATATTGTCCTATTAATCATTTGGAAACACACGTTGTTTACACTGAAGGAAATATGGAAACACTAGCTAAAAAAATACCTATTGACATCTCCAGAACCCCTGGCATCATGGAGAATATCTTCGTTGGAGCGAATTGCTCCCCCGAGGAGATTCAAATCTACACAGATTTATTTAAAGAATTTCACGACGTGTTTGCCTATTCTTACAAGGAAATTCTAGGCATAGATCCAAGAATCGTCGAACATGAAATCACAACTTATCCTGATGTCAATCCGGTCTGGCAGAAGCTTCGTCCGATCAATCCTAAGAAAGAAGCAGCTATCAAGGCTGAAGTAGAGAAACTACTTAACGCTAGTTTCATCTACCCCATCCAATTGACTCAATGGGTGTCGAATCCCATGTCGATCAATAAGAAATAGGGTACGATTCACATATGTACATACTTTCGTGATCTGAACAAGGCTTGCCCAAAAGATAATTTCCCCATGCCATTTATTGACTAGATAGTCAACGAATGCGCAGGTTGCAAGGCTTTTTAGTTCATGGATGGTTTTTTGGGATACAATCAGATACAGATCAAACCCAAAGACCAACACAAAACCACTTTCATTTGTCCATGGGGTACATTCACTTATCGTAAGATGCCTTTTGGTCTGAAAAATGTTGGAGCTACATTTCAGCGGGCCATGTATTTTGCTTTCCATGACCTCAAACACATAGTCAAGACTTATCTCGATGATTTAACGTCATGATCTCGCAAGAAAGATGATCATCTAGCACGCCTCTAACTTATCCTTGAACAGTGTTGCTACTACTGAATCCTCTTGAATCCAAACAAGAGCATTTTTTGTGTCACATCAAGTCGTCTGTTAGGTTTCATAGTTTTGAAAATAGGGATCATGGTCGATCCTTTGAAGGTTGAGGCAATAGTTCAATTTCCTCCCCCATGCACCATCCCTCATCTTCAAAGTTTGCAAGGAAAAGTGAAATTTTTATGGCGTTTCATCACAAACTATGTCATGATCACAAAGGGTTTTATGCGTTTATTGAAGAAGGACGTTCCTTTTCATTGGAACGAAACTGCTCAATGCTCTTTCACGGCGTTGAAACACACCCTCATATCTACCCCTCTGCTTTGGCCACCCAATTATGATAAAGATTTCCTATTATACTTGGCCGATGTGGAGTTGACCATCAGTATGGTCTTAGTTCAGGAGGATGATTTTCTCTCATAATATGAGATTTATTACCTGAGTTGAGGCCTAGTTACACCAGAACTCAATTATTCCCACATTCAAAAAATTGTGTTTGTAGCAGTCCATGCTGTCCAACAGTTTCGTCATTACATTTTATTTCACAAGATCACCATCATTGCCATTGTGAATCCATTTCAATACATGTTGACACGATGAGTCATCGGCGAAAAAATCAGTAGATGGATAGTTATCCTCCAGGAATTCAACTTGGATTTCCTTTCAACGAAATCCAAAAAGTCGATTGTCTTCACGGAACTCATATCAGAACTTCTGGTCGATTTAGGTGATGTTATACCCGACGAGTCGCCTATCAAAGGAGACATGTTTTTTATCGCATCTTCCGACCCTTGGTATGGAGATGTTCTCATCTATCTCCAGACTTTGAAGTACCCCGCCTCTGCTTCTCGTGATGAGCATCGTTGTATATGCCATCAGGCTAAGAACTATCTCATACTCGAGGACACTTTGTATCGTCGAGGTGTAGAATGCATCCTTCGTCGATGTCTCACTCATGAAAAGGTGCAAATTGTGCTTAACTATTGCCACACTGGAGCATGTGGCGGTCATCTATCTAGGTTGGCAACAAACCAAAAAATTCTATGAGCTGGTTACTTCTGGCCGACATTAATCAAAGATTTTGTTGAATCGGTCAAGAAGTGCCACCCGTGTCATATCTTCTCTTGAAATATGAGGGCACACCCCACTCTCATGTTTCTCGTTATTACCATTGATCCCTTCACTAAATGGGGGATTGATTACACTACATGCAACCCCCCTTTAGCAAGGGGGCACCGCTATATCATCATAGCAGTAGACTACTTCACCAAGTGGGTCAAATCTATGCCAACGTTTAAAGATGGCAGGAAGACAACAACTCTCTTTTTGTTCAACCAGATAATATCAAGGTTCAACGTCCCAAGAGAGATTGTCACTGACCTTGGTAGTCACTTTCAGAATAAAATGATGATCGATTTAATGTCAAAGCTTGGGTTGCGGAAAGAACATTCATCACCCTACTACCCCCAAGTGAATGGTCAGGTGGAAGCTTTAAATAAATCTCTTAAGACCATTATACAACGAACGATCAATTCAGCCAAGTCAAATTGGCATTTGATGTTATACTCAGCATTATGGGCTTACCGAACATTCATTAAGACTACAACCAGTTTCTCACCTTTTCAACTCGTTTACAGGATGGAAGCAGTATTTCCCATAGAATGCCAGATCCCATCTTTAAAGTTGGCAGTACATTTATTTCTAGACACTTCACCGCTTGAAGAGCATTTATTATATATCGAGCAGCTCAATGAGAAACGTCGTGATGTGGCCTTAGCTAACAAAGATCATAAATAAAAATTCAAGTGTCAATATGATCGATTCGTTCGTCCTTAGATTTTCTTTGAAGGTGACCTTTTCCTGGTCTATGAACAAGATAAGCACCCCCTAGGAGCAGGCAAATTCAAACCTATATGGTTCGTACCTTTCATCATAAAAGAGATTCTAAGAAAGGGCGCTTATCTTCTGGTGGAATTTGAGGGAATTTTTTTGGCGGATCCTAGAAATGGGCTCTACCTCAAGAAGTATTACTCATAGGTGGGTTGCCTCGAGTGACTTTTTGTAACATATGTATAGTCTTTGTACTATTACTTTTTAGTTTTTCTTTTGGTTTTATGGACGTGTCATTTTTTATGTTATCTTTTTCAATGTGGCAGATGTCAAGTGAATCAGAGGTGTTCGTTGGGTTCGCAGACGGCACTAGCCGACACACTCGGAGGCTTT
Source organism: Picea engelmannii (assembly GCA_009831015.1). Lineage (NCBI taxonomy): Eukaryota > Viridiplantae > Streptophyta > Pinopsida > Pinales > Pinaceae > Picea > Picea engelmannii. The sequence goes on from ML797010.1 coordinate 315,614, forward strand.
CCTCTGCAACTTGGGTGATTTTCACACCTCAGGGCCAGTTGCTATCTTCAGGAGGTATCTGTTTAGGCGACACCACAAACAATTTCGTCAAATACAACGTATTTATTGAGTTGCTTCGTGACGCTTTGTCACTTGGTATCTCTCACCTCCGGGTCTATTTAGACGCTCAGCTAGTTGTGTCTCAGTTAAATGGAGTATATCACGTTCATGATCCTACTCTACACCGACAGTTCCATAGGGTACGTCTCTTAGAACGAATCTTTGATTACATTATGTATATCCATGTTCCTAGGAGATTGAATCAAGTTACAGATACTCTAGCTAGTCATATACTAGATTGGCATCTTCCCACATGTAAGAAAAATCACACACACACACACACACACACACACACACATGTAAATACATTTGTAGATAAGTGTAATCCATAAAACACAAAAAGATAAAAAAAAATCCATATATATATATATATATATATATATATATATTGCAAAGCACCAGAGTACATAAGTGGGCACAAGCACCTCAAAAAATATGTGTCTAGTAAAGAGTCATGGGGATTATACCCTAAAAAATATACAAAAGGTGCCCTCAACATGTAGGTAGTCTGTCCTAGCTAAGGATGAGACCTGTTGGCCCTTTTTTACTAAACAACGACATTTTCCAAACACCGAAATAGCTGGACCCAAGTCCATGGCACCCCAACTACATGAGGCTGCATAGATGGTATAATATCCTCGATCTCTGCCATGGGGACTGTGCAAGTGAGAGAGGTAAGGTTCCACTCTACCTGTCTCAAAAATCTCTCAGCCTCACCGGATAGAGGTCCCCTTGCTGCTGCTAGTCCGCTGGTTGCAGCTGGTGCGGCCTCTGGTCGAGGACATCGCCTAGTCCTCGCAAAGTCTGTTGGATGCACTGGTACCATATCTGCACATAACAGACACATATCTATCAGATACTCTGGTATACAAAAAAAATGATGTATATAAAAACAACATAAAAATCAAATAACTTTGAAAAGAAAGCTTACCTAGCTCTCCTCGTACCACTACAGGAGTTACACCCATGTCAAGGTCCCTAGAAAAGTTGATTCTGGCATAGGGATAGTCCTCTATCACCAGAATCTTCCGAGACCACCAATCGAAAAACTTGTCATCAAAGGCCTCGATAGTCCTCCCTCCCCCCTGTCACGGCAACAGTGCCACCCATCTGTTTACTGTCGGAGAAGAGGCTACGTGCCCTCATACAATCTCCCTCGGAATCAGACTATGTACCCTCTCGAAGAAGAAAGCACAAAGGATAGTACCAAACCCAAAGTTTTTGTGCCTCCGCATCTGACACTCTGTCAACTGCCTTTCCATGCATTCTAGTAAAGTAGTACTCCAGTAAAAAACTTGTGCATTCAAGCACTAAACTGCACAATTCATGTGCATCCAGGAAGCCTAGTGTAAAGTTGTGGATCCAGTGATCCGCCCAATAAGTAGAACTATCACTTTCATCATTAGGTTGTTGATCTTATGAATCGGCACCTAGGTGCCCACTTTGTCAGTACCTGCCTCGCAATGGATTCCAATCAACTCTGCTATGTTGTGAGGCCCGGAGGGAAACGTGCGAAGGTTGACTAGTTCCCCTCTCCTTAAGAGGCCAGTCGGAAAGTAGATATCTTCAGTCGTTGGAGTCAACGATTGTCCCTCAAGCATGAATGCCTCTGCATCCGGGTGCCAGTAGTCTATCAATTCATTCAGTAGCCTAGGTTCTTCCCGCATAAATGCACTCTGGAAGAAATTAAATAAGCCACATTGAGTTAATGCATCTACAACATCAGGGTCATCTGAGACCACAGAATCAAAGTCCTCATGCTCTCTCTCTCTCCAGCAAACGTACATCCTGCAATTGACAAGTTCATAAGGGATTAACTCTTGTTTTCTTATTTTTTTCCACAAAAAGGAGGGTACACACGGGCTGTAGTGTACACAGTCATGTGTGCACACGTGTACACGCGGGCTGTCATAGGATAACCTGCATATACATAGGGCCGACCTTTTTAGGGGTCGACGCCCCTCCTAAAAGAAAAATTAAAAGAAAAAAGGAAGAATTGAATAGAAAGAGGGGTTAGTATGTACTTACTTGGTCCAAGCGGAAGTTCGTTTCGTCCACTGAAGCTCCCAGAATCAATTCTTTTCACAAAAGGGGTATTTTTGGCTTTTAGTCAATTTCTCAATTAACAATAGTGATAATGAGCTGCCAGCTTCTATTTATAGACTTTTTGGCCACTTTTTGTCATTTTTTGGATCTTTTTGTATGGTTCAAGAGTTTCTTATGGAAGGTTACGATAAATGTTACTTCAGGTATTGGGAAAATTTTGGAGTTTTGGGTCATTTTCAAGGTCTTTTGGTAAAAAGTCATTTTTCCAACTTTGTGCATCTAAGATAGGACTCCACCTCCACTTGTTGCACCTCGTTGCCTTTTTATATTTTCCATAGGATCGATCCAACCGAATTGCGACATAGAAGCATCATTGTTGCTTTAGAAGTGTCGTATTTTAGTGGTAGATCATAACCCTTCATGGATTCCCTAGATAGATCCTGGTTGGATTTTGGTGTCCATGCCGTCATTAATGACTATAGGCTCGGGAGTCCTTATTAGCTTTATCCTGATTACAAGTTTGAGCCTCATTTGCATGATGCATTATCACTCTTGACCTCACACTCAGGACTCCCAAAACACAACAGGTCTTCTTTTGATCCCTTTTCAGACCCTCTAAAAATGAAAAGATTGTCGAGCGATCATGTTGACCTTCACGCTCACTAAACTGAAATTTGAAGGCACGTCTACCCAGCGGTAGTTTACCGCTTTTTCGGTCTAGATGGTCAACTGTACGAACAAAGGTATACTCTAGGATCTATGGTTCCCTAGAAGAGTATTCTCAGGTATGATTTTAACCCTTTTTCAGGCTTAAGGGACTAAATTTACGAAAAAGGAACCCCCATAAAGTCCATAATTAAGCTCTTTTCAAACTCCCTAAAATTGAAAAGATCGTCGAGTGACCTTATTCCTTCACACTCGTTAAAATGGTCCAGAAGAACATTCCTAACGGAGTCCATAGTTAATCTTTTTTCAAACTCCTTAAAAATGAAAAAATTGTCGACTGATCTTGTCTTTATCACACTCCTTAAAATGGTTTTGAATAGATGTTTGGTTGGTGCTAGTTTACCCCTTTTTCGAACCGAATAGACTATATTCAAAAAATTTACCCCAATGGAGTCTCCTTTATGCTTTTTCAGACTCTCTAAATATGAAAAACCGTCGATCTTACCTTCTCTGGGCTCGTTAAAATTACATCGAAGGACCTTACCATTGTGTGTCTTATTAATCACATTTGCATACCTGTGTATTTGGCCTAATGTCTGCTCCATGTTTCTCTCAACTTAACCATCTGAAGCATGCCTTATACGCAAGCCCTGTTGCACTTTGCCTCTGTGTCTTGACACCTTGGCCCACGGAGGATTTTTCCCGAGTGTCCTTTTCCTACATATATCCCTTTGCTCTGAGCATCCATGTGTTCCTTGAACTTGGAAATAGTATGTTTATGACACTCGATCCTCCTTTGTAATGTATCATTATTTTATTCATTTTCAAGCTTTCCAAAATTATTGAAAAAGACAAAAAAATCAAATATACCCCAAAAAGAGGAAGGGAAAATTATTTTCTTTTTATTGGCAGCACATCGATTCGCCCTTGGACAAAGCACATCCTTTCGTTTGTTCGTCAAGCCCTGGGATTTAATATTACCTTGGGAAGTTGTTCTCGCTACATAGAGTTGTGTCCTCCTTCATTTGGTTATTCTTCCAAACATTTGGAGAGTTTGCGTTGCCCCCTGCATCGTGAACTTATGTCAACATTATGTTGCTTGAGTCTCATCATTTGTCATTCTATTGTCCAAGGGAAGTTTTTACCAAGCTTGAGTCGGCCCCTCTATCGTTTGTCTCTTTCCCTCATGCTTGGCCATCCTGAAAGTCCAATCAAGTCTTTGTTCAAAATCCATGAAGCCCTCAGCCTGATCATCAAAATCCTCTAGTCCATTCCTGACAAGCCGTCGAAGACCTCTGGATAGCAAATTCGTACACTCATATTACACTCCTACCCGAGTTGCAAAGATTTTTAAGTTGTTTCTCAAGCTCTGAAGGCCTCATCTCTAGCCATCAAGCCTTATTCGCTTCTTGAAGATGGATACTATACATGTATATCTTTTTTATTTTGACATGTAGATCCATTGTGTATTTCTCACGACTACACTTTATATAGTTATATGACATGGATCTACAGTGTATTTGATTGGTAGCCATGATTTTATTTCATTCTGAGCATGGGTATGCCCGTCTCAGTGAGACAATTGTTATTTTGCAGATGGCACCTCTCGAACTCTGGTCCCTGGGCTCACTTGTTTCGTACATTGGTGAAGATTGATAATGTATTTTGGCCATCATATGCTCTTCTGACCTCACACATTAGGGGGCATCTTTTATAACCCTAAATTTCACCAGATATGCTTACCTGGCATCAGGCCATCACATTTTACATCTTTTTCCAACCCACTATTGAACAACTCTTCTTAAAAACACCCTTTTTGAAGGCACACACACCCTGCTCCACTACTGCATGCGTGTATATGCTAGTTGACCCACTACAACCCGCGTATACCTACAAAAGCACAAAAAATGGAAAGTTTCAGACGGAACTCACAGTTTTGGGTAAGTTACCTAAACCATTTGACTGCCCATAGCCTTTCACTCGACCAAATACCTAGCCCTTTCTAGCCTATAAAATAAGGGGTAGGGGTCCCATTTGAGAGGAGGAAAATAATTGTAAAGAAACTCTACCTGATTTCACATTCCCTTTGTCCCAACCTTTTGCAACTAGTGTTTGAAGAGAAGAATATACAAAAGTAGTTCGAGCACAGTTGAAGAGGAGCCCAAAACTAGATTCGAGGAGCAGTGGTCGATCTCACTATTGTAAGGTTACTCTTGTGAGATTAATAAAATTAATTAATTTTCTCATCCTGCCATATGAGGTTTGCAACATTTAAATTTGATTATATTTTGATAAAATCTATAACCCATTAGTTCATAGATCATACGCATGTGGAGTTCTTTGTTTGTCTTTTTGTGAATGCAGGTCAGCATTGGGAGGAGATTTGCAGTCAAGGAGCGACCAAACATTAAAGGATCGACATCAAACACGGAAACTAAGGTACAATAACTTGATCTTTTTAACCTTGTATTTTCATATGAATAATGGGGTTTATGATTGGGATGTTGGTAAGAAGTAGGATACTTTAGGTCATTTTCCGCATGCATTACAGAACCCTTAATGCTAGTCCGTAGGGGGATTTCCCACCCACAAAACTCCTATGTAGGTTCCCTTGCAGATCGAAAAACTAGAGACACCGCCTCATATTCTGAAAGGAGTACTCAAGCACTCTACCCACAATCCTAATGCTAGAGCCGCCCATAATTACTCTATTGTTGAGGACCTGGGTCAAACCCCTTGTGTGATGTCAGCTCTAGAGTTACTCCATATGTGTCCTTCATAGAGGAATGCCTTGATATCTGCATTAGGAGCTATTGATCCCAGTGGCTCGAAAGTTATCAAGTTTGACATCATAGATGTGAATCCTTGCTTGCCTTACCATGTGGCATTCCAAATCCGCATGGGTTACTTGAAGTATACCATCAAGCGTATTGTTTTTAATGAAGGCACTGCAACATGTGTGATGTCCCTGGTCTATTGGAAAGCCCTCAACTCTCCAACTCTCTCTTAGTCTCCTACCATGTTTACTACTTTTGACGGTCGTTTCTTCTACCCTCACGATATTCTTCTTGTATTTTTGGTCTAGTTAGGTGGGAAGACGGTAGAGGTGGATGTCGAGGTGGTTGATGCACCCCTTGATTATAACTTGTTACTAGGAAGCAATTGGAATTACGCTATGACTGCCATCATATTGTTTTTTCTCTGTACTCTTTGTTTTCCTCACAATGGGAAGATCATGACGATCGATTAGTTGTCCTTTGCATACGCTAGCCCCAATGAATCTTTTGGACCGTCGATCCCCGTGGTCAACAATTCTCAGCCGAAAATTGAGAATATTGATGTCAGAATGTATTCATCCCTTATGAGTACCTTCGACTTCATGGCACTGGTTCACCACATTTACTCCATGTCTAGTAGGCTTGTTTCGTTAGAGAGGTATGTTCCTTTCCTCACTTCCTATTTTAATGATCCTTAGACCCTACCTTCCTCGACTGCATCTTGTGAAGGTAAGTCACATGCTGGAATGGCCATGCCACTATCAATAGTAGAGATATTGTATCAAGTCATTCTTGACTCTTCCATCGATCCTGATCCTATTACCTTGCAAACGGACGAGGAGGATCGTGTTCTTAAGCCTATGTGGGCCACTTCATTGTATTTCTCACATGATTGCCTCGATGAGACTTTTCCCTTGGATCAAGCTATCATCGAAGCCATGAATGGTTATGACAAACCTTGGGATGATATCCATCATCACTCTTATTTTCTCCCAGATATTGCTAGAATCGAACAAGATGACTTCAGATCTACTCTGAGCGAGATAGTCGGTCATGTCATAGTTCCACTTGATACGCACAACATTTATTCCAAATAAAATATGAGGAGTATATCCCCTACCATCGCAATCGATATCTCTCGTACTCCTGGAAAGATTGGAAATGTACACATCAGTGTGGATTGCTTGCTAGATGAAATCTTGATATACACCGAACTCTTCAAGGAATTTTGAGATGTATTCACTTGGTCATATGAAGAGATGCCAGGAATCGAACCTCGAATTGTTGAACATGAGATTAAAAATTACCTGGATGCTAAGCATGTTCAAGAATGTCTTAGGTCTGTCAATCCCCAGAAGGCCCCTGCTATTAAGAAAGAGGTAGAGAAACTGCTTAATGTTGGCTTCATCTACCCGATTCCCTTGATTGAATGGGTATCCAATATTGTTCATGTGAATAATAAGCAAGGAACCATCCATGTATGGATGGATTTTCATGACCTGAACAAGGCATGTCCTAAAGAAAAATTCCTGACACCTTTCATCGACCAAATCCTCGTCGAGTGTGCGAGATGCATATTTTTTTCTTTCATGGATGGATTTTCAGGGTATAACCAAATTCAAATTAAACCCGAGGATCAACATAAGATGGAATTTATTTGTCCTTGGGGTACTTTGTCACATCGGAAGATGCCTCTTGGCCTTAAAAACGTCGGAGAAACTTTCCAGTGTGCTATGACCTTTGTATTCCACGATCTTAAGCATATATTTGAAGCTTATCTTGACAATCTTGTTACTCACTCTCGTAAGAGAGTGGATCACTGTAAGCACCTTCGACTAGTTTTTGAAAGATGTCATCGTTATCGCATCTGATTGAACCCTCATAAATGCATCGTTTGCGTTAGGTCTAGACAGCTTCTAGGATTTTTAGTCTCTGAGACTGGGATCATGGTAGATCCGTTAAAGGTTGAGGAAATACTTTGATTTCCTCCCCTGCACACTATTCAATAAATTCAAGCTTTACAGGGGAAAGATGAATTTTTATGTCGGTTTATAGTGAACTATTCCAATATTACTAAGGGTTTCATGTGTCTCTTAAATATGGACACCCCTTTTATCTGGGATGAGCGAGCCCAGAAATCCTTTGATGCTTTGAAGAAAGCCTTGGTATCGACGCCTATGTTGAAGTCTCTTGACTATAGTAGAGATTACTTGCTTTATGTCACCGCGTCTGAAGAAACAATTAGTATGGTCATGGTTCAAGAGGATGATGAGCTCCATGAGCACGTCATCTACTATCTTAGTCAAAACATAGTCGTTCCTGAGCTAAATATTCTCACGTTGAAAATCTAGCTTTGGTTGTCATTCACATAGTCCAACGATTACGCCATTATATATTTCTTTGAAAAAATATTGTGGTTGCCAATGTAAATCCATATCAATACGTCCTTACCAGGCATATCGTAGGGGGAAAATACAATAAATGGATTGTCATTTTACAAGAATTCGATCTCGATTTTTCTTCTGCGAAATCCAAGAAATCACTAGTCTTTGCAGAGTTAATATTTGACTTCCCATGATTGGACGAGGATGTTATTCATGTTGATTCTTTTGTGGATGAACACATTTTCCTTGTCTCATCATCCGACCCCTGGTATGGATACATTGTTCTCTATCTTCAAAATTTGAAGTTCCCTCATCATCTCTCGCGAGATGATCGACGACGTATATGACACCAAGATAAGAATTACCTTATCGTTGACGACAGTCTGTATCATTAAGGAATAGACAATATCTTGCATCATTGTTTAACTCATGAAGAATCCGTGTCAGTTCTAAATGATTGCCACAGTGGGGCTTGTGGTGGTCATCTATCTGAGCTTGTGAAATCCCAGAGAATTTTGCAAGATGGTTATTTTTGGTTGTCTATATTTAAATATTGCGTTGAATCAGTTAAGAAGTGTCACCCCTATCAGGTGTTCACTAGAAAAATTCCCTCGCATCCAGCCCCTCTCCATCCAATAATTTATGTTGGTCCCTTCACCAAGTGGGGGGTGGACATTGTGGATTGCAACCCAACTTCAACTGGGGGGAATCAGCGCATAATCATGGCCATATACTACTTTAATAAGTGGGTTGAGGCCATGCCTACAGTTAAATATGACGGGAATATTATTGCCTTCTTCGTATTCAATCAAATTATCGCCAGGTTCAGAATCCTAAGTGAGATTGTCACTGATCATGGCAGTCACTTTCAGAATGAAATAATGGAATATCTAGCATCCAAACTGGGATTTAAGCATGGTCATTCTTCCCCTTATTATTGACAATTAAAATCGCAACGAGGAATTTTACCCGCAGAGTATTGCTAAAGCCCTATTATTTAAACTATGCTAATAATATAATACTAGTAGGTGGGACCCCCTTGTAGATTGGAGGCTCAAAGATAGACATATAACACATTTTCTGTTGTTGTTTAGACGATTCTTACATAGTCCTATATGGTTGCAAATGCAGTCTTGGTTTCATTTTGACCTAGTAACAGGTGGATGATGCATTTTATGGGATGTTTCTGCAATTCAAAGCATTATTTTTATGTGATGATGGACATATATTTACAGTTTCTATGGCTTGATCATGTCACAAATCATCGTGACCTACTACCTGGCCACATGCACACAAGAAATTTTTTAGTAATAACATAATCAAAACAATTAAAATAAACTTATGAAAAAATCCTAAAAGGAAAGGATCTATGTTTGAGTTATGTTAAGGATTATATGCATATGAAAAGGTGTTAGTGTTAGTCCTAACTATTATATGCTTGGTTATTGGCTTTGCGATTTTCATTTGATTATTTTGGGTGCATATAATATTGTAATACATATGGTATGGCGTAAGAGCTTGGAAATGGTTAACCTGAATGTTTTGGGTGGCGCATTGGGCAAGGAATATCGTCGCAGATTTCAATGGTTTGGAAATTGATTACATGGTTTAAATGATATGGTGAGTGTTGGTTGTATTGTACTTTGGAATTGAATAGGATAGGATATGGAAGATACATGAATTAAATGCACATCACTCCATAATACCCCCATCAGGACATCACCCTAGTATTGTTCTTTGTTGCATTCGATCCATTGGTGGTTAAGCTCCGCATTTCAGGCTTGGGAAGAAAACGCTCAGCCAGCTCGCCCTTTTAATATCTCCATTACAGGTATGGTTATTTTTCACCCCATACATGAATTACGCTCTGTGTATCCACAAACAATGGCTCAGTAATGCTTGGGTTTGTGTTTCCCTGAGAATTGCAACTATGTAAATGCGTGTTATTTCTCTCTGAGATGACTGTGTAATTGTTCGGATTACAAGCAAAAGAATTGGTTCTTGTTTGATTTGTGCATTCGTTGGTTTATCTGTTGGTTAAAATCATGGTGGGTATCTATGGAAAATAAGTGGATTGGTTGTATTATCGCTCTATGTTTTAATTGTGGAGGGTTTTCGCTCTATGTATTATTGTCGGTTGCTTCCTCATAGTCATGAGGGTAACCATGTCCAGTCATGTTCAAACTGCCATTTGGTTGCTGTGTATTTTTCATACCAGAGTCATGGTCATGGGCTCAGTGTCTTGGCACCAAATTATCTTGTAAATTGTTCTTAGGGTGGCCATAGTTTTGATATATATCGCATGGTTATGGAGTAATATGAGGTATTCCTCGGTGTTATGTATCCTCACTGGCATTGTTGTCAAATGGTTCGGCTCTTGAGAAAATAGACAGAGGTTATATCTCTGTGTGTTCTTGGTAACTGTCATTGTCCAGAGGACATTCACCTCTCCTCTTCAAACGTAAGTGCAATATATGCATCGATTTTTCTACCTACCCGACGTTGTTTCCTCTGTGGCTAATTGTTGTTCCATTGCCCAGACCGAAAGTTATAAGGAAACCATGTGGCTTCTACTATGTTGTATCGAAGAGGTATTTGCCTCCAATTGATATTCCTTTGAGGACCTCTGGTTCTCTGTGCTATTGATGAATGAGCATGCTCTTGATTGTATCCTTGTATTTGTTGTGACATATCCTGATTTAAGTCTCCAATTTTTCTTTCTCTTGTTGGGCATCTTCTTGGATGTCAAAGATTGGTTATCAAGTGGAGCGGTTATGAAAGTTTTCATCGAGTTCCTATCTCATCTTTCTATGTTAAATTGGTCGAAAGGTTGTTATTTGGAATGAGTAATAATATGCAATCAAGGGCTGCCTCTTTTTCGTTATACTCTCGATCTTTGTGTTCTTACAACATTGTCTTGATTGCAAATTGGAGATTCATGTGTGTTTCACTAAGCCCGATCAGGGTTATAGATGATTATGGAAATGGTGATTGTGTGTATTTCGTTATGTTCACTATGCGTATATTATTGAATCATTGTGCATACTGGAAATAGTTACATCGACAGTGATGAGGTTCAAAGTTTTGTGAGGACTGTGGTTTCATTGCAAAACCTTATTTGTTGATATAATGAAGAAAGTGTGTAATCGGGCATGTTTAGTCTGTTAGATTTGGAAAGGGACCTGTGCATATGTTTTAATTGGCCGATTATGAATTGATAGAGAGTGTATGATATTTTTATAGTGATTCATTATGGGATAGAGGTGGAGCAATGTTGTTGTGTGTTTTCTTTAAATGCTTAAAGGGAAAGAAAAGAAATTAAAGAATAAGCACTTTCTTAACAGGACTGTTGAATGGAAAATTGTTTATGATTGCACAAACTGTTCTAAATTGAGAATTTTGAGAAATTTAAATGTTGTGACAACAAACAGTTTGATATACAATGAGTGTTGAGAAGGTTTTGGTATTTTTTGTATTGAGTTTAGTACATATTTATGATTTACTCGATTTATTTTTTGAACGGTATTTGTTATTTGCCTGCTATTCTCTCACTTTTTCGCACATTACAAATCCCCTCACCTTCCCAGATTCATTATTCACGCCCTGTTCTTAAAATTAAATTATAGTTAAACGAAAAATTTGTATTATAGCAGTTGAAGGATGGCACAGGGATGAGTTACAGTTGATATGTTTTGTTATTACAACACAGTTGATTGTTTGATGATTTGTTGAGAAGTAATCATGATATACCCCCCTTCATTTTACCACTTTTTGCTCAATACAATCCCTCATATATCCCAAAACCCTTATTCACCCACTGCTCGACAAGTATTAAACGATTTTGTATGGATTGGATTGCATGATTCTAATGTGTTGTTGAGCCAAACTTTGTTTCATATTTAAAAGATGTCATGTATGGTTTGTTGAAGAAACTAGTTGCTAATAAATAATGCATACAAGAATGAGCTTCTTCAGCAGAAGTAGCCATGGCCAGAATAACAGGGGAAGAAGAAATTGGAACAGCGGCCCTAGAAGGCCAAGGTTTTTTATACATTTTGATGCAGACTCACAAGAGTTGAACCAGTTATTCCATGTTGGGTTTTTCAACTGGATTGGATAAGGAGTGGTCCAACCTAGTCCAAAAAGGCCTCATTTCCAAGCCCCGCATATCCCTGGTATCCCCGTTCCCCCTCATGTTTCATTACAACCTGAAGTCCCTAAAATTGACGAATGGAAAGAGATTGTCCACCCGACAGTCTCCCAACATCGTGGCTGGCCCAATTTGTCTCTACCTGCTCCTCCTCCACTGGTTAACCCAATTGTCCAAGCTGCCTCTACACACTCACCAGCACAGTATTCCCATGAAAGCAAGATATTAAAACCAAATCCCACCATGCACCTGATAAAGGAAAAGTTGTTGTTGCCCCCTCCTCTCCCTCAAATGACTCTGCCAAATCCGTTTCATCCCACTTTCATTTGAGAGATGATTACTCTCATGTTATCAATGAGATCAGGCCTAAAGGCTCCCCACAGCCTAAGGAAAATTCATAGAAATCAAAGGGAGACAACAACAACAAGGGGAAAATTGCCTCCCATAGTGGAAAATATGGCTTTTGAGTGTTTTTATTTATTGATTGTTGAGAACAGTTGACTACTGAAGTTTTTGGACAGCACACTATTTTTTGATATGTTGGATATTATATTTTTTGGATATGGTTTCAAATATCATTGATATTAATTTTCAAAATTATGTGACTGATGATGGGAGCCACAAGGAGGGATGTGTTTGATTGATTAACTAGTTGTGTTATGTTTGTTAAGAAACTAAAGAGAATCACAAGGGGTCCCACCTACTAGTTATTATTTATTAAAGACCTTTATTATTATTTTATTAATTTTCCCCCTAAACTAAAAGTTAGTTGAGTTTTGATTAACTTAACTAAAAGAGGTAGTTTAACTACTTCAACTAATTATGATTGCTTAAAGGCAAAAGGAGAAGGAGGAACAAGAGGAGGATAAAAGGAGAAAGCATACTAAGGTATGCTCTTGATTTTTATTGAGATAGTTCAGTTTTCATTCATTCTTTAATTCATTGAAAGCCTAATTCTCTTTTATGACAGCAGAGTCCTATTCTAGAAAATAAGATTCAAGGTTCAATTACATCATTCAAACACTTGTTTTTCAGAGGTGTTGATCTATCTTTGATAGTCTGTGTAGACTTTTTTGTTTGTGAATTAAATTTCATGACTGATAAAAGATATTGTGCAGAGTCAAGTGGGAAGCAATCTGTGGCAAGTTGATCCAGCTTTTAAAGTTCATTTTTTTTACTTTCTGTCAGAAGTCCTTTTGTATGGTCTTCATCGGGGACATCTAAGTTTGACTTTGGTCCAAACTTCCTCAGGGAATTTTGTAAAGAGAATGATTTTTTTGATAAATTGGAATGAAATAAGCGATTTTTTTTTGTCTCATCTATGTTAATCATTGACTTGGTATTTTTTCTTTTGTCTTTACATTTACTTCTGCAACTGTTATATTCAGAAAATCATATAAATATTGATTTTTTCAGAAATCTTTTATTTATAAGAAAATCAGGCTAAGCCCTTGTAACCAATACTTGTGGATTAGGAAACAATTTTTGAGGCTATAAACATAGGGTGATATTCCCGTCGATCTTTCTTTAGCCAACCAAGATCTGAAAATGCTTGAGTAAGATCATTTCATATCTTCTCCTCAACATTTATTTGGAAACCATACTAGGGAGATATTCCATATCTCTCTGTTTGATTTTTATGCTTGATTATCATCGCATATATTTTTTTCTGATATTGTTTCTTTGACTATTTCATTTCTTCATGACTATACTTGTTGCAAGGAAGCCTAATATTGAGCCCGGTCTTCAAGATCAGACCAACATTTATTTAAACTTGTTTAACACCATTTTAGATGTTGCTAATACATGGGCTAGGATTAATCGTTCATGGGAAACAATTGAATGAGACATAATTTCCCAAGAACGTTGGGAAGCTAGACATAGACAGCTTAGGAATCAGCCATAACTTTCTTTTTTCTAGCTTTGATCTTCTTTTCATGTCCTTAGACTCTCATGTTTCTAGGAGAAGAAGAGGCTTATCACCTGAAATTAATCCTATCGTTGAAATAGTAAGAAGTAACGTTGTGTTATCAACCCAAAAAAGTGCTCTAAGGAGAACCTTGTCTGATTCTTCCAATTCGTCTTTCTCTCCCTTACCTATTATCCACAAGATGGAATCTAGTGGTGGCTCTAGTGGCACTGGAGGTGCTTCTTCATCTCAATATTCATCTTAGTCAATGATTGGTAGCTTGTATAGTCACCAAGTCCCTGTCCAATCTACCACAAACCCCACCAAAGTCATTAAAAAGTATGGAATTTTTCAGTTTAAATAAGATGCTACAACCACGCCATGGCATGTTTCCTCTCCTCTTAACCCGGTATCTGCTACTCACCCACTTCCTAAATTCAAAGAGAATATCCCTAGGTTTTCAGGGAATAACATTGTCACTATGAATGAACACTTGGTGGCATTTTCTAATGCTTGTCACAACATAGGATCCAATGACAACGATACTTGAATGTGCTTATTTGTCAATTACCTTGAAGGGAAGGCTACGACCAATTTCTTTGATCTCCCTCCTAATATTTTATCTACTTGGGAGGAGTTTCTATATTGGTTTAAATCTACTTATGGGCAGTCCAAAAGCCCAGCTGAGTAGTTACTGGAGTACAATAACATTTCTTATAAGGATGGTGAGACTATCAAGTCCTTCAACTTGTGTTTCACCAAATTATACAATCAAATCCCTGAACTCATTCGACCTCAGAACCAAGCCTCTTTCATGCATTACCTTCCCCCTACCGTCATAGGCTTAAGGAAAATTCCATTGATAACCTCGGTTCCACTATGCATACTTGTTTAGAGTATGAAGAACAACTTGAAAGAACAGGTCTTCCTTAGGGAGATTTAGTTAAACAGACAGACATGTCTGCCCTCTTACAGCTTGTACAAGACATGAATAATCATATGATATCATATGAGAGAAAGGGAAATGTATCCCTTCTTACCCCTGGAGCTTCATCCTCTTCTACACCCCCCTTTATAAATCCAAATGAAAATAATTTTTAGCCTAAAACTATCATGCCTCGTAGTTGGTGTAGATTTTGCGAGGAACACCATGAGGAAAGTAAATGCGAGGTAAAGAAGAGTTCCATAGATAAATATTTGGTAAGAGGCATGAAAATACCATCGGTGTCCTAGACTTTGCAAATCCAAAAGATGTCATGATCATCAATACTAGGAATAAATCCTATGCTCCCAAAAGAAAATATGATCCTCCCCGCAATTATTCTAGCCTGAGCTCATCCTCATCGGCTGCTACTGTTCAGGTTCCTAAGGCTCCTGATAGTCAAGGAACTACCTCCCCTCTTCCAAATACAATATTCTAAATCAGTTGGCGAACATTAAAGCAAGTGAACCCCTTCTGGACATGGTTGTCATCCCTAAACAATAGAAGCATCTAAAAAAATTCATGGAAGGAAAATATTTCATTGTAGCCAACCTCTCTGAAGAGGTAGATGAATAGAATTCATCTATAAATAAAGTAGGTGTACATAACTTTAGATACCCTGTAAAAAAATCCCCCTTTTTATATTTCTATAAAGATTATGGATAATATTTTCCATTATTGCCTCATTGACGGTGGTTCAGGCCCAAGTGTAATGTCGAAGATTATTATGGAAGACCTAGCCTTGTCTTGTACAAATGAAAATTCTAGAAGCATTCTCTCTTATAATATTTTACAAAAAACGACCATAGGTGAAATCAAGGATGTGATCTTGGTTTTGTGCGCACATCCTGAAATAAGGACAACCCTTAATATTCATATAATAGATATTCTAGTAAGTAACTATTTGATCATCTTAGAAAGATATTGGAAAGCTTTGATAGGCGGATACCTCTCACTCGATGGGACACACTTATCCATTCCTCAGAATGGTAAAAACATCATAGTCCTTAGAGAAGGAAGGATTTTACCTTACATAGAAAGTGTTCCACAGCCTAATGTGAATTATGTCGAGGAGGACCTAGGAGCGTATTCCATCTTTGTCGAGGAGGATAACACTCCCGTGGAACAAATTGACTTAGACGACGGTATGTGGCATATGCACTTTGATGGTTCATGCTCCAATGAAGGAAATGAACCTGGTATTATCTTGTACTCTCATGTGGGGAAAATTCATAACTTTTCTTATAGGTTAGAGTTTTCTTGCACAAACAATGTCACTGAATTCAAATCTTTTCTATTAGGCATTGAAAACACCCATAATCTGGGTTGTGGTCGCCTTACAGTTTTTGGGGATTTTGAGCTTGTTGTGAACCTTGTACGCAAGATATACTCCCCTAGCAACAAGTTGATGAAACATTACACCCAAACTGTTTGGGCACTTATATCGAACCTACTATCTTTCAACATTACTCATGTTAAGAGGGAATTGAACTCAATGGTTGATCGGTTAGTTGTTTTTGTAGCCTCTCCTAATCGGAAACTTCTGCCAAAAAGACCTGATTGTAATTTTCAATATCTATATCATCCAAATATCACTAATAATATAGAATCATGGAAGGTCTTCCCTAGTGATGAGAGAATTTTTTCTTTCATTCAAAATGAACCTTACAAGCCTAAGGAAATTATATCAATGTAAGATAACAAGATTCCCAAGGGATTGACTCCTCTAGAAAGTTCATTTTCATCGAGTGATGTAGGCAACAAAGAGAAACATAAAGAAGAGGAGTCAAAAAGTAAAGTGGGTGAAACCATTTCCTTGAACATTGGAACACCCAAGTCTCCAAAGAATGTTAAAATAGGTGCCCAATGTTCTGATGAAGAAAAATTGAAGTTTGCCAAAATGCTTGGTGAATTTCAAGATGTTTTTGCTTGGTATTGTGAGGATATTCATGGTTTTGATCCCACTCTTATACAACATGTCATTCCTATTAAGGAGGGAATAAAACCAGTTTGGAAAAAACAAAGACCTATCAACCCTACAATGGAAGAAACTATTCGAAAGGAGTTGGAAAAACTCTTGAAGGTTGGGATTATCTTTCCGGTTAAGTATTCAAAATGGGTTTCTAATTTGGTTCCTGTTTGGAAAACAACTAGTCAAATCGGATTATGCGTATATTTTCACGCATTAAATCGGGCTAGCATAAAATATCACTTTCCTCTCCCTAATATGGAAATGATTTTGCAGCAAGTTGCAGGGTCGCAGATGATGTCCTTACTTGAAGGTTTCTCTGGTTACAATCAAATCAAGGTAAAGAGGGAAGATAAATATAAAACCACCTTTATTACTCGTTGGGGCACTTTTTCTTATGAACGTATTCCTTTTGGATTATCCAATGCAGGTGCCACTTTTCAAAGAGCTATGCAAACAAATTTTGACGATTTGATCGGCAAGATCATTCAGATCTCTCTTGATGACTTAACTGTGTACTCTAAAAACTGATCACATCATTTTGGTCATATTAAAGAGTTCTCATGCGATGTAGAAAATTAAGCATTTCTCTAAATCCTTCTAAGTCTATTTTCGGCGTTACCAAGGGAAATATACTTGGTCACATTGTCTCTGATTCAAGAATAAGGATTGATCCTGAAACAATTGTTGCTATCCTAAATATGCCTGCTCCTACTTCCAAGAAGGAGGTTCAATATTTTGTGGGGGTTATTAACTTTGTCCGTAGGTTTGTTCCTGATTTTGTTGTAATGGACAAACCAATTCATAATCTGCTTAAGCAAGATAGTTCCTTCTCTTGGACAGATGATGTCGGAGATGATTTTGTAGGGATCAAGAAAGCAATCAAATCTGCACTGGTTTTGGTGAAGCTGGATTTTGAGAAATATTTTATGATATATACTAATTCCACAAAGGAAGTAGTTTTGCTATCCTCATGCAAGGTGATGACCAAGGTAATGAAAAACCAGTGGTTTACATGAGTCAAAGCTTGTCTGATGATGAATTTAAATATTCTTTTATTGAAAAACATGCTTTCACTCTTGTTAAAGATGTTGAAAAATTTCACCACTTCATCTTAGGTAAGCATACGTTGGTAAAAGTCCCTTTACCTACTGTCAATTTTTTTCTCTCACGGACTTATCTTTCAGGGAACCTTTCACATTGGCTTGCCAAGATTGAGGAGCATGATTTAACTATCATGACTTATACCACCATCAAGGGACGTGACGTATCCCTTCACTTAGCTCAACATGTTGAAACTAGTGAATAAATTGATGAATAGGATAGTTCTCTATCATCACTTTTCTACATCGATAATCAGATCCTTCTTGTGTCTAAACATCCTTGGTATAAGAATTTGGCTTACTATTTGCAAAACCAAAGATGTCCAAATAACTTAAACACTCATCAAAGAAGAAGCCTTCTTATTGAATCTGTTAGATATGTCATTATAGGAGACTTCTTGTTTAGAAGATTTGTTGATGGTATGTTTCTTCGTTGTGTAAACAATGAGGAAGCACAAAAACTGTTGCAAGAAACTCATGGTTCTTCAAATTTTGTTATTCGCGTAGGAGGTCATTTTTCTGCTAAAACCACTGCTTTTAAGATTATTAGAAAAAGATACTATTGAAATTCAATATTTTGTGACTCTTATGTTTTTTCGAGATCTTGTGACAAGTGCCAGAAATGTGTTGGGAAATAATGCCTTTCAACCATGTCGTTACAACCTGTCCTCTCGGACTTTCCTTTTTCAAAGTGGGGATTGGATTTTATTGATTCTATTAATCCTCCATCTTCAATAGGACAAGTCTTTATTTTGACAGCCATAGACTATTTTACAAAATTGGATGAAGTTGTCTCGCTTAAACATTCGACAAATGATCAGGTGATTTCTTTCCTTGAAAATAACATCTTTTCCAAATTTGGTCCTCCTTTGGAAATTATTATAGACAATGGTCCCGCTTTTATTTCTACTAAGCTGACCCAATTTTTAGCTAAGTTGGGGGTTAAACATTTCACCTCATTAGATTATTACCCCCAACGAAATGGGAAGGCCGAGTCTAACAACAAAAATCGAGTGAGAATCGTCAAAATGCTCATCAAATATACGCCTCATCAATGGCACACTCTCCTCACTTACACCCTTTGGGAAGATCGAACCACTACCTAGGTGAGCATTGATTGCACTCCTTTCTAGCTTGTTTATGGTCAAGAATCCATTATGCCTACTGATCTAGAGCTTTTCTCTTTAAGGTTAATGCTATAGGTCGAAGAATTAAATTCTTCTAATGTTTCACAAAGGATGAATTCCCTCCTGGATTTAGAGGAGCAAAGGATGTTTTCCTTGGGTAATATAAAAAGGAGACAACAGATTGTTAAGAAGTACTTCAACAAGAGTGTCAAAACTGTCAAATTCAAAGTCAATGAGAAAGTATTGTTGTGGGATTCATCTCATGCTAATAGGGGAAGACACTCAAGTTTCAAAAATTATGGTTGGGTCCTTTCAAAATCCCTTTTGTCCTGGGTGAAAACTCTTACATTATAAAGGATTTGCAAGAGCGATTGTTTTCCTACATCAATAACGATTCTCACTTAAAACACTATGTGGAACCAACTTGAAGAGTTTAACGTTGTTTGGATTCTTTTGTATTTTAGTAGTTCAACTCTGCTTTCATTTTAGCAGTTTTCATTTCTTCTTTTTCAATTCTACTTTTACAATAGTTTTCAATTTTTCTTTCATTTTAGTAGTTTTCTTTCTATTGTTTGCATTTTTGTCTTTCCATTTCTGTTGTTTTCAATTTTGCAGTTTCATTTATGTTATGACATTTCTTGTTTTTCTTCTTTTGATTTCAATTTTTGTCAAGAATAAAATGTTGGATCAGTTCTGCCACAACGACACTCCTGCAAAGTATTGTTAGTCAATAAAAATCAAGCTTACACAGTTCTTATGATTTTCCCCCTGAAGGCATCATTGAATTTTTTTTCTGCTTTCACTGTTGTTCTATGAGATAGTTGGTTTCATCTCGCTTCTTCTTTCCATTTCTTCATCCATTTTGAGATTCAAAAGAGCAAGTCCAGAAAAATTTTCTCCTTGAAGTCAAGAACAAATTGTGGTTGAATTATTATGCTTATAGGGATAAACCTCCTCATACTTAACACTTTCCATGAGTTATTCCCAAATTCCCGGTCATTTTTCCATTAAATCCGCTCACTTCCCCCTGTTGCATAATCATTCTGATTTATATCTTCTTGGTCTAATGTTACTTGGTCTACAAAACCAGACACTCTGGGTTCTTAATCTATTGGAAACAGATTTCCTTGTGGAGTCGCCAGTTTGTTTACGATTAAAATCACAACAAGTAATTTCGCCCACAAAGTATTTCTAAAGCCCTATTATTTAAACTATGCTAATAATATAATACTAGTAGGTGGGACCCCCTTGTAGACTGGAGGCTCAAATATAGACATATCAAACATTTTATGTTGTTGTTTTGGCGTTGCTTACACAGTCCTATATGGTTGACAATGCATTCTTGGTTTCATTTTGACATGGTAACATGTGGATGATGCATTGTATGGGATATATCTGCAATATAAAGCATTATTTTTATGTTATGATGGGCATATATTTACAGTTTCTATGACTTGATCATGTCACAAATCATCGTGATCTACTACCTGACCACATGCACACAAGAAACATGTTAGTAATAACATAATCAAAACAAAGAAAATAAACTAATGAAAAGGTCCTAAAAGGAAAGGATCTATGTTTGAGTTATGTTCAGGATTATATGCATATGAAAAGGTGTTAGTGTTAGACCTAACTATTATATGCTTGGTTAGTCACTTTGCGATTTTAATTTGATTGTTTTGGGCGCATATAATATTGTAATACATATGGCATGGCATAAGAGCTTGGAAAAGGTTAACATGAATGTTTTGGGTGGCGCATTGGGCAAGGAATATTGTCGCGGATTTCAATGGTTTGGAAATTGATTACATGGTTTAAATGATATGGTGAGTGTTGGTTGTCTCGTACTTCATAATTGAATAGGATACGAGATGGAAGTGATGTGCAGTAAATGCACATCACTCCATACTCTCCCCATCATGTCATCACCCTAGTTTTTCTCTTTCTTGCATTTGATCTGTTGGTGGTTAAGCTCCGCATTTCAGGCTTGGGAAGAAAATGCTCGACCAGCTTGCCCTTTTAAGATCTTTGTTACAGATATGGTTCTTTTTCACCCCATCCATGAATTACACTATGTGTATGAACAAACAATGGCTCAGTAATGCTTGGGTTTTTAATTTCCTGAGAATTGAAACTGTGTAAATGCGTGTTGTTTCTCTCTGAGATGACTGTGTAATTGTTCGGATTGCAAGAAAAATAATTGGTTCTTGTTTGAGTTGTGCATTCGTTGGTTTCTCTGTTGGTTAAAATTGTGGTGTGTCACAGTGGAAAATAATTTGATTGGTTGTATTATCGCTCTTTGTTTTAATGGTGGAGGGTTTCCACTCTATGTATTATTGTCAGTTGCCTCCTCACAGTCATGAGGGTAACCCTGTCTAGTCGTGTTCAGACTACCATTTGGTTGTTGTTTATTTTTCATACCAAAGTCATGGTTGTTGGTTGTGGAGCCTGATTATCTTCTTGATTCAGAGGTCCTTTCTTTCAGCCATGTTTATACCCCATGAAGACTTTACACCCCAGAAGTATGTACACTCTTTCACGCGGGGGAGTGCAGAGGGGGGGTACCCCCTCTGTGCAGTCTAGGGGGGATATCCCCCCAGCTGGGGGGTTTGGGAGCAAAGCCCCCGAAGGAAAAATTGTCTTGTAAAAGTATATTGTAATTTCATTGTAAATCTAGACCATTCATTATAAGGTCACAGATCTAGTGGTAGAAATTATGTTAGGGTTTTTTTCCCTAGAAGGAAACCCTCTGTTATGAGGGGAATGTATTGTAGCTATGCATGATGGGGAGTATTGTATTATGAGATAGGAGACTGTGAGAGAAAGAAGAGGAAGTTACAATGGGTTTTGTTGTAGGTTGTATCCCTTCATTTGTTGGATAATAATAAAGGAAGGACCTGACAATTTCTCTGGTGGACGTAGCCCACACTAGGTGAACCACGTAATTGTGTGTCTCTATTATATTGTGTATCTTTTGTGTTTTGTTTCCGCATTTGTTTTATTTTATTGCTCTGCGGTCCTGTTTTTCTAACAACTGGTATCGGAGCGAAAGGTAACTCACAGGAAAAGAGGATTCCTGGTTCGATTGGGAGCAATTTCGGAAGATGGAAAGTTTAGGGTCGAGAAATTTGACAGCCAAAACTACCAGTTATGGAAGATGCAGATGGAAGATTATTTATATCAGAAGGATCTATTCCTACCATTGGGTGGAGTAGCAAAGAAGCTGACGACCATGAAGGATGAAGAATGGGAGATTCTTGATAGAAAGGCTCTAGGAACGATACGACTGATCTTGGTAGCATCAGTGGATTTCAATATTTCGAAAGAAAAGACAACAAAGGATCTGATGGACTCGTTGGCTAAACTGTATGAAAAACCTTCGGTGTCTAATAAGGTATTTCTAATGAAGAGATTATTTAATATGAATATGTCAAAAGGTGGGTCTGTTGCAGATCATTTAAATGAATTTAATACAGTTACTAATCAGCTAATTTCTGTAAAAGTGGACTTTGATGATGAGGTTAGGGCTCTTCTAATCTTGTGCTCATTGCCAGAAAGATGGAACGGCTTGGTCGTGGCTATAAGTAACTCTGTCTCTGGTTCAAATGCTTTAAAATTTTATGATGTTGTTGGTGTTATCCTTAGTGAGGAAATGCGACGGAAAAGCGCAAGTGAGACATTAGGTAATGCATTGAACATGGAGAACAGGGGAAGACAAAAGGATAGAGGAAAGAGCTCAGGGAACCGTGGTAATTATTGGAAGGGAAGATACAGATCCAGACTTGGAAAGATAGAGTGATGGAATTGTGGAAAGAAAGGACATCTGAAGAAAGAATGCAGAGATCCAAAGAAACAAAGAGATGGACAACAGGAGAGAAATTAGGAAGCAAATGTAACAAGTGATGTGTTACAAGATGCTTTGATTATTTCTATAGATAATATTTTTTAGTCTTGGGTAGTAGATTCAGGGGCTTCATTTCATGCCACACCCCATAGGAAACATTTTCTAGATTATGTTCAAG
>ML797010.1:341396-379090 GCA_009831015.1 Picea engelmannii
CACTTTCAACAAAAGAGGCAGAGTATGTTGTTGCTACAGAGGCTAGTAAAGAGATGATTTGGTTACAGAGGTTTATGGAAGAATTGGGAAAGAAGCAGGAGAACAACATGTTGTACTGTGACAGTCAGAGTGCCATTCACCTTGCAAAGAACTCGAACTTTCATTCAAAGAATAAGAATATACAGTTGAGGTACCATTTCATACGATTCATCTTGGAAGATGGACATTTGAAGTTGGAAAAATCACACACTAGCCAGAATCCTGCAGACATGTTAACAAAGGGAGTAACCAGGGAGAAAATGAGTTCTTACTCAGTTTCAGTTGGTCTTCAAGAATGAAGATTAAGATGAGAAATTTGCCAGGTCCAAGAAGGTTCAGAGTCCAGCATATATAGCAGTGATGGAGTTGTTGAGATAAGTCTCCAAGTGGGAGATTGTTGGTTGTGGAGCCTGATTATCTTCCTGATTCAGAGGTCCTTGCTTTCAGCCGTGTTTATACCACAAGAAGACTTTACACCCTAGAAGTATGTACACTCTTTCATGCAGGGGAGTGCAGAGGGGGGGTACCCCCTCTGTGGGGTCTGGGGGAAAGTGGGCCCCCGACGGGGGTTCGGGGGCAGCGTCCCCCGATGGGGGTTTGGGGGTGAAGCCCCCGAAGGAAAAATTGCCTTGTAAAAGTATATTGTAATTTCATTGTAAATCTGGACCGTTCATTATAAGGTCACAGATCTAACGGTAGAAATTATGTTAGGGTTTTTTTCCCTAGAAGGAAACCCTCTGTTATGAGGGAAATGTATTGCGGCTATGCATGATGGCGAGTATTGTATTATGAGATAGGAGACTGTGAGAGAAAGAAGAGGAAGTTACAACAGGTTTTTTTGTAGGTTGTATCCCTTCATTTGATGGATAATAATAAAGGAAGGACCTGGCAATTTCTCTAGTGGACGTAGCCCACCCTGGGTGAACCATGTAAATCTGTGTCTCTATTGTATTGTGTATCTTCTGTGTTTTGTTTCCACATTTTTTTTATTTTATTTCTCTACGGTTCTATTTTTCTAACAATGGTCATGGGCTCAGTGTCTTGGCACCAAATTATCTCAGAAATTGTTCTTAGGGTGTCCATAGTGTTGATATATACCGTATGGTTATGGAGTAATATGAGTTATGCCTCGGTGTTATGCATCCTCACTAGCATTGTTGTCAAATGGTTTGGCTCTTGAGAAAATAGAAAAAGGTTATATCTCTATGTGTTCTTGGTAATCGTCACTATCCAGTGGACGTTCACCTCTCCTCTGCAAACATAAGCGCACTATGTGCATCGATTTTTCTACCCTACCCGTCGGTGTTTCCTCTATGGCTAATTGTTGTTCCATTGCCTAAACTGGGAGTTATAAGGAAACCCTGTGGCTTCTACTATGTTTTATCGAAGGGGTCTTTTCCTTCAGTTGATATGCCTCTAAGGACCTCCAGTTTTCTATGTTATTGATGAATGAGCACGCTCTTGATTGTCTCTGTGTATTTGTTGTGACAGATCCTAATTTAAATCTCCAACTGTTCTTTCTCCTGTCGGGCATATTCTTGGTTGTCAAAGATTGGTTATCAAGTGGACTGGTCAAGAAATTTTTCATCGAGTTCCTATCTCATCTTTCTATGTTAAATTGGTCAAAAGGTTGTGATTTGGAATGAGTAATAATATGCAGTCAAGGGTTGCCTCTTTTTTGTTATACTCCTGATCTCTTTGTTCTTACAACATTGTCTTGATTGCAAATTGGAGATTCATGTGTGTTTCACTAAGCTCGATCAGGGTTATAGATGATTATGGAAATGGTGACTGTGTGTATTTCATTATGTTCACTATGTGTATATTATTGAATCATCGTGCATATTGGAAATAGTTACATCAACAATGATGAGGTTTGAAGTTTTATGAGGACTGTGGTTTCATCGCAAAACCTTATTTGTTAATATAATGAAGAAAGTGTGTAATCGGACATGTTTGGAAGTCTGTTCGATTTGGAAAGGGACCTGTGCATATGTTTTAATTGTCCGATTATGAATTGATATACATTGTATGATATTTTTATAGTGATGCATTATGGGATAGAGGTGGAGCAATGGTGTTGTGTGTTTTCTTTAAATTCTTAAAGGGAAAGAAAATAAATTAAAGACCAGGAACTTTCTTAACAGGAATGTTGAATGGAAAGTTGTTTATGATTGCACAGACTATTCTAAATTGAGAATTTTGAGAAATTTAAATGTTGTGATATCAAATAGTTTGATACACAGTGAGTGTTGAGATGGTGTTGGTATTTTTTGTATTGAGTTTAGTACATATTTATGTTTTACTCGATTTGTTTTATGAACAATATTCGTTATTTCCCTTCCATTCTCTCACTTTTTCGCACATTACAAATCCCCTCACCTTCCCAAATTCACTATTCATGCCCTGTTCTTAAAATTAAATTATAGTTAAATGAAAACTTTGTATTATAGCAGTTGAAGGATGGCACAGGGATGAGTTACAGTTGATATGTTTTTTTATTACAACACAGTTGATTGTTTGATGATTTGTTGAGCAGTAATCATGATCTACCCCCCTTCGTTTTACCACTTTTCGCTCAATACAATCCCTCATATATCCCAGAACCCTTATTCACCCCCTGCTCATTGAAAAGTATTAAATGATTTTTATGGATTGGATTGCATGAGTCTGATGTGTTGATGAGCCAAAATTTGTTTCATATTTAAAGAGATGTCATGTATGGTTTGTTGAAGAAACTAGTTGCTAATAAATAATGCATACAGGAATGATCTTCTTCAGCAGAGGTAGCCATGGCCGGAATAATAGAGGAAGAGGAAATTGGAACAAGGGCCCTATAAGGCCAAGATTTTCTATACATTTTGATGCAGACTCGGAAGAGTTGAACCATCTATTCCAAGCTGGGTTTTTCAACTGGGTTGGACCATTCTTTCAACTGGATTAGACAATGAATGGTCCAACCTAGGCCAAAAAGACCTCCTTTCCAAGCCCCGCATGTCCCTGGTATCCCAGTTCCCCCTCATGTCTCATTACAACCTAAAGTCCCTGAAAATGACGGATAGCAAGAGATTGTCCACCCGACAGTCTCCCAACATCATGGTTGGCCCAATTTGTCTCTGTAAATCCTAACCTTGTACAATATATACTGCAAACATATATTCAAAAAAGGAACAGAAAATATACAATGGCAAATACAAACATTACGCAGAGATTTTTCCCCTGGAAACCCAAACCGGGAAAAACAACATATTCTCTATTATTCATCATGTTACAATGTTTACAATAAAAAATACATATAGGAGCCAACGGCATCCAAAAACCTAACCCAATGACCTGGATTAGTCCAAAACCCTAATTCCTTAACTAGAAATAGAAAACCATCGGCAAAGAAACCATGTGCTGAAAAACCACCTAAATATAATGCGGTCCCGAAAAATGTGGTCCCGATGCAGAATTTATTTTTTTCGGGGGCACTGCCCTTGAACCCCTATGCGCCCGACGCATACGCTTAGACACTAAAACTCATGCAAAGAATATAACACATACCCAATAGTCTCTACCTACTCCTCCACTGGTTAACCCAATTTTCCAAGCCGCTCTTGCACACTCACCAGTACAGTCTTCCCATGCAAGCAAGAGATTAAAATTGAATCCCACCATGGACAAGATAAAGGAAAAGTTGGTGTTGCCCCCTCCTCTCCCTCAAATTACTATGCCAAGTACGTTCCATCCCGCTTGCATTTGAGATATGATTTATCTCATGTTATGAGTGAGATCAAGCCTAAAGGCTCCACACAACCTAAGGAAAATTCAGAGAAATCAAAGGGAGACAACAACAACAAGAGGAAAATTTCCTCCCACAGTGGAAAATATGGATTTTGAGTTTTTTTATTTATTGATTGTTGAGAACAGTTGACTGCTGAAGTTTTTGGACAACATACTATTTTTGGATATGTTGGATATTATATTTTTTGGATATGATTTCAAATATCATTGATATTAATTTTCAAAATTATAAGAGTGATGATGGGAGCCACAAGGAGGGATGTGTTTGATTGATTAACTAGTTGTGTTATGTTTGTTAAGAAACTAAAGGGAGTCACAAGGGGTCCCACCTACTAGTTATTATTTATTAAAGACTTTTATTATTATTTTATTAATTTTTCTCCTAAACTAAAAGTTAGTTGAGTTTTGAGTAACTTAACTAAAAGAGGTAGTTTAACTACTTCAACTAATTTTTATAGCTTAAAGGAAAAAGGAGAAGGAGGAACAAGAGAAGGATAGAAGGAGAAATCATACTAAGGTCTGCTCTTGAGTTTTATTGAGATAGTTCAGTTTTCATTCATTCTTTAATTCATTGAAATCCTAATTCTCTTTTATGACAGCAGGGTCCTATTGTAGACAACAAGATTCAAGGTTGAATTACATCATTCAGACACTTGTTTTTCATAGTTGTTGATCTATCTTTGATAGTCTATGTAGACTTGTTCGTTTGTGAATTAAATTTCATGACTGATAAAGAATATTGTGCAAAGTCGAGTGGGCAGCAATATGTGGCAAATTGATGCTTTTAAAGTTCAGTTTTTTTACTTTTTGTCCGAAGTCCTTTTGTATGGTTTTCATCGAGGGCATCTAAGTTTGACTTTGGTCCAAACTTCCTCAGGGAATTTAGTAAAGAGAACAATTCTTTTGATAAATTGGAATGAAATAAGCAATTGTTTTCTGTCTCATCTGTGTTAATCATTGACTTGGTATTTTTCTTCTGTCTCTACATTTACTTCTGCATCTTTTATATTTAGAAAATTACATAAATATTGAATTTTTAAGCAATATTTTAATTATAAGAAAATCATCCTAAGCCCTTGTAACCAATACTTGTGGATTAGGAAACAATTTTTGAGGCTATAAACATAGGGTGATATTATCGTCTATCTTTCTTTAGCCAAGAAAGATCTGAAAATGATCGAGTAAGATAATTTCATATCTTTTCCTCAACACTTACTACCTGCAGGAAAATGGACAAGTAGAGGCCGTAAACAAGTCTGTCAAGACCATTTTGAATAAAACTGTCAGCCAGAGAAAATCTGACTGGCATATCATGTTATATCCTGCACTTTGGGAATACCGAACCTTGATCAAGACTACCACCACCTTTTCTCCTTTCCAGATAGTACACGGCGTGGATTCTATCTTACCTATTGAATGTGAAATCCCTTCTTTTAGATTGGCAGTTGCGCTCCTAACTGACACTTCCATTCTTGAACGATGCCTCGTGCACCTAGAGAGCCTTGATGAGCAGCGTCAAGACACCTCTACGACTATCGAAGAAAATAGAAGACACATCAATGTCCAATACGATAAGTCTGTATGTACTTAGTTGTAGGTTGAGGGTGACTTGGTCCTGTTATTTTATCAAGCCAAAGAACCACTGGGGGAAGGCAAGTTTAAACCCATGTGGCATGATCCCTATATCATGCGATGTGTATTAGAAAAATCATCCTATGAATTAGAATATTATGGAGGGAACATGTTGGTTGAGCCCAGGAATGGGATCTACTTGAAAAGATATTACTCTTGAGCCCCAAGCTTGGGCGTAACTCTTTGTATACTAATGTAATTTAGTGTATATATCTTTTCCCTTTATTTTTTGTCTTCATTTTGCTTATCGGGTTTTCCCTTGGTTAGCAAATGTCAATGGAGTCTTCAGTCTACTTAGGATTCGTAGATGGAGCCAGTCTTCATACACGGAACTTGGATTCTGTCGCTTGGGTTGTTTACTCACCCGAGGGTCTACTAGTGTCTTCAGGTCACATATGCCTAGGGCCATCCACGAACAATGTGGCCAAATATAGCATCATTATATAACTTTTGTGTGATGCCATTTGACATGGTATTCATTCTTTGGAGGTTCTCCTGGATTCCCAATTAGTAGTATGTCAGTTGAACAATAGTTACCATTTGTGTGACCCTATGTTACTCTGATGATTCCTATGGGTATGCCTTTTAGAATGACAGTTTGATTTTATTACTTATCATCACATACCTAGGAGTTCTAATTGTATATCTGATGCATATGCTAATTACATTTTATATTGGCATTTGTCACATAACTAAAGAAAAGAAAACATTCTCATCAATGTACACATTGTAACATAAGTAAATCCAAAGAACCATGTTTTTATATATATT
This sequence comes from Picea engelmannii, assembly GCA_009831015.1. Classification (NCBI taxonomy): domain Eukaryota; kingdom Viridiplantae; phylum Streptophyta; class Pinopsida; order Pinales; family Pinaceae; genus Picea; species Picea engelmannii. The sequence continues at coordinate 347,625 of ML797010.1, forward strand.
TCAAAAATATGATGTTTATAGTACAAAATTGGGGCTAACACCCTTAATACACATATACATCCGATAATACAAAAATCATGACATCTATGCCTGTGGCGCCGAATGTGTTTCATGATAACAAACTAAGGCATTTGTGAGATGTTGAAAGAGTCACACCCAAGCTCTGGGCATGCCTACCACCTGTCATTGCATAGCCTCCAACAGATCCTCCACATAAACCATCAGAATCATTTGTGTCAAATGAGACAGGTTTCCCTACATGTTTTGAAGGACTCTCTCTGCTTCTCCTCTCACCACCTCATCTCCCCGGTTCCTCTGACGATGTCATGGAAGCCCATATGGTCTTCGTGGACCTACGTCTGCATCACATACATGTCTAATTAGTACTTAAACATCATCCAAAAATTTTTTTTTTTTTGATACAAAAATACAAAAAAATGAAATATTTAAAAAACTTTGACTTACCTACGTCTCCATAGGCGGTCTCTGGTGGTAATGGCATGTTAGATTCCCCTTTGAAGTTGATCCCTACATAGGGGTAGTCAGCCAGAGCAATGACCTATCATCTCCACCAATAAAATAAATCATCGTTGTAGGGTGTGGGCACCCTACCTCCCCCCTGTCATCTCATCACCTAGGTCCACTATGCCATAGATGGATCGCGAGATCCTTGTGGAAGGATCTAAACTCTAGTTCCCAAACCTGGAACCTGCTAGAAGAAAAAGATACACAAGATGGATGTGAACCTGAAGTTCCTCTTACCACCCTGTTTGCATTTTGTCAAATAGCTCTTCATGTTAGCCAGTAGTGAGTTGCACCAGTCGTACACTGTGGGTCTCAAGCACTCTACAGAGTAGAACATAAGCGGGCTCGATACTTGGGGGAATGAGGTTGATCTTGTGATCCGTGTCAAAATGAGGACAACAATGTTGAGGCTTAGATTGTTTATCGTTCGGATGGGGAGTTGACTCCCGACCTTCTCAGTCCCTGCAATGCAATGAGTGGCTATGTATTCTTCTATCTTCATACCTCTCCCAGCTCCCCCAACTTTGAGGTTGACCACCTCACCCCGATGCAACAACCCCGTCAAGAAATAGATATCCTTGACTTCAATCCTTAATGGTTTCCCATCAAGGTTGAAGCTCTCATTGTCTGGATCCCAGTAATCCATGAACAACTATAGAAAACTCGCTTGGGCCCTCATCCCTTTGAGAGCCAAAAAATTATACAACCCACATATTTTCAAGGCCATTTGGGCCCCTGGATATCTTTCCACAGCATCATCTACCTCCTCATGTTCCTTTTCCCTCCACTCTAGCACCATCCTGCAAGAGAAAAATCATTTTTTGAGTTAGCATTCACTAAAAAACATTGTTTACGGACATATACATGAGTTGTAGTGTTTACAGTCACATATAGGGTTGAGTATATGCGAGTTGTATTTTAGAAAATCGCATATAATCACGTGTATACGCGACCCAATGAACGAAAGCCCGCGTACACCTAAACTTCTAATTTCCGCCCTAAATAACTTAAAATTTGAAACCTAAATAAAAAAATATAGTCCACTAAAAAGAAAGAGGAGAGGAAGAGGAATTACCTGGTCCATATGGTCACCAATTTCGTCACCCGTAGCTCCCGCAATCACCAGTTGAAGATCGGAGGTAATTTGGTCCAAAATCCACTATTTGGGTAAAAAACTAAAATGGTATAGTAAATTTGGTTTTTTTACTATTTATAGCAAATTTTTACCCACTTTGCATAGTTTTGAATAATATTTTCACCTAATGGACTAATACAACAGTGGATTGAGTTGGTTTTTGTAGTTTTGTCCATGGATTCTTTCGGTTTTTAGTGTTATGTAGACCGTTCATAAATTCGGATAGGTATGTTTGCTACCCATCATATAGGATAGGTATCCATTCCATCATGCACACTTGCATCATCCTATAACTGTGATGCATATGACTTAGGTATGAACCCATTTTTTAGCAACACGGAACTTTCTATTTACTATTAGAAGTGTCATTATCAAATGGTAGAGACTTACCAAATATGGGTACCCTAGTTAGACCCTCTGCTTCATTTGGTGCCCATGCAGGGATTTTTTTCGTAGGACCGAGAGTCCCTTAAATATAATACATGAATTTATGTTGAACCTCATTTCTCACTCATAAACATGTTGACCTATACCTATAGGACTCCCAAGCAAGTTTGATTTAATCTCTTTTTCGACTCATTTTCAAAAAGTGAAAAGATTGTCGAGTGAACTTGTCTCTTTCACACTCGTAAATTGGATTTGAAAGGACATCTATTTGGTACAAGTTTATCCATTTCTCAAACCAAGTAGAATAAGATTATGAAAAAGGGCATTTTTTGGCATTAAGTTGTGATTACATCTCATGCCCTTGCTTGTAGTATTGAGCCTATTGTCGGTTCTCGCTTTGCGTTATAAACTGTTTGCCTCAGCAGTTTTTCATCCTCAACCAAGTAGAGCCTTGTTTATATCCTTCACAACTTGACACCCTATACCCAGGAGGGAACATCCCCCCAAGTGTCCATCTACATACACCTCCTTGTATTGAGAATAGGTATGTTCCACCGTTGGAACTAATTTTGCTTACTTGCGACACTTGTTTCCTCCTATGTATCATAGCATTCATTTGACTATGAAAAAACAAAAAAAAATATGGGTGGAAAGGGAGTATTATCTTATATTGGCAGCAGTTGTGTCGCCTTTGAACAGAGCACAATTTTTTATTCCACTTGTCATCATAATTTTGGGTTTAGCATGGCCTTAGGAAGTTGAGCTCGTTACAGAGATTTTACTCCCCCAACTGGTTACTCTTCCAGTCCCTATGGAGAATTTGATTGATGCCTCCCGCGTCTCATGGTTTCATCATTGAGTCTATGTTTCTTAAGTCTTCCATAGGTCTCATGCTCTTGTTCAAAGGATGTCTATCAACTTGTTTCGACCATTCCTTGGAACTCTTAACTTTGCATGTTGACCATACCCTCAATTTGTCTCAGAATCACATGAAGTTGTAGTCATATTGTGCACCTTGGTCCTACTTTCCTCATTGGTAGGTAACCTTGAACCCAATAGTTGACATTTCATCATGGGTGGTTTCCCTTATGTTCGATAGCAAGACATCTATTCACACATTGGGATTTGTGCAGTGTCTTGGATGCCATTAGCCTTATTGGTGGTTTACTCGCCTTTGTTAGCAGTTTTCCTCATTGGCTTCTATTCAGAGGGTCTTTTTCGTATACCTCTTGCACCTGGCACACATGAAAGATGCACAGGGTCATTGGTTCATAAACATGTTCTTCATCCAATTTCCTCCAAATCATCAAGCTCCTGCTTTGTACCTCGTGTTGAAAGATGAGAGATGCCTTAATTCTCTCCTTTCAACAAGTCTCCTTCCATCAACTTCATCTCATATATTTTGGAGATGAGACCTAGAGTCCTATGAGTACCTAGAGGCTTGCAGTCATTAGTGGCAGGTTCTCTTGCCATCAACAGTTAGGAATACATAAATGTCTCTTGATCGATGGATTCTTCGAGTGTTAGACCCCGACTCCTTTATTCACACTTGTAAGAATGTACTCGGTGCCTTGATACCTACTTTCATCATCGGTAGGTTATCTCGCATTTGTTAACGGTATACCTCAATGACCAGTAATCAAATGAGGTCTCATTGTGTTCGACCTCAACTCTTTTATTCACATGATGTATACTTTCACCTTTGGTGGATTGTGTAGAATACTTGAAGATATCAGTTTATATTCACATCTTTCCTGAGTTGTTGCTACATTTTCATTGGACCAGTACCTATGTGGCTTCAGTGATCATGGGACATCAGATTGTATTCCATTGTATACAGATATCTTTAGATTGATTTTGAGACTGGTTTTACTGGGCCTTGTCTGTGACTATGACAACCTTTGGCATGTAACCACATTTGTATTTTCCTATTCATGGCCATGGACAGTTGTTTGGTATATTTTCACATGGATCTGTAGTGTAATTCAAATTGGAAGCCATGTATGCAAAGTCAATATAGATTGTAATGAGCAACTATTTCTTTCAGCTGGGTCCCCATTACTCCACTTATGGGTCTTATAATGTATTTCGTCCATCACAAATACTCCTCTGACCTCACATATTAGGAGGAATCTGTTATAAAAATATTTTCCTCACCCCATCCAATCTTGCACAGAGGACCTTTTTCCATTTCCCTATGCAAACTTGAAGTCTCCTTTTGCAAATCCCAGAGCTAAAAACATGATTTTTCCACATATATGTGCCATGCCTATATTAAAACATGTGTATATGCAAGTTGCACCACTACAACCCGCGTACATCAGGAAATGTACCCAAAATTTAAAAAATGGCATCAGGTTTCCATGTCACGTCACGAGATCAGTGATACTTGGCCTTTCATATACTGGAAACATTCTGACTCGGCCCTTTAGTTCCACTTGAAGGCTATAAATGGGCCAAATCCAAGCTATGGAAAAAAGGAGAAAGAATTCAACTTTGAGAGCAAAGTTACTCTAGAGAAATTATTCACTTCACATTGAGTCTGCATCCCTTTGTCCTTTAAGTCTGAACACATTGTTTAGCCCCCAATCTCTTCTCTTATTCATTGAGAACTTCATTGTCTCTCTTATATGAGATTTTCTTTGGTGGAGGATTGAAGTGGTGGAGGCCCAGCTGGAAGAAACTTAGTTTCTCAGTTCTGAACCGTGCCGACACGGAAGTTTGCAACTCATTCACTTATGTTGATTACATCTTAATAGAAATACTCTTTTCTCGTCCAATTAATATATCACAAATATTTGAATTATTATTCCATGGCTTTATTTGTTATTAATTTTATGGATTATGCTATTGAATGTTCTAACATTATATATTATCACCATATGCTTTCATTGCTTGTTTGTTGAGGACTAGTTGTAGGTATATTGTTTTGGGTCAAGTGCTCAATGGTGAACTTCATCGAACGTCTAGATGAGGTAGGAATCTTATCTTGTCTTGTTAGCATATATGTTTATATAGCATACTTGATATTAGATTTTATTTCTACAGTCATTTCCGTCTGTTTTGGTTTACCCCTAGTCATAGAGATTTTCCTCGTAACAGACAATTGAGGGAATCACTTTTCGAGTGACGGAGGAAAATTTTTCATCCGCGACGGAGATCCCTCTGCATGGAGAAAAATGGTTTAAAGGAATTCCTTTAAAAATTTCATTTTATATGGACTTCATCAAGCCCAAATGTCAAAATCAGAAATATGGAGACAACATTCCGAGCCAGTATCTCTTGGATCCTTTTGAGAAACTTCTGAAGATAATCAAAAGATATTTCACCTTTGAAGGAAGGCTCGACAAGGTATACCCATATCACATTAGGTTAATGATGCACTTCACAGGGAAAAATCCCTTGAATTTACCTTTATTCTTGTGTCGAAGCTTGGGAAATATGGTGGACAGTGTCCAGGCCAAGGTTGATCAGTCGAGGAACAATTTATTCCACTTTTCATTAATCAAGATGTTATTGGTTGAAGAATTGAGAAATTTGAACAAGGACTAAGATTCTTTTCTGATTTCGGATAACATCTCCAGAGACCCCAAAGGAGACATTCTTCTATCTGCAGAGGAAACAAAACTTCATAGTTTATAGGTGAGAAAGGAATATGTTACTGGAAAAAGAAAAGGGAAAGAAATAGAAGACTCGGCGTCCCGTCAGCTAACATCCCAGAAGAAAAGTAGGTCAAGATTGACTGACAAAACTGAGGAGATCCAATCTCTCAGTAAACCATCCACCAAGTCCTCTACCAAGATATTTCCCATGTGCATCGTTCAGCTAGAGCTTGTTGAATGTGAAAACAAGGAAATTGATGATAGACATGTGGAGTTAGGTGAGGAAAATGAAAATGTTTAGGAATTGTCGCAGCAATTGAAGCAAGCACAACATGTTATTGCCCAATTTTATCAAGAAAACAGAGAGTTAAGAAGACAGATGGAAGAAAATACTATGGAAACACCAACGTCACAGAGTCAAACAAGTTAGTTACCCCCTACATCGCCCACAATGAGAGAAAGGAATGTAAATTGGCTTTAAAAACAGCTCAGAGAATCCCAAGATGTAATCATTGAGCTTAGGGAGGAACAGAGGATGTCAGAGGAAAAAATAATAGAGCATTTCAAAGAGTGTAGACCATCCATTAATAACACATGTGTATCTCTCCCCAATGCTCAATCAAAACTGAAAATAAATGTGGTTTTGTTGAGACAGGTGAAGAGTTTGAACAAATGGAACCGGTCTTTAAGAAAGACAATCAGAGATTTAAGGTTGCAGGCAACGTCAGAGGCATGAGTAAGAGATCCCCATTTTTGTCTTTTTTTGTCGTGGCATGGAATCTTTCTTCATACATATCCCACTTTCTTACGTTAACAAGAAGTCTGACGCAACACTTGTGCAATGAATATTCATTGCGCAAACGTCGTAATTTTATCTATTGAGAAGGGTATGTATTATGAAATGCATGCAAGTTTTGAAGGAGATGCATGGTCCCTAACCGTTGCTACCACCTGGAGTTGCACGAGGGACCACTGATAGATATCCGCTACACCAACTCTCCATGCACATGCTATAGTGATCATGCAGCAACAACCAAATTTCGTTATACAAAGGTGATAGAGTTTCCATTAGTATGCATGATTACTTGGGCACCCCTTGAAAGAAAACATTGATTTATCACAACGAGATGGTCAAATATTACTCATAACCAAATGTTTGAAACAAATATGTGGGTTATGTTATGATTTGGGCATAGTCATGTTTCTATTTTTAGAAAATTTTGTTGAAAAGTTTGTCCAGGGGGAGAGTAACCGAAGGCGGGATTCTAGGGGGGAGTAGTTCAAGCATATCAGCCCAAGAGGGCATTAGTTTTCTATATGTTTGAATTTTTTTGATGTAATTCAGGTTGGAAAAGTAGTGTAGACAGGGCACTTTTGAATTTAACTTTCTGAATATGATGGAAATATAAATGCAGAGGTCCTAAAACTTTTGATGAAAATATTCTAATGGTCTTGCAAATTCATGTCTATTTCATTTGTTTAAATTGGAAATATTTAAATGGTTTAAAATTCATCTCGTGGTGCTTTAGAATCAACCATTTAAACTCTGTGTTTTCTTATAAGTTAAGTTGGAATTCATCTCTAATGGTGCTCTGATTTTCTTTATGTTTCTCCTTTCTTTTTCCATACACAACGATATTGAAAGTGAAATACCATTACCTGTTTAGCATTTATCCTCTCAAATATTCTCTTACCAGTCATTGATTTCTCTTGTTTTCAAGAGGTTGACTCCATAGCCCAAAAATTACTATACTTCCTTTCCAGCAAAGCTAGAAAAAACTTTCTCAAGCATCTAAATCTAGACATCAATCCAAAGTTATTATCTATCAGAGACTAGGTCTCAGAGAGAGCCCTCTCTATATTGGAAAGGATCGTTTCCAATCTTAAAGTTGATTTGTAGGTTACCTTGGTAGATTGTTTCTCTTCATCCCAATGATTTTCTAAGTGCTAACATTTTTGCATCGTTTTCGGGGACAGAATTGAAAACTTTCCCTGGGAAAAATGACTAAAGCTATAGATTTTATTCTTGAGGGTAATAGTGAATCAGATACATGTTATCCCCACTTTTTAGGGATAACTAGGAGATCATGTCTCGAGGACCACAGGTCCTAGACATGGAGTACCGAGAGCAGGATTGACCTAACATGGCCCTGGAGGGCCCATATTTTTATCGAATCATTTTTGTCTTAACAGTAGCAACAACATCCATCACCATCGAATTGGTCCTGTATCAGAAGAGGTTCTTGCTCCATGAGGTAATTGGTCCGGGCATCATGGTATGTGTCACTTTTGATCGTTAAAACCTTTAAATATATGTATCTGATTCCTTTTATCTCTAACAACTGCTTGGATCTTACATTTTCCCACTTGACCATATTTGGGGGGATTGACAGGGTGTCCTAGCAAGCCTTTGTCCATAGGTTTTGGTTTTCCACTTGGGGGGACTTCTGAAAGGCCATCATCCTCTCCCATCATAGCACCACTATTTCATCATATTTCCCGCTCATTTTTCCCACTCCCCTTGTCTGAGCATTGGGTTGACCTATTTTTAGGATTGCACCTTATCTTGTGGGAAGAAGGGGCTAACGGCCTAGAAGGTAAAAGCAAGCTGGTAAAAGATAAAAGACTAAGAATAAACCTTGATATTCTTCACCCAGGGATCCTCAAGAAAGAAATAAAAGGCTTCTTAGCAAGAAATGAGAGGGACCTGAAAAAAATAATAAAACAAGACCTAATCAGAGGATAGGGGGTCTCATCACGAGCTAGTGTAACACACCCACTACCATAATCAAATTTTTCGTTGCTTTCTACAGAATCAGAGCCCCCGGAATATCTACGGAGGCCTAACGTAAGCTAGATCTTTCTCTGTCTACTCCCATGTGATCGTGGATCATGATCACAGGTCAAATAACCATGGTTCCTCTTAGTAATTCACAACTCGGCGCTACAGGAATGTCGAATCGTTCGACTCTGCAACCGCCGAACCCCGACAGGGCTAGCGACTGGCCAATAGGGATGAATCCCAACAGGTTTAGTGAATGTCCAATAGGAACGGGCCATGTTGCATGGTTGAGTGGAGTGTAGGTGGCAAGAGGGAAGCATGACACGAAGGGCGACGTGACAGGAGATGGGTCCCACTTCACACGCCACACCATTCCGGACCCCCCCCCATTAAAGGCAGAATGGAAAGGGGGCTCTGGAATGAAGCCTCAGCCGTAGATCTGGGTATGTGGACTCTGGCCATCCAGATCTGTTCGCCACTTACCCTAAGGCACATTCATGCCCCAGCTTAAAGTCGACATCTCTTCCTCACATCTGACGGTCGTTATAGACCTTGAGATCCTCCAAAAGAATCCTGTCCATTCATCGAGACTTATCATCATGAGAGTCTGAACTCTCGACCACGGGACTCCCGAATCCTCGATCCCCGATTTCCCGATGTGGTTAATCTCTCGACACGTAGCCTCCTTAAATCGAATGGTCCATATCTGTCTCGGGGTTTCCACCCTAGAAATTCCCGATCTCTCGTCACCAGAACTCCCGAGTTCGTGATTCCCGATTTCCCGAAATGGGAAATCTCACGACACGTGGCCTCCTTTAATCGGACGACCCGAATCTACTTCGAGGTTTCTACCATGGAATGCCTCGATATTTCGTCACCAGAACTCCCGAGTTCTCGACTCCCGATTTCCCGAAGTGGAAAATCTCTTGACACATGGCCTCCTTAATTCGGACAGTCCAGATCTATTTTGGGGCTTTCACCCCTATTCACTGGGGGTTTAACCCTCGGGTATCTCTTGACAGATCCAACAGCTCAGACAGGGGGTTAACGGGGGTTTTCCAACCGAGATCTGACGGCTCAGATAGGTTCCTAACTTGTGTGCTCTCCCACGACTTCCTGGACGTGGAAAGGTCAACGGTCCAGATGATCTCATGGACCTTGGGGATCTATGGACCCGATCTCTTCGCTACCCACGAAGACACAGAAAGTCACAGGGGTAAGGCACTTAACATCCTACTTTCTCCTACCAAATCTAACGGTCATGAGTGACCACCGATTTCCTGACGGGATCTCGTTCGTCGATCAACACCTATCAAGGTTAAGGTACTTAACTTTCCATCTTCTTCTTCTTATCTGACGGTCATGAGTGACCACAGATCTCCCGACGGGATCTCGTATGTCGATTCGATACTTATCAAGGATTTATTAAGGCCTTGCGCCTTCATGTCCTCCTTCTAGGTTCTTGATGGGATTTTCAAGAAGGGTATCTCTATGGGGAGGTTTACCCAGGGTACTATCTGAGGCAGATAAGGGTATCTCTCTCCCGAGAACCAGGTGTGAAGTCTGAATTAGATCAGTATGCATATAAATAACAATTTAAGAGAACATAATCCATACGTAGTCTTTCCATTATAAACATACAACTACCAGTACTAATCAAAACATCATACAGACATTCTTATACTGAAATTATTCACAATTTCACAGCTTATGAGCATAATCGTTAGAATACATATATTTCAAGATGCCAAAGGCAAAAAACTTATCAGAAAGTAACACCAGGGGTTATACAACTGCTGAGAGGGGTGCTCGTTTCCACCCAACCGTAGGCTCAGCGACTCCCAGCGGATTTACCACTATCCAAATACGGTATTGATTTTTGGTGGAAGTTAACGCCACCTTTCTAGGTTCCTTCCACCGCCTTTCTTCAGCCATCGTGGTCTCTTTTTTCAGCATATCCCCTCTCAGCAGTCATGCAATATAAATTCATAATAGTATTCACATTCATCGACCTTTTCCATAAGGTCCATTCACATCACACATTCTCATTTCTGAGTTTGCCACAGTTCTTGGCCAGTCCAATTATTTTTACAAACTGGGGGAAACAGGGTGTTACAGCCAGCCTATTAGGTTCATGGGTATCTAGCAGTATGACATTGCCACTAGCTGGTTACCATGCCAAGGTAGTGACTCTTAGTTGCATGGCCAAGGGAAAGGGGGTCTCATCATGAGCGAGCCTTCTCTTTTCTGTGAAATTACTTGTGGGTAATGTTGTTAGCTCTGGTCACCATGCCAAGGCAGTGTCCCCTGATTAACAAAAAAGAAAATAAAAATAAAAGGAATACAAAGAATAAAGGCAAGAATGGGCTTGGAAAGAATGCATCCATGACACGTACAACTCTCCTTCTACAAAGGCAACCACAGGTAACACTTTGCATCCTTGGCCCTCACTGCACCCATATGCTTGGACTTCCCCTGACCACATCACCCACTCACATGGTTTTGATGAGGTTTCTCCTGGGAACTCTCCTTTTCCAATGGACACTAGCCCAATAGAACGTTTTGTCTTTTCCTCCAGATTTGTATAGCAGGCTTGTGTAATGTCTTTGAGCTATTGACAGATGTATTAGGGATTTTATACATATGTTTAATAATATTAATGATGAAATGTGATTTACATTTCTATGATCCTTGTGACTGATGAGCCCATGGAGGGCGTAGATTTTGATGTGCAGGACCATGCCCGATGGGCAGGTACCATTTGGACCGGTACACATGGGGAGATGATCAATTCGAATCTCCATGGGGATAAAGATCCCACCATATGGATGTTGAGACCCCATCAAGGGGCAGAGGCAGGGAAAAGGATGATCAGAGACTTTGCACCATAGAAGAAGAGAATGTTCCACCAGAGGCACCCCAGCACAGCTTGCCCTAGGGAGGATGACCCTTTCTTTGGGAGGATGTCACCACCTTGACCATGATGTCAAACAGCATAATGGACATTTGGGATAGGCAGACTAGGCAGCAGTGGCACATGTGGCAGGTTGGAGAATCCCAGGGGGGCTAATGTTTTGCTCCAAGATGCCCCATCTGCCCTAAAAAGGGATAACATCTCCCTTGGAGGGGATTTTACTCTCCTTTCAACTTGATTTAGGGTTTTAAATTGAAGATTTAATGTAAAAAAATATGATTTGATATTATGGTCGTGTCGGCCTTTTTACCTGACCTAAAATGTAAAATTAGGTCAAGGTTTTGTATAAATGAGGGATTTTGACTCTCATTTTATGATCACAACTCACTCACTCATTAGTGAGGTCTGAAATTAGTGCCCTATATTGGGTTATTGGATAATTGGGTGATGCACACTTATTGAAGGAAGGCTCGTTTTTCATATTTTGGTTTCTCTCTTGAAGGAAGGTGTTACAACTAGGGTTTGCACATTTATTTCTTGGTGAATTGTAAGTATTGTTTTGCAAAACTTCTTGAATGAATGGTTGTAGTTTAATTTCTTGCATGTATTTATGATTATTTCTAAACAAAAACCCTAGGTGACAAGAACACAAGTAGGTCCTTGTCTCATGTCCCCTGATAGAGATATTTTCAGCCATTGAAGAGGAAAAAGAGAGCCTAGTCATAGCTACACTCCTTTCTCTTTTTCTCCCTTTGCTAGCCATACCTATTTGAGCTCAAGAAGGAGAAGACGTCCCAAGCCTAGGTTATCTACACTTAGGGCCATTTTCTTCTAGGTTTTTATGATAGAGCCTTGTTGTAGCAACACTCTCCCTCATTTGACTCTCTTTTCTTGACTTTATATTTCATGCTAACCATTTTTTTTTCCATCTAAGGAAAGAGGAGAGAGCACGAGGCCTTGCCATAGCAACACCAAAGTGAGCCTCTCTCCCCTAGGGTTTTGTCTCTCAGGCCCTGCCATAGCATCACTTCAGAGCTCTTCCCTCCAGTCCTTAGCCATCCTCCTTCAACCTATGCGTCCTTCACTCTTGACTCCATTAAACCCTAAGGCACTGATCTAGAAGTCCTCCAACGTTGAAGTGAAATTGGTCAAACAACTCTCAAACTCTTTAAATTTTAAACCCTGACTACATTAACCCTAAATCTAGCTAATCCTACTAACCCTAAGTTGTCGATGTCATCCCTTGTTATTACATCTTAATGCAACAATGTTTTACTTTATGAGCAATTGAATGGTAGTTAAAGGAATTAATTAAGTCAAGTATTGATTTATTGCATTGAATGCCATATCGTTCTAGTATTTATTGGTGAAGTGACATTATCTTTCAGTGCTATTTTGTAAACATTGACTTCGTCAACATTTACTTTCAAATTGCTTATATTGAATATCAAATAGTCTTTGATATATATGAAGTACTAACCAGAGCCTACATATATCAGTTTATTGTTGCTTTGTTCTCGGGCAGGGATTTTACTTGGTTATCTTTGTTGGCTATAAGTCGGACTATCTGTTTCGGTGGTGATCTGTGAAGGGGGAAACTTGTCATTATTTGATTATCCTTTAGCCTCTTCAAAACCCTAGGTCACTGGGGATGTCTCCCCTGGGACTCACCTCCCTAAAGAGAAAGAACCTTCCCATCATGGTGACATTGGGTGGGATAGGTTCTTGTTACACCAGTTTGGCCCTCTACTTTATAGCCTTTCTCCCTAGCTACAAACTATGCGATAACATTTTGGTGCCACTGCCAGGAACACTGAGTCAATTCTCCTCAAACAACAAATCTTTTCGGTAAGCCTTTCCTCAAGAACCTTATCTTACAAGCTTACCTGGAAAATCCACTAGGGTGTTTTCCCTATTTCTTTGATAGTTTCAAGAAAACTATATGGCGACTCCATTGATGATGAAGCCAACGATGACTTCACAATGGGATCTCGGGAACTACAAGCCTTTAGAAATGAGTAACATCTCGGGGTACCCTCAACAAATTCCCTTTGAATACATAAATTTTCTCCCTAGATTCACTAGTGGCAATAGAGAGAGAGCTGACTATCACATGAGAAACTTCTGGAATTTCTTCCTATCCTACCCAGTTGATGATTGTGCTGAAGATGTGGTCATGAAACTTTTCTCTGCCACTCTTTCTCACAATTCCAAAGAGTGGCATGACAACCTCCCTGATGCCAGCATCATGACTATGGAGCAATTTGAGAAAACATTTCTCAAGGAATGGGGTATACAACTAGAAGACATCCCAACACTATTAAAAGAACTCGAGCATATAAAGAAAACTAAGGATGAAACTGTCATAGACTTCCAAGATAGATTGGAGAACATGCTATATCAAATTACTGAAAGTCATCATCTCGAGGAGAGATACCTGGTCCATCTCTTTACTCGTGCACTTTTGGGATATCTAAGTTTCTCTCTTGATAAAATAACCCCAAGAACGCTCGATGAAGCTTACTACATGGATGCAGTGATTGAGAAGAATATCTCCCCGTTTGATGTAGGATGTCTCTTTACCTTAAGTACTCTCAATGGAGAGAATTTGTTTACGCTTGAGATCTTCATCATTGATCTCCAAGAAGAAGGGGAACAAACCATAGATCGACGAGGGATTTCTGAAGAGATAGTTGAGGAGCCAAAACCCAATCACAAAGTATCAACATGACCTCTTCCTCTTGATGAAGCGATCCATAGGCCTTCTCCACCTACACAACAACAAGATTATAAGGTTAGTTTCTTTCCTTTTCATGATTCTGATGATACCTTATTTCATGATTCAGAGAGCGATGGAGAAATGGAATCCCCAAATGAAGAGCATCTTCCTTGTTGCATGACCAAGGATAAGACAGTAATGCATGCCAAAGATGCCCAAGTCCTAGAAGTTGTTGTACAAGAAGAAAAAGTAAGTTACCCTCCTCTCCAACATTCGGGTAATTGTCTACTTTATGATTTGAGAAAAGAGGAGGATATGGGTGAACTTTTGAATGATTTCAACCCTCCATGTTATGATATTGATATTGACATAGCTGATTTTGATGATTTCATACATGTTGGGAGACATAGGTGGGATGCAGTTGGTTATGATATGGATCCTATCTATGACATAAGGAGTCATCTCCAAGTTTTCCCTTTGCAATTATCACAGTGAGCTCTTGACCAGTGGCAACAAGGAGATAAGTTTTTACCTGATGCTCCCTAAACGCCCAAGGATGACTTGATGCTTAATGATTTTTGGTCATACCTTGAGGACTTTGATGATTTCTCCTCTGAGAATTTGGATTTATTCTATGAAGATGACTATCAACCACTGTTGTGCTCAAGTTTTGAAAGGAGTAAGAACGTTGTTTGCCTAGGGAGAGATTCTCATGACATTTTTCTCCAGCCACCTTTTATTACCTTACCTTGTTGTATCATTAAAGGTGTAGTTGGGAATTATACCTTTTGCATTGAGTTTCCTCTGAAGCAAACCCAAGAATCCAAGGATTGTTTGAAAACTACAGTTTTTCTATCATCTCATTTTTTCATATTTCCCTTGAGAGTTTTTCAGTCATCTGCTAGATCTTTGTTGATCCCCTCCCAAGTTTCAAATCATGAGGACATCCTAGGTGGCCAGTTTGTAGACCTTTTGAGCCACTATTCTGAACCGTGGACTTTTCATGACCCCTTCCAGAGGTGGACTTGGCAAGATTTTATCCCTCCCACCCGCCTCCATGAGTTAGACTTTATGATTTCCAATGATATGATAGATGCTCTAACCCATGTCATTTTTGTGCTTGATTTGTCATTGTTCTAGTTTATGATGAAGCACAATGGCAGGTATTGTGGGACATTGTTGGATTGGCTTCATTGGTCATTTGACTACACCCACATCCGTCCAACAGGTAAGTACAGGTAAGTAGTTTGCCTTACACTATTAATTGTTTTATTTCAGTCTATATACATCTATATGTATATTGGGGTGGCATTACCACCCCAATTTTGTTACTGATACCCCTATCGAGATTGAGCAGTTCTGCAGGTTATTCTAGAGATGTTGAGGTTCTCAGGTGCTCTACGGTGAGCACATGTCCTCGAGTTGGAGCCAGATGTTATCCCCACTTTTTAGGGATAACTAGGAGATCATTTCTCAAGGCCCATAGGTCCTAGACATGGAGTATAGAGAACACGATTCACCTGAGCATGGCCCTGGAGGGCCCATCTTTTTCTCCCATCATTTTTGTCTTCACAGCAGCAGCAGCATCCATCACCATCGGATTGGTCCTGTATCAGAAGAGGTTCTTGCTCCATGAGGTAATTGGTCTGGGTATCATGGTATGTGTCACTTTTGATCGTTAAAACCTTTAAATATATGTATCTGATTCCTTTTATCTCTAACAACTTCTTGGATCTTACATTTGCCCACTTGACCATGTTTGGGGGGATTGACAGGGTATCCTAGCAATCCTTTGTCCATAGGTTTTGGTTTTCCACTTGGGGGGACTTCTGAAATGCCATCGTCCGCTCCCATCATAGCACCATTATTTCATCTTATTTCCTACTCATTTGTCCCACTCCCCTTGTCCAGGCATTGGGTTGACCTATTTTCAGGATTGCACCTTATCTCATGGGAAGAAGGGGATAAAGGCCCGGAAGGTAAAAGCAAGCTGGTAAAAGATAAAATCCTAAGAATAAACCTCGAGATGCTTTGCCCAGGGATCCTTGAGAAAGAAATAAAAGGCTTCTCAACAAGAAACGAGAGGGAACCAAAAAAATAATAAAACAAGACCTAATCAGAGGATAGGGGGTCTCATCATGAGCCATCCTATTAGGTTCATGGGTATCTAGCAGTATGACGCTGCCACCAGCTGGTTACCATGCCAGGACAGTGACTCTTGGTTGCATGGCCAAGGGAAAGGGGGTCTCATCACAATCCAGCCTCTCATTTCTGCGAAAGTACTTGTGGGTAACGTTGTCATCTCTGGTCACCATGCCAAGGAAGTGTCCCTTGATTATCTCTTGAACAAAAAAGAAAATAAAAATAAAAGGAATACAAAGAATAAAGGCAAGAATGGGCTTGGAAAGAATGCATCCATGACAGGTACAACTCGCCTTCTATAAAGGCACCCACAGGTAACACTTTTCATCCTTGGCCCTCACTGCACCCATATGCTTGGACTTCTCCTGACCACATCACCCACTCACATGGTTTCGATGAGGTTTCTCCTGGGAACTCTCCTTTTCCGATGGACACTAGCCCAATAGAACATTTTGTCTTTTCCTCCAGATTTGTATAGCAGGCTTGTGTAATGTCTTTGAGCTATTGACAGATGTATTAGGGATTTTATATATGTGTTTAATAATATTAATGATGAAATGTGATTGACATTGCTATGATCCTTGTGACCGATGAGCCCATGGAGGGTGTAGATTTTGATGTGTAGAACCATGCCCGACGGACAGGTACCATTTGGACCGGTACACATGGGGAGATGATCAATTCGGACCTCCATGGGGCTGAAGAGCCCGCCAGATGGATTCTAAGATCCCATCATGGGGAAGATATGGGGCAAAGGATGATCAGAGACTTTGCACCAGAGAAGAAGAGAACGTTCCACCAGAGGCACCCCGACACAGCTTGACCTAGGAGGGATGACCCTTTCTTAGTGGAAAGTTGGCCTTTGGAGGCCTAGGACATCACCACCTTGACCATGACATCACCCAACATCATGGACATTTGGGGAAGGCACACTAGGCAACAGTGGCACATGTGGCAGGTTGGAGAAGCCCAGGGGGGCTAGCGTTTTGCTCCAGGACGCCCCATCTACCCTAAAAAGGGATAACATCTCCCTTGGAGGGGATTTTACTCTCCTTTCAACTTGATTTAGGGTTTTAACTTGACAATTTAATGTAAAATAGTATGATTTGATTTTATGGCCTTGTCGACCTTTTTACCTGACCTAAAATGTAAAATTAGGTCAAGGTTTTGTATAAATGAGGGATTTTAACTCTTATTTTATGATCACGACTCACTCACTCATTAGTGAGGTCTAAAATTAGCGCCCTATATTGGGTTATTGGATAATTAGGTGATGCGCACTGGTTGAAGGAAGGTTATTTTGGCATATTTTGGTTTCTCTCTTGAAGGAAGGTGTTACAACTAGGGTTTGCACATTTATTTCTTGGTAAATTGTAAGTATTTTTTTGCAAAACTTCTTGAATGAATGGTTGTAGCTTAATTTCTTGCATGTATTTATGATTATTTTTTAACAAAAACCCTAGGTGACAAGCACACAAGTAGGTCCTTGTCTCATGTCCCCTGATAGAGAGATTTTCAGCCATTGAAGAGGAAAAAGAGAGCCTAGTCGTAGCTACACTCCTTTATCTTTTTCTCCCTTTGCTAGCCATACCTATTTGAGCTCAAGAAGGAGAAGACGTCCTAGGCCTAGGTTATCTACACTTAGGGTCATTTCCTTCTAGGGTTTGATGATAGAGCCTTGTTGTAGAAACACTCTCCCTCATTTGACTCTCTTGTCTTGACTTTATCTTTCATGCTAGCAATTTTTTTGGCCATCTAAGGAAGGAGGAGAGAGCACGAGGCCTTGCCATAGAAACATCATAGTGAGCCTCTCTCCCCTAGGTTTTTGTCTATGAGGCCCTGCCATAGCAGCATTTCAGAGCTCTTCCGTCCAGTCCTTATCCATCCTCCTTCAACCTGCATGTCCTCCACTCTTGACTCCATTAAACCCTAAGGCACTGATCTATAATTCCTCCAACGTTGAAGTGAAATTGGTCAAACAACTCTCAAACGCTTTAAATTTTAAACCCTAACTACACTAACCCTAACTCTAGCTAACCCTACTAACCCTAAGTTGCTTATGTCATCCTTGGTTATTACATCTTAATGTAGCAACGTTTTACTTTATGAGCAATTAAATGGTAGTTAAAGGCATTAATTAAGTCAAGTATTGATTTATTGCATTGAATTCCATATCATTCTAGTATTTATTGGTGAAGTGATATTATCTTTCAGTGTTATTTTGTAAACATTGACTTCGTCAACATTTACTTTCAAATTTCTTATATTGAATATCAGATAGTCTTTGATATATATGAAGTACTAACCAGAGCCTGCATATATCAGTTTATTGTTGCTTTGTTCTTGGGCAGGGATTCTACTTGGTTATCTTTGTTGGATATAAGTCGGACTATCTGTTTCAGTGGTGATCTGTGAAGGGGGAAACTTGTCATTGTCTGATTATCCTTTAGCCTCTTCAAAACCACAGGTCACCGGGGATGTCTCCCCTGGGCCTCACCTCCCTAAAGAGAAAGAACCTTCCCATCATGGTGACATTGGGTGGGATAGGTTCTTGTTACGTCAGTTTGGCCCTCTACTTTATAGCCTTTCTTCCTAGCTACAAATTGTGCGATAACAATACCTATATTATCATAAACCTATTTTACCCTGGCGACTTCATTGAATAAGATCAGTAGCGTGAAGTAGTCTAAATCAGAAATCCTAGCTCCTAAGAAAGTTTACACTAGAGAAAACCCTGATCCAGAGCCTGTAGCATCTGTGTCTGATCCTGAAAAAATTCTACACAAAAGAAAGGAAAGGGTAACGAACTCAATATGTTACCTATACATGAACCTATCTTTACCTAAAGATAGGGTAAGAATCATTGACGACCTTGATTTCAATTTATTATTTGAAAAAATCATGTTCAGGTCTAGATCAGAATCGTATTTAAATGAAATCATCTTCGATGAGAAAAAGTTCCAATCTTTTATACCAACTAACCCCCCTCAAGTTGTTGTAATTCCCACTCAGACTATTCAGCCAATTCAAACTCCTCCTAGATTCATGGCCGCCAGATTCTCCCCTTTCACCTTACCTGACCAATTACATGATTTACCTCATAATTATAATCAGAGAATTAAATTATACGATGTTGAAGGGAATGCTTCAGCTCAAAAACACTTGGATTGGTTTAATGACTTTGTTGATCTGGAAGAGGTATATTATGAGGATGCAAAAACAAGACTGTTTGCACAAAGTCTCTCAGGTGAGATAAAAAAATGGTTCAAATCTCTTCCAACAGCGAGTATTCCTAATTTTGCATCTTTTGAAACACTTTTTCTTGCCAGGTGGGGTGATAAAAATAATCCTCTTCAATTATTAACTCAGTACAATAATATAAAAATATCACCAAATGAAACATTACAAGAGTTCTCAACCAAACTTATGAAATTTTATAATTCAATTCCCATGGAAGTCAAACCTCCTCCCGGAGCCGCCCAACTTCGATATGTTGATTCTTTTGACAGTGAATTTTACTTGTTGTTAAGAGAAAGAAGATCCAATACATTAGATGATATGATGAGCGACGGAATTGAAGTAGAAGTAAACCTGATGGAATTAGTGAAGATCAAACATAATCTTGACAGAAGTGTGAATAAGTTCTAAGGGGAAGCACAACCCTCTATGTCTCAATCATCAGATGAGAAATTTGAATTGATGATGAAGACTATGGAAAGACTCATGGAAAGGATTTCCATAGAAAATAAGCTTGCCACCAGGGATCAAACTAATTTTCAGCTCAGAAAACAAAATTTTAGAAGATCCCCAGTTCCACAAATCAAGCAAAGAGACCAGAGGGATCAAGGTGATCAAAGATTAAATCCTCCTTTCCAAAACAACTATGCAAATGAATATTTTGATCAAATAATATAATACCATATGCATTGTTGTGACTATACAAAAACAAATGTGTTCTTAACCAAAGGAGAAAATGATCAATTTATGGATGCACATGATGATTTTATGCAAGAAAATGATGATATGTTGTCATCGAAAACTGAAGAGTTTAGGAAAGGATACCACAATGCTATTATGCAACTACAGAAGAAGTATAACCTCAGAAGTAAAAAGGTGCCTACAAATCTTCCAAAGTAGAATCCTACAAGGGAAATTCAGACAAATACCCCTTCTTCAAGCCAACCGAAGAAAGATAATTCAGTAAGGGATGTAATGGAGAAAGGAAAATAAAAATAAGAACCCCCAAAGAAAATACCTGAGGCAAGGAGGGAAATGGTCATCAAAAAGGTAGAAAAAACTCTGTCTAATATTAATTTTGGAAGCGAAATGGATAAAATCAAAATTTATGTTTTGTTTAATGAGTTGATCAAGAATGGAGAATATAGAAATCAAATCATTAAAATGCTAAAAATGGAAGAGGCCCCTGACACCTTGAACATACAAAATGATCACCCTGTTATCTTGTTTGGCCCGCATGTGGAAGAGAGTGGCGATGTCGATGGTGTTCCTCCTTTCTATTTTATCCTTAAAATTCATGACATGACCTTACATAATGCCATGTTAGATTTAGGAACATCACATAATCGCATGCCCAAGTTGGTCATGGATGAGTTGGGCCTAGACATTACAATACCTTATAAGGATGTTTTCTCTTTTGACTCATGGAAGGTGAAATGCTTAGGTTTGATCAAATATCTGGTCATATCATTGTCTCAATTCCCATCGAAAATCTAATCATGGACGTGGTGGTTGCCGACATCCCTCTGAAATTTGGCATGTTGTTATCTAGATCTTGGGCTACAAAGTTGAAAGGAACTTTTCAAATGGACATGTCATATGCTACTATCCATGTTTTTGGCCAAGAAAGGAGGTTGTACAGAGAAGTGTTTCTCAAGTACATGGTGAGTAGCAAAAATCAACCAAATAATCATCATATTTAATCTATTGATACCAAAGTTGGTTCCTCTATTTTCTATAATAACTTGAGTTTTGAATAGGGGAAGTCAACAACTGGCATGGTCGTCAAAGAAAAAACTAAACATCGAACAGAGGAAATTATAGATCAGAAAAACGGTGCAGAGAATGAAATGTGGAATATGAGTTTTGATGGAGCTGCTAGCAGGGAAGGAGCTGGAGTTGGTCTATGGATTAACCCTCCCAATATAGGTACAAAAAAAAATTCTTACAATCTCACTTTCGATTGTACCAATAATATGGCCGAATATGAGGCACTGATTTTGGGATTGAAGACTTTAAAAGAATTGGGTGCTAGAAGGATAGTTGTACATGGGGATTTTGAGCTTGTCATTAACCAAGTAAAGGGTGTATATCAGTCCAAGCATCCTATATTGAGAGCTTATAGGAATTTAGTGCTTGATCTTCTTGAAGATTTTTCAGAATACAATTTGTCATTGATTCCTAGGGGTAAAAATCAAATTGCAGATGCTTTGGCTACTTCAGCTTTGGTTTTCAAAATTCAATTTTTTCCTAATAAATAGTATAAAATTGAATTCAAGCATAGGCCATTAGTACCTATTAACATTAAATATTGGCAAGTATCTGAAGACAACAACAGGTAGAAAGATTCCTTCAAATGAGTGATGAATTTGCTAATGTAAATATCGATAATGAGTGTTGTTGTGAAGTGAATGAAAAGGTAGTTGTGTTCAACAATAATGACCTTTTTCAGAGTTAGATTTCTGGAAGAGATATAGTGCAACTAAAAAATAACATTATTCCCAAAGTCTTGGTCCAATTGGAAAATCTTTTTGACAACAATGATGTAGCCAGAAATCCTAAAATCACTGCAAATGATGAGGATATAGAAGATTGCAACATTGGAACTCAAGAAGATCCCAAGATCATCAAACTATCAAAAGCACTCAGTCCAGAAATCAAACAGAGGTATATCATCCTTATGAAATACTTATGTGATGTATTTTCATGCAGTTATGAATATTTGAAGGTCTATGATATTAAGGTAATTCAACATGTAATTCGCATCAAGGATGATCAGAAACCTTTCAAGAAAAAGTTGAGAAGAATCAACCCTTTGTTGTTGCCATTGATTGAAAAGGAGGTAAGGAAATTGTTTGATGCCAATATTATTGTGTCCATAATATTTTCCAAGTGGGTGGCTAACCTAGTGCCTGTCAGGGAGAAAAGTGGTGAGTTAAGATTATGTGTAGATTTTCAGAATCTAAACAGGGTGTCTCTGAAAGACAATTATCCACTTCCTAAGATGGATTACATCCTACAGAGCCTTGTTTATATCCTTTGCATTTTAACACCCTATACCCAAGAGGAAACATTCCCCCAAGTGTCCATCTCCCGCATGCACCTCCTTGCATTGAGCATAGATATGTTCCATTGCTGGAACTAGTTGCTTACTTGTGACACTTGTTTCCTCCTATGTATCATAGCATTCATTTAACTATGAAAAAACAAAAAAAGAAGGGCGAGAAAAGAATATTATCGTATATTGGCAGTAGTCTTGTCCCCTTTGAACAGAGCACAAAAATTTTGAATCCACGTGTCATAAAAAATTTGGGTTTATCATGACCTTAGGAAGCTCAGCTCATTACTTAGAGTTTACTCCCCCGACTGGTTACTCTTCCAGCCCCTATGGAGAGTTTGATTGGTGCCTCTTGCATCAAAAAGTTTCATCATTGAGTCTATGCTTCTAGAGTTTTCCATATGTCTCATTCTCTTATTCAAAGGATGTCTATCAACTTGTGTCGTCCATTCCTCAGAACTCTTGACTTTGCATGTCAGCCATACCCTCAGTATGTCTCAAAATTACATAAAGTTGTAGTCCTATCGTGCACCCTGGTCCTACTTTCATCATTGGTATGTAACCTTGAACCCATCAGTCGACATTTCATAATTGGTCACTGATTGGGGGTTTCCCTTGTGTTTGACAGCAAGAAATATATTCACACATTGGGATTCGTGTAGTGTCTTGGATTTCATTAGCCTTATTGGTGGTTTCCTCTCCTTTGTCAGCAGTCTTCCTTATTGGTTGTTATTCAGAGGGTCCTTTTTGTGTACTACTTGCATCTGACACATGTGAAAGACATACAGGGTTGTTGCTTCATGAACATGTTCTTTGTCTAATTTCCTCCAAATCATCAAGCTCCTACTTTGTACCTTTTTCTGAATGATTAGAGATTCCTCAATGCTCTCCTTTCAGTGGGTCTCCTTCCATCAAATTCATCCCATCCATTCTGGAAATGAGACCTAGAGTCCTATGAGTACCTAGAGGCTTACAGTCATTAGTGGCAAGTTCTCCCACCATCGACAGTTGGGAATACATCAATGTATCCTGATCAATGGATTCTTTAAGTGTTCAACCTTGACACCTTTATTCACACTTGTAAGTATGTACTCGGTTCCTTGATACCTACTTTCATTATCGGTAGGTTGTCTCGCATTTGTTAACGGTTTACCTTAATGATCAGTAATCAAACGAAGTCTCATTGTGTTCGACCTCAACTCCTTTATTTACACAGTGTATACTTTCACCTTTGGCGGATCGTGTAGAAGACTTGAAGACATCCGTTCATAGTTGCAGCTTTCCTAAGTTGTTTCCATCTTTCATTAGACCAGAACCTATGTGACTTCAGTGATCATGGGGGATCATATTGTACTCCATTGTATACAGATATCTTTAGATTGATTTTGAGACTGGTGTTACTGGGCCTTGTTCGTGACTATGACATCCTTTGGCATATATCCACCTTTGTATTTCCTATTCATGGCCATGAACATATTCATGGCCATGAGCAACTGCTTGGTATATTTTCACATGGATCTGCAATGTAATTCAAATTGGCAGCCATGTGCATAAAGTCAGTATAGATTGTAATATTCTCATGAGAAACTAGTTCTTCCAGCTGAGTCTCCATTACTCCACTTATGGGTACTATAATGTATTTCATCCATATTAGATACTCCTCTAACCTCACACATTAGGGGGCATATTTTATAGCATTATTTTCCTCACCCTATGTAAATTTGCTCAGAAGGCCTTTTTCAATTTCCCTATGCAAACTTGAAGTCCCTTTTTGCAAATCCTGGAGCTAAAAAAAATCTTTTTCCACGTATATGTCCCCGAACTATTATACAACATGCGTATATGTAGGCTGCACCATTACAACCCGCGTACATCGGGTTTTGTGCCCAAAATTGAAAAAATAGTGTCGGGTTTCCATGTCACGTCACAGGATACATGATCCTTGACCTTCCATATACTATAAATGTTTCGACTCAACCCTTGGGTTCGATTTGAAGGCTATAAACGAGCCATATCCGAGTTATGGAAAAGAGGAGAATAATTCAACTTTGAGAGCAAAGTTACTCTGGAGAAATTGTTCACTTCATATTGAGTCTACATCCCTTTGTCCTTTTAAGTCTGAACACATTGTTCAGCCCCCAAGCTCTTCCCTACTTGATTGAGAACCGCATTGTCTCTCTTATATGAGATTTCCTTTGGTGGAGGATTGAAGTGGTGGAGGCCCAACTGGAAGGGACTTAGTTTCTCAATTATGAACCATGTTGACATGGAAGTTTGTAATCCATACACTTCTGTTGATTACATTTTAATAGAAATACTCTTTTCTCATCCAATTAATGTCTTGAAAATATTCGAATTGTTATTCCATGGGCATATATGTTATTAACATTGATGGATTATGCTATTGAATGTGCTAAATTTATATATTATCACCATATACTTGCATTTCTTGGTTGTTGAGGACAAGTTGCAGGTGTATTGCTTTGAGTCTAGTGCTCAACGGTGGAATTCATCGAACATATGAACGAGATAGGCTCCTTATCTTGTCTAGTTAGAATATTTGTTTATATAGAATACATGGGATTAGAGTTGATTTCTACAATCATTTCCATCTGTTGTGGTTTACCCCATGCCATAGAGATATTTTTCTCGTAACAATAATGAAAATAACTTATTGAATGAGCTTGATGTGTTATGCAACTACCAAACCCTCTGTTTAAATTGCCCCATTGTATCTACCACTTACTGTCATTGACATATCTCAAACCCTACGCATTACCATGAAAGCGTTGCTTACTCCAGTTTGAGTTGATGAGAGCATTGTTCTTGCTCAGTTACTTGGGCATGGGTTTAATTGGTCCCTTGCTTGGAAATTGTGGAAAGAGTCTGTACTCACCTATTCATTGGAAATTACAGTTTTTGAAGCTTGTGTTCTCGATAAAAAAATGTTTTTTATATTGGTTAAATCGTCATGTTTTATTGTTAAGAAAGCACCTGTGTTCTAAATGTCTGATTCTCGAATTGAGTAATACTGCCCAGAATGAAATTAAAAGAAGTTTCATTGAACGGTGGTTTGATTTAATGATGGATATGAGTTTTGTTTTTAAAGAACTATGCATGACCCTGTGGGATTTAAAGGACCATTGTTGGGGTTTATGTTATGAATCATGGCTCATCCACTCTATTATCACCATTAAAAAAATTTGTGTGAAATCGAGATTTTAGAACTTAGCGAGGCGCTAAATTGGTATGGAAGTCTGATAAATCAAGGGAGGGGATAAATCTAGCAGGAAGAGGCTAAATTTGGTGAGGCTCTAGGGTGATGGGACCTAATACATCACAGATAGTGATCCCTTCTAATCAACGGTCGAGGATCATTTCGGGGGGAGGAGTTGCGTGGAGGATAATTCCCGAAAGCGGGTCGAAAACTAAACCATGGTTTTCGGTTGGGACCAAGTGGTGCCACCAAGTGCATTTTGGGGTGAGAAGTGGCTTGCCCCAAACCACTTCCTCATGCCCTCGAAATTGAAAAGTACATAAAGAGAATTTGTTATTTATTTTATTATTTTTCAAAATACTGGAATGTTTGAAAGTTGGCACGACCACCCTCGTTCGATTGCAGCTCAATAGTACGCCAATTTCCACCATTTCCACTCATTTATAAGTATTTTTCATCACCTCCATGGACCCTATCATAACTTCAGTAACAAAGAAAGACCCTATGTTGAATGAAGAATCCCTGATTGACTAAGATTCAGACGTTTTCGACACTGAAAGTACCATTTCACCCATCTCTGTGTCCAGAAGAAATCTGTCTAATTATGTAGGAAAGCATATACCATTCCTTGAAGCATTCCAACCCAGCATATTCCCTTATGTCGTCGAAGTCGCTTTCCCTTTTCCAAAATTCCTAGGTTGGTGCGCAAAGCAATATTCACAGGAAGAAAAAGTCATCGTAAATAAGAAGGGGTTTGAGGTCATGTGTAAGGAGGAGAGTATATCAATTTGAGATTCCCTCAGTATACCAAAGTCTTTCTCTGTAGTTTCTAAATCATTCAATGAAGAAAATACAATTAGGTTATACAGAGAGTGTCCATCAAAAGTTAGATATATTTTCTTGCAGACAATTGTCAAACCAGAAAATTTTTCATAGAGTATGTCTTTGCCAATGAATGTGAGTATAATGGTTATTGAAGTCCAATGGTTTTGTTCCCTTTTGAGTCAAGTTTTAGGTCTGGATAATGAAAAATATGTAGTCGAAGTCATTCTCGGTTTCATGTTGCATTTTTTTATGTCAGGGTCTGGTATGTCAGTCTATATCAATTTTGATCAATCCATAGTTGATAATATCCATAAATAGCTGGTAAATTTCAGTTCTCTAAGGAATTTTAGATACTACACCTATCTATTGAATATTTTCATGGAGACCAATAAGAGAGAATATCCTAAAGCAACATTCATATCAACTGAATGTAAAAGGATTGCATTTCTCATTTTCATCAACAAAGTTATGTCCAGGGTTTATAGTTTAATATTCAAAACCAGCTTACCTAGAGTTTTGGATGACATGAGGAGCTATCTACATCCAAATCTAGAAAACAAACTGGGGGACTGGGTATTATTCATTCATTCAACAGTGGTATGGTTTTATGTTTTCCATGAATCCCCTTATCTATTTCCTATTTTTATGACCCCCGGAGTCTTTGCCCTTGAATTCATTAGGAAGAGAACCATATCTAAGACAGAGCATTTCCTGAAATTGCACAAAGCCTCCAACCTCAAGTTCCCTTTGTATCATTGGCCATTGTTGGCATGTATTACAGGAAGAGTGTGCTTGTCATTGATGGAAAGAACAACAATGACGATGGAAAACAGGAAAATCATAAGCTCAGGAGGAGAAGCAAACAGTATGCATAGATTAAAGCTTAGAAGGGAAAGAGCAGTACAAAAATGTGATTAGGATCAAATCCTTGATCATGGATTTGCTTCGAGAGTCCTCATGACCATTGTATCACTTTAAGTGGAAGGATAGGATAAGCAAGGGCTGAGATCTGACATCTCGATCACCCAAATTTTTATCAGTCGTCGGATCAAAATAAATGGAAGGATAGGATAAGAAAAGATGGAGAGTCATTGGATTTAATCCAAGGAAAATATGCATCGCAGACAGATCGATCCATTGATCTAATATCTTGATCAAATGAACATAGTTTGTTTCAGGTCTATAGTTATGAGGAGGTCACACTACAAAAAAATCTCACTTCAAGATTTTTCAATTTGAGATTTGAAATCCCCGAAGTTCGGAGAGCCGGAGTGTCGAAATAAATTCTCAACCATCGGATCATCCAAAGTAAATCTCGATCGTCTGATCATCTGAAATAAATCTCAGTCGCTAGATCGTCTAAAGTAAATCTCAAGCATCGGATCATCCAAATTGGATCTGGGTTGTCTGATCGAGAAGAGACGTGGAGTAAATCTGTGGATTTCGGGTAAAGACCTGAAGTAAGCCTCAACAGTCCGATCCAATAGGACATGTGGTAGTAATCCACATACTTCAAGGGGAAGTAAATTTTGAGACTTGATATTTCAAAATTCTGGAGACCCGAAGGATATCTCGACTGTTGATCGAGAAAGGGGCTGCAGAACCGTTGATCTGGTTGAAAGGTCAAATTCCCAAACTAGAGGCAAAGTCATCAATTAAGAAGGATAGGTGTCCACAGATCATCGACTTTGGAAGATTGGCATACAGAGGAAATCAAGGTTTGATATTTGAAACTTCTGAAGCCAGGATCACAAAATAAATCATAGTCGTTGATTTAGGAAGGTTAGATCTAATCCACAGATCATGAAAGAAAAAATCTAAACCATCCATTCAGGAGCACCGTCAAGATCGTGATATCGATGGTCTCATCACATCGCGGGGATTGAAGGTGCACGAACTTTAAAAATTTAAGGGTGGGCCGCAATTGAAACCATGGTTTTGGAGAAAGGACACGTGGAGGCTCGAGGTAAATTGCGGGGCGAAACGTAGTTTGATCTCAAACCACCTTTGGTCATGCCCACAATCACATGGTCACATGATATCATCACCCAAGTTAACATGAGCGAAAGATAGGGGAAGGATATAGCGTTGCTAGGCTCCACATCGGAGGTTACGCGTTGAAAAGTCAAAAATGCCTCTCCCTATATAATCCAATGATGCTAATCAAACAGAATCTGATTGAAGGGTTGTTGTTTCATCTCATGATTTCTTGATCAGTTACGATTTAGTTACACTAACTGAATCATTTTTCCTGAGTGGTTGAATCATTGTTCCTGAGCATTGGAATCATGATTCCTGAGCATTTTTTAGATTCCCAACTTGAGCATTGGAGATGCAGAGTGTAATGGATGATGAGAGCAGGAATAAAAGAAAAATGTTGTGACAAAGAGAGGATGTTGTTTTTCTATAACACAAGTTGAAATTTATGTAATGAATATTACAGCATGAACAGAGAGAGAAAATGCAGAGATGAAGAACATAAGATTGACAGAGCAGAAATGGTGAGGAGAGTTGGTTGTATTCTCTGGCAGAGGTCTTGGCATGACAAAAAGATGCAGAACAGAGAAGTGAGGGAACTTTTTGGATAGTTATTCATACATGTATAAGGCAGCTAAGAGTATGTGAGAAAGTTCAGAGGGAAGGCATAACGCATAGAATGGACATGGCGCACAGAGCATAAAATGCAGAAGAACAGAAAGTGCAAGAAGATGCGAGCAGGAAGACACTGATGCAGGCAGAGTAGAGAAATGTAGAAGAACAGTGATGAGATTGGCAATCCATTGATAAATACTATATCATTGTAATAAATTTCAGCAAGCAAAGATTTATATTTCAGGGTGGTAGGGTGGTGCTAGGGAGGATTGTTGTCCTCGAAGTTTCAAGTGGGTGCTTGAACACAGGGAGTTGTAGCTTCCATCTGGTTGCAACCAGAAAAACCAGGGTGGTAGGGTGGTGCTAGGGAGGACTGTTTCCCACAGATTTTCAAGTGGGTGCTTGAACACAGGGAGTTGTAGCTTCCATCTGGTTGCAGCCAGAAAAACCAGGGTGGTAGGGTGGTGCAAGGAAGAACCTTTGTTCTCTGTTATACAGGTTGGTGCCTGTGTGACTGGAAGTTGGTGCTTCCATCCAATTGGTGTTGGAACACTTAGGGAGTTGGTGCTTCCTTCTAGTCACTAGAAAATTTATGTCATTTTGCGACGACTATTTCGACGCTCTTGGGATGTTATGTCGTGGATATTGTGACGAATCTTGAGTCTCTGAAACGTCATTTTATGGCACGTGGAAATTTCGATGAACTTGAATTAACATCAAAAGAGCGACGACCCTAGGGAACTTCTCACAATTGTGACAAAAAAAAAATATCGTCACCAATACGACAATATAGGCAAACTAAGTGAAACCAACAATTCGTCTCAATTGCGATGACCATTGCGACGACAATTTTTCATTTTTAATGTAGCAAATTCATCGCAACAATTTTATTGTCATCGCACTTGAGACGACATTGAAACCAACAGTTCGTCTCAATTGCAACAACCATTGCGACGACAATTTTCGTTGTCTATATAGAAAATTTGTCACATCAATTTTTATTGCCATCTCACTTGCGACGACAACTTTTTTTTGTTTATATATTGATTCATCGCAGGAATGACACCATTTCTTTGTTTATATAGAAAATTCATCGCAACAATTTTATTGTCGTCGCACTTGCGATGACAACATTTTTTTGTTTATATACAGATTCATCGTAGGAACGACAATTTTTTTTTGTTTATGTAGCAAATGCTTCGTAGCAATTTTATTTTCGTCGCACTTGCGACGACAACATTTCTTTGCTTATATAGCGAATTCATCGTAGGTACATTAGTTTCATCGAAAGTGCGACAAAAAATATTTATTTAAAAAAAAATTAAAAAATTATTTTAGGTGGCAATATTAATATTAATATTACCATATTAATAACTATCAATAGAAAACATTGACATTATTTATTATTTATATTAATAACTTATTTTTCATGGGGACTTGGTGTTTTTTCCAACAACCAAGAAAAAGCTTATGCACTTTGGAAAGGATTGAAAATTTCTAAAGGTTCATGTGCTCAATCATTGGTTGTAGTGAGAGATTCAAATACAATCATTAACCATATGGAATTCATTGTGTGCTAAAATAGTCTCATTCAAGGTTACAAGGTTACATATAAAATAAATAATGCAATATAGAAGATGGAATACTCAAAGAAAATGTGTCTAAACTGAAATATGTKCTTGGGTGGTACAACAACTATTTGATAATACTTATTTCAATAGGTCAATGACAATGTATGGATTTCATGTAAGAGGTTCACATGGTGTATTTTACAAATAAAAAACACAATCCTAAGACTCTAACACAACTCTAATGACCTTCACTCAAATAGTTAAATAGTAATTAGGCCTTCTGAGTGCTTCAATGTATGGTGATGCAACCCGCCATAGAAAACACATGAAGGCATGAGAGGCACTATGATTCCACTATAGGGGAAGATGAAAGCAGACCTATGGGAAAATAAATCCTCTTTCTCCAAGGTCATTCTCAGAACTCATATTTTTCTACAATGTGCCTTAAATGAAGCCATATACCTTCTTTTACTTATCAACCAATCCTTGAATCTATGTAAGAGGTTCGTGGGGAAAGTATTTTCACATAATAATGGGAGCATGGGTTGAGTACAATATTAATTCCATGGGAAGTGTAAGAGTCCTACATTCTGCTAGTTATAGGTAATGTCATCCGTAATTTCCACCAATGATATCATTGTCATTGAATCTAACATTGTGGGAAGCACTCTAACATTAATTCTCTACATATTTCATGTTTTATTCTCCATTTCCAACCCATACCAATTTGGAAATTAACCAAAATCAACATCAAGAAGAG
>ML797011.1:0-18659 GCA_009831015.1 Picea engelmannii
CTCTCCTCACAAACCTGGCTCACACGCTCTTTTAAGCGTAAAACTCAGTCCCGTATGCAACCGCGCACTGGTACAAACCGTAGAACGGTTAAGGGCGCGCCAGCCCCTAACCGCCTCGGCACTTGGGCACATGGCGCATGCGACCGTCGGCTTGGCAAAGTGGTGGTTAAACTCGTTATAATTGTTGGAAACCTGTGGAACCAACTCGCGCGCACCAAACCGCGTGCATAACCGTGGGTTATCAAACCCGCGCGCATTTATCCAACCGTATGCCACATTATATATATATATATGTTTACACAAAACTTTGGTTTAAAACAAATCCGCGCCGCATTGATATACATATATGGTCATATGTTTTGTAACGGAACCATGGGCCGGGGCTAAGCCCCGGCCCGACCCCCCGCCCATATTACAATTACACAATTTTAAATATATTCAAACACATATATTTAATAAGAACTATTGTGTGGCCCAATGGCCGGGCGGTCGTGCGAAGGTGTTGGCTTGTGGGGAGGTCCGGGGGTCAAACCCCACGGCCCCCAAAACATTTTATATAAAACCAATTATCCAATAAACGAAGGACACGTGGCGCCATTGGATTGGGCCACGTGTCTTCATATTACTTTCCAATCGGACACGTGTCCTCACCCAATTCACCAGAAACCAACCAATCAACAACTGCCAAGCTATCACCGTACGACCTATACGGTCCTGCCATGTCATCGTACAGATTGTACGGACTGTACGGACAGGTACAGTCAGCATCCAAAAATTTTGCCTGTTTGGCTTGGCGGACAGATCGCGATATCTCCTTCATACAGACTCCGTTTGAGAAAGTAAATATACCACCGGAATCAGGAAGACGAGACAAAAGCAATGGCACTGTTTTCGTCGCATTCCGAGCACTTTGAAAATTGAGCAAAATTTGATCCCCTGATCATCAAGTCCCTGTAGTCTATACACAGTCGTAAGGATCCATCCTTCTTCTTTACAAAAATTACTGATGCGCCCCAGGGTGAAACATTGGGCCTTATTATCCCTAAGTCCAGTAACTCTTTCAACTTCATTTGCAATTCACAAAGTTCCGACACTGTCATCCGATACAGAGTCTTGGAAATTGGTTCCGCATTAGGTTTTAGCTCAATGGTAAAATCAAGCTCCCTCTCAGGAGGTAATCCTGGTAACTCGTTCGGAAAAACATCCCGAGATTCTGACAATACCGGGTACTGATCCAATGAGGGTCCCTTCCTTTCATTCACTGCTTCCACTACATACAATCGACACCCTTGTCTCAAGCATCACTTAACCTTGATAGTTGATATAAAGCGTAATGACACTTTTCTCCGTACACCCTGGATCTCTACTGGCCTTCCTTCATCGTCGACACAAATCACCCTCTTTGCAAAACAATCTACCAAAGCTCGGTGAGATGCTAACCAATCTATTCCAATGATTAGGTCATATGCCCCGAGAGCAGTGATGTATACCTTCAACCTGGTAGTGCACACTCCCAGGTCTATTATACAATTATCAACACTAGGTCCTACCGCTTTTTTTCCCCCGAAGCCATCTCGACTTGTTTAAAGTCATCGTTCTCGTAGGCTACCAACCCACTCTTTTTTAATGCAGATGGTGAAATGAAACTATCTGTCGCACCAGAATCAAACAAAATCTTAACATTGATATGATTTAGCATACCTGATGACTCCACCACCGTGTATTGATGTTCGGCTTGGCGGTTATTAACCGTTGCGTAAATATGGTGGCTGCTACTTGCTCTCCCCATCAGTGCCTTTCCTTCTCTATGCACGAACCCTGATTGTAACTCTGGGCAGTCACGCTGGTAATGGGGTCCTCCACACCCCCAACAGGTAACACGAGATTGAACCTGTGTACTGTTATGTGACTGTCTCTTAAATGAGTTCCTTCCCCTAGAACCCCTGCCCCTACTCGTTGTTCCCTGAGATGGTCATGGACCTGTTTGCACCGTTGGCGATGAACGAGATGCTGCACTCGCTGCCATTGAAATTCCTGCGGCTACTATCCTTGGAGCGACTCTGTTACCATATGGTGGTGGCCTTGAGCCCCCTCCCCTAGGAAATGTCCTTGGGGCCTTCCCTACGAATCCAGGACGATGCGGAAATGTCGGTCTTGTACCCCCGATTAAGTTCATGTGTTCCTCCGTATAACGCGCATTTTCCACCACTTCCGCTACAAAAGACGGTTTCCACATCCGCACCATAGCTCTTATCTTAGGGTTCAATCCATAGACGAAGCGCTCTGCTTGTCGTTGGTCATTGTCCATATACGAATCATATTTGACCAGTTCCATAAATCTGATCTCATATTCTTCTACAGTTCTGTTTCCCTGTACTAAGGCATGAAATGCCCCTACCTATTGTTCCTCATAGTATGATGGTAGATATTTCATTCGGAACCTCTCCTCGAAAGGTTCCCAAGATACTGTGTCTGGGGTAAGGTGCAGTTGTCTTTCCAGGTTGCCCCACCAGTTCAAGGCGCTGTCTCTTAACTGCAAAATTGCGATCTTTGCCTTTGAGTTGGATGCATAGTCCCTTAAGGCAAAACACCTTGTCATGCCTTCCAACCATGCTTCCGCGCGTTCACTGGCGTGACCCCTGGAAAACTCCAGAAGTTTTATCTTCTGCAATTCTCGCGTGATGTCTTCAGGTGGAGGTACTCCCTCTGAATCCCTTGATGCTTCTGGATTACCCGTTCTAGACGGTGGGGGTTCCACTTCAGTCCCTGCCAGTTGTCTCCCCTTTAAAGTCTCATTAATGGCTTCCAACGAGCGCAGTATAAGGGCTAGTTTGGGAGATGGTGGTGGTGGCGTTGGCGGTGTTGGCGGTGCTTGCGACGACGCTCCCCTGCCTTGATTCCCTCGAGTCCTGACCATCCTGTATGCTTTGACCTGCATCAACCAAAGTTGTCAGGGTGAGTTCCAGGATATTTCAAATTGGTGCTACTCAAACTAGAAATAGGGTTAGGCGTAAGTTTTCTTTACTTGTCTATAAATAGACATTACTCCTTTAGGGGATTGGCTAGGTTAGGATTAGGATTAAGCGTCTAAACTTGATTTCTTCGCCCCTATGAAAAAAAAAACTATTGGTCCCCTTGCCCTGCAGCTACGCTAGCCTTGCGCCATACTCGCCAATTCCTATGCTTACTCACCTAGTGCATATGCCGCCTCCTTCCCGCTTGTCCTAGTCTAAGCCCTTTTAACTTTTCGCTTATAACTAAATATCCTCCGATGCTTGACTTGGGAGCTTTTCCCTTGGCGCGCAGTGTTGGCGTTGTCGAATGCTGCATTGAGATTTAGTGTTGACTTTGACTGGTGGAATGGAGTGGAGGGACTTGGCGCTCGGCTCGACGAATTGTGTGTACGGTCTCGTGAGCCTGACGTTTGGACAATCAGAGTTTATACTTTGGGATACTAAGATCAACAACGCTAGATTAACCCTTACCTTGATTTCCGGTGCATTCACTAATTATGATTCAACTCGGTTAGTTGGCTCCGGATTAATAGGTTAGGTAATAAGCCAGTTGGTCTTAATGTTCATACTATATCTTCCTAATAATAATACTACTCTTATCCCGACAGTGTTACCATTAATCTAAATAAATAAAAGAATTTACTTGTAAAGACTTATGAGGGCGCGTTGGTGTTAGTGTTCTTTTTAAGGCGCTTCGCTTGGTGGGGGTCGCAGGTTCAAAACCCTTTAATTTAGTGATTTTTTTTTTGTTTTACTCATTAAAAAAAAGTCAAAATACCTAATTAATTAAATTAAATTAAATTAAATTAATCGAATTTTAAATTAAATTAAATTTTAAACTAATTTAAGACAATTTACTTAAGAATTTAAAATTAAAATAAATAATTCTTGAAACCTTATTTTAAAATAATTATAATTAAAATAAAAAAAATTAAAACAATTAATTTATTACAATTAAAATAAAAAAAACTAAAATAAAAAAAAATTACTCGTGAAATACTATACATATAGAAATCGGCATCGTGGGTCCTCGCATGAGGCCCACGTGCCCCCTCCTCCAGGTGCTTATCCCTTTTGAGACTCTTCTTCGTGGCCTCGTGTGCACTGGTGCTGGTCTGGTCATGGCTTTGTGCCTAGCGGTGGCGCTGGCTGGTAATAGTTTTTGATTTTTCCTTCGCAACAAACTACTTTGAGCCTGGTGTATTTATATTTTGAGTTTTGTAATTTGGCTGCGTCTGGAGTGCGTGGTTTGCTATTCAATGAATTTACTATTGATGCTTGGCTAAGCCCGTTTCATCGTTGATTGTTGTATGTCTGTCTGTCTAGGAATCTGTAAGAGGTGTTAATCTTTAATATTTGAGCAAATATTGTGGCTTGCGCGATCCCTTGCTTCGTCTTTCAGGGCCACAGATGAAGAGCACGACGACGAAGAAGACAAAGAAGAAGAGGAAGACGAAGAAGAAGAGAGCAAAAGGCACGCGAGAGGCATGAAGGAGGATCTCTCAGAGCTCACAAAGAGCTTCACGAAACAGCTATGGGGCGTGGCCTCGTTTCTTGCGCCGCCCCCGACCACGAGCACTCAAGCCACAAACCCTACTTTACGGGATTCGCCCGCCTCGGTTTTGAATCCCAACCCGCATCCTTCATCTGAAGGGAATTTGCAGCAGCTGGAGTCACTCGATCGGACGTAGAATTTGTCCCCCGGATCTCCCACTGAGAACACGCAGGGCTTGACGGGAATCCGCAGGTTGCTACCGCTGTTGTTAACTTTCGTTGTTCTCATTTCCACCGTCATGGCGAACGTTCGACACGAAGAAGAACAAACCAAGGTGACCAATGAAGGCAGCGTGCAAATTGTGTACATGGACAGAGCATCAGGCGAGGATGATCTCGAAGCTACCCACGTAAAGACGCTCGCTGTTGTTCTCGGCAACGAAGAAGAAGCTAGGAAAGCTATCCTGTATAGCTACAAGCACACTGTGAATGGATTTTCTGCAAAACTCACTCCAGAGCAAGTAGATTCTCTTTCAAGTATGCCACTGATACATTTCCTTCCTGGATATTTATAATAGATGCTTCTTGCTTTCTTGTTGTGAATAATTGTTGCCCTCTATGATTTGCCTTCTATGCTGCTTTTGTCTCTAGTGTTTGTTTGATTAAATAATCATGAAGATGATGGCATAATTTCTTCTTTGAAAGTTCTCTAGTTTTAAAGATGAATTATTCTCCAATGAAGAGTGAGTTTCTTGCAGAAAGACTCTCTTTATCAGTGAAGTACCTAGTCCAACTTCTAGCTAGAATAGAAGGGAACTTTGAAGGGACTGTTTACTTTGAGTAGCATATAAATATAGATTTAACTAATCATTTTGATTTTATCCAGCATATGATGGATTTTTTTGTTTTTAACTTTGTACCATGGGTACGTTTGGGTGT
The DNA here is from genome assembly GCA_009831015.1 of Picea engelmannii. Classification (NCBI taxonomy): domain Eukaryota; kingdom Viridiplantae; phylum Streptophyta; class Pinopsida; order Pinales; family Pinaceae; genus Picea; species Picea engelmannii. Next base: position 5,448 of record ML797011.1, read on the forward strand.
GCATACTGATTTAGCCATGATAAGGACAAAGTCATTTTCAACTATGATTATGAGGTACATTGATTGTCCTTTGTAAAGGACGAGGTCACCAGAAAGGGGGTATGGTACGGAGGGTACGAGAATGGCCTGGGAGGGGATATACCCACACAACTATGTTTTTTTCGTGCTATCTACAAGGGTTGAACTCATACGTCTATCCAATTTGCTTGCACTTAAAATAATTTATTACGGGTTTTAATAAATGAAGACCATTTCAGGGAGATGGTCCTTTTTATTTTCTAAAATGTAAAGGGCTTTTTGTTTTTAAGTTTTATGTTGACTGTAAATTTGCATTCCCTGGGACAGATAGAGATAAATTAGGTGTATGGTAGCTTGTTTGGACGAGCAGAAATAAGTTTGTAATACAACCAAAGGGTTACTGGGTAAATCCAAATGAATGTCGAATTTATATGATAAGATAAGGACATTCCTTTGTATGCATATTTTGTACAGAGTTCCTGTTCTGTGCTTAGCTCAACTTGTTCATGGACATGTAATGTCTGGGCTTCTATGTGTGGCATGTGTGTGATTCAATTTTTATTACTACTACAACTTCTGTCCTTCCATCTTCTAGATATTGAAATCTTTTGGGATACTCTCTCCTTGTGGAGATGCTTTACCCTTTTTACTGTGAGAATTGAAGCTATTTTTCATATTATGAGTTCCCAAAAGCCTTAAACCTCTTATAAGTGGTAATATAGTGATAGTGATGATGTATGTTTTGGAATAACGAAGAATACTTTTACCATTTTACATATCCATGAATTATCTAAGTTCTTGATGTAATTGTAACAACCCTAGTTGCTTTGTTGATACTTTGGTAATTTTTTTTTTTTTACATTTTCAATTCCTATTGCATTTTTTTTTTTTATATTTGTGTTAAAATTTCTGTGTTTGGTTTGCAGGTTAGGCGTAGCTAGAGTTAGAGTTTGGATTTTTGGCCCTCAGGCCTAGATTTCAAACAAAAACTCTGATACCATGTGTAATGACTTAAAATAAAAAATTGATATAAATCATTTCAATAGCACAAATAGATTAATCACCAAAACATATAATTTAATTTCACAAATGGACTAATCACCAGAACATATAAATTTAATTGAGCTAAACATATTAGCTTACAGACAACCTCATAATACATCATATTCCTTAAATTTCATAAAACAAATTCATAAATTAACATACCTGGGTCTGATGCTAACCCTCCGCTTTCCACTTGCCTAGTTGACCGCTGCTGAACTGTGTAAACATTGCCCAAAACCTTGTTCCACCCTACCAACTAGGACAACTTCCTAGCTCCAGGATATCATATGGATATCCTGGCCCACGTGCCCAAAACCTCCAGCAAACCGGTGCCTGTACTGATCCAATCCGAGAACTCAACTCTCCTCTGTGCAATCCCAGAGAGACCTCCCCAAAATTTCCCGTAGAATGGTCATCCTCCTTCGCAAACCTCCTCCCCTCATATTCCTCCTTCATTGCCCTCCCCCTTCATTTACTTCCTTACCTACCCATTTATTACCTTATCCCCTCATAATTAATATCTTATCCCTTTATATTCAATGTCTGATCCCTTTYCGTGTACGTAAGTATTTAACAAATTAACTTATAATTTATTATCCCTATTAATTTAATACCCATGTCAATGAATGTAACATGTAATTAATTAATCAAATTGAAACCATTAATTAATTAATAATTATTTAATTAGTATCATTATACCAATCTTGTTTAATTAATACCATGTTAAGACAATTAATCCCCTAATTAATTTTTTACTTAATAACCCTTAAACATTTATTCAACTAGGGTTGTTACAATCTTAGTGTGAATAGGTTTCGGCATTTTGACATTTCTGCACCCGGGAAACCAAAGGGAAAGACCCTTCGTCGTCGCAAGTCGTGAAGTCCCGGTATGTGAAACTCCGAATTAGCTTAGTGTGAATTGGTTTCGGCATTTCGGCGTTTCGGCACTCGGGAAACCAAAGGGAAAGACCCCTCGTTGTTGCAAGTCGCGAAGTCCCGGTATGAGAAACTCTGAATCATCTTAGTGTGAATAGGTTTCGTCATTTCGACGTTTCGGCACCCGGGAGACCAAAGGGGAAGAACCCTCGTCTTCTCAAGTCACGAAATCTCGGTTCACGAAACTCCGGGAGGATCTGGACTGTCCATCGGAGGAGACGCGTGGTGAGTAGTCAGAGTTCGGGGAAAGCTCTGAAACCCCGTAAGCCATTGGATCTCGTAGGACAGCAAGGGGGTTAAGGTTGAGTGTCCTTCAACGCCCTTAAACTCAGGAGGGATAATGACCGTCAGATCCAGATCAACGAGGTTCGTTGATCTCCTACACAAATTTCCATATCGAAATTCGGGGATTTGAGTGACATGAGTTCTGGAGTCGTTGCATCATGAACTCCCGGTTCATGAAACTCTGAAGAGACCTGGACCGTCGGATCTCATACAAGAAATCGTGTATCGGATTTCGGGTTTCAGGGTTCGAAGAGTCGAAATACTCGACTCTCTTGCATTTCGAACTCCCGGTTACCGAAATCCTGATACGGCCAGGACCATTGGATCAGGGGGAGATTCGCAGCCGTCGATCTCAACGAAGGTACGATTTCAGGTTTCAGGGTTTGAAGAGTTGAAGGACATGAATCTCGGGCATCACTGAGTCGCGAATTGCGAAAGGCGCCTCTTGGCTTGGCCCGGGGCCATAACCGATGATCACATGGAGGTGAAGCCCGTGCTTGGTGCTTGAGTTCTACACGACGGGTTTTCAATGAAATAACCGGTGGATTGGTTTAGTGAAGGTTCCGAAAGGAAGAGCTAGCCTGCGCTAGGACCTCGAAGGAACTCAGGGATTCTGTCCCTCGAGAAAAAGGAGAAAAAGGAGAAAAATCTATTAAGCCGTAGTCGGTATGTGACAGAAGTTGAGAAAAAGGAAGCCTGTAAGAGAAGCAGGGAAGAAACAACAAATCAGGGGAGCAGGAGGACAACCCCAAAGGAGAGTTTAGGATCTAGGAGGATTTCAACAGAGATGAGCAGCTCATGAGCATGAGCTCATGAATTTTTCACAACAGTGGAGTATGATGCAGGAGCATCGCTCCACCTCAACAACACGACAACATTCCGACACATCAAAGCATATTCAAGGAGGGGAGAGGTGCCATCCCTCTCGTTTTGCCCTCATTTTCAAATTTCAATTTCTATTAAATGAAATTAAATGTTGTAATTCTTGGTAGAGCCGAGTCATGCCTTTGAGCAGATAGGAGATAATGTTTCCTTTAATGGTCGACAGGCTGATGAGATCTAGATCCGATTCAGACTAGATGGTCATTGAATATAATTCAATGTAATTAATGAGAGTAGGTAGCTTGGAGGGAGAGCTTGAGAAGCCCCTCTTTTGTAAAAGATAATTGTATCTAGATTCATTAGGTAAGGACAGATTAGAGGAGAGGAGAGGAGAGCCGAAACTCTGTGGCAGTCCGAGATTTTGTACACATTGTAATCATATATTCATGTTAATGAAGAAGAGCAGTTTTTCCTACATTTGATTTCATGTGTATGGTTATTTGTTTCATGAATGTCATCTGTGTGTTTATATGAATGTATGTTGTAGATGTGTATAGATAGTTTCCATCTACAGGGTGAAGATAGGATTCTCTATCTGTGAGTTTGTTGGAATTGTTTCTGGGTTCTTTACGCTGTGCAAGGAGTTCACAACATAGTATTGGAAACTTTGTAGCAAGCGCAAGGAATGTGCATCTGAACTCTTTCGAGTCAGAGAAGAATGTGCCAGGAGGGCACGCTAGAAGGATTCACAGAATCTAGAAGAGACTCAAGGTTACTGAACACCTTGGAGGGAATATTGTGCAGAGAAGGCATAGAGGAGAGAACAAAATTGTTGAAGATTCTGTAAAGCTCTGTCAGGAGGGCATTGAGCAAGTGCGAGTGCGCACAGGTGAACTCTGTTTTGAGTTCTGAGAAGAGGAGTGTCAAGGAGAAGACACTCGCAGAGTCACTAAACACCATGTAAGCTCAACAAAGAGTGCTTGAGAAGAAGTTTCCAAGAGGGCACAGATATCCCTTCGAGGGACGGAAGGGGCAGAGACCTTTGAGGTCCGAGCAGTTGAAGCTGAAGGTGAAGTAGAGTTGTTGAACACTCTAGAGGACGACATGTGCAAGTGCACCAGGCCAACACTTAGACAAGTGTTGAAAGAACTCATTTGAGAGACTTCATCGAGTGCAAGGAGTGCGCCAGAGGTAAAGTAGTTTCACTTTACAAGCTCAGGAGAAGTAGTGCCAAGTTGCACATAGAGTGCAAGTGTGCACCAGGGCCGAGGTTAAATTTCATTGCCAAAGCTCAAGAGCGAAAACACCGTCGAGACCCAATACATTAGGCCTCGCAGGAGGCAGATCAAAGGCGAAGCCTTTGAAACATATGAAATCTTCCAAGTCGAAAGAAAGTGCAATATCAGGAGGAGGAGCGACAACTGTCGTCAAATCAGTTGCAAGGGAGAGATCTGGGTCGTTGGAATTCACGTCTAGACACCCATAAGAGTGTGCAAGAGGAGAATGGATCCCATCCGTTGGATCTGAGCACGTGGACCAACAGTCATTGGATCCAGAGGTAAGTGCACGAGACTTGAATATTTTGAAAGTGTGTAGGAGAGCGGACTCCCGAAGTCTCGAAGTTCCGAAGGCCATTAGAACCGTCCATCGTCTAGGTTGACAGGTGGCGTTAGATCAATGTTTTGTTGATTCGTTGATCGGAAGAAATAGAAACAAGAGGAGTGAAATCTCCCGAAGTTCAATCTAGCGAAGAAGATCGTGACCGTAGATCTAAGGGAGACAGGTGGAAGTAGATTCGAGAGTTAGAGGATTCAGACTTCGGAAGATTTGCAAGGAGAACAATTCAAACTTCGCGAAGTGCGAAGTGTGGAGTGATTCTGGACCGTCAGATCCAGAAGATCATGTGGCAAAGATCCATACACTCCGGGAAGAGGAGGAAGAACGCAGGGGAGCGTTGATTTTACGAAGTCAGACGCCGCGAAGAGATCCTAGTCATTGATTGGAAGGCGAGGACGTGGCAACATATAAATGAATTTGCGGATTCGCGATTCAGAGAATTTGTAAGGAGCGGAGTGCAAACTTCGCGAAGTGCGAAGTTGCAAAGCCTAGGAGATTAAGCCCCGGATCATAGCCCAAGGTCATGTGGGAGGAGGGCCTAGGAAGAGAAGCTAGCGCCCATTGCATGGAATTAGTCAATTCAGAGTTTCGAAGAAGCAATCGCATCCATCGACTGCGGAGCAGATCCAATTGTCAATCTGAGTAAAGTGATTTCTCCGATTCAGAGATCGGGTAAAAGGGAGCAAGCAACCCGCAAATGTTCCGAAGCGCGGAGTCGTGAAGGAAGCTTGCCCATGGTTGTAGTCTGTGGTCACATGAAAGGAAGGGGCTTAGCCAAGAGAGCTAGCGCCCATTGGCGTGGAGATTCGAACAACGCTAAGGAGAGGGCCCGCGGGTGCCATATGACCCGCACCTTAGGAGAAAGGGGGGGGGCTGTATAAGTTGTTTTGGGTTCCAGCAGGGGGCCTGAGGAGCTGATCCGTCTCAGTGATCGAAGATCCTTGACTGAGAGGTCCCAGAACCTCCAAGAGGGGAGGGGGGTTGCATCACCATGTCCGTGACTTCTTTTGAACTTAAAAGGAAAAAACAATTATGATAATTTCCCTACTTGAATTCATAAATAGCATTGAGTCATTATCCAATTCAACGTATCTCTAACACTTTACATATCTCTTGACACTTTTTCTTTAGCATTGTAATACTAGGTTTGAAACAATACAAACACAAATTCTAATTAATACATAATATTAACTCAAAATCTTCGAGTCATTTGCAAAATGCCCATTCATTAATTAAAACGAAATCATTTGCAAAATGCCCATTCATTAATTAAAACGAAATCATTTACAAAATGTCCATTCATTCATTAGTTAAAATGGAGTAAAAAAACCTTAAAAATATTCTTTCTTAACTCCTTGTATGATATGATATCTAAAGGTTTCAATAACTATCACATATAAAAATGGTGACAACAAATAACCTTTTCAAATGGTTGTAAACAATCCCACACCCTCACATTGGAAAACAAGAACTCCACAACTTTGATGACATAAGGGTTGAAGCCAAGAACATGTAGCATGGCCACGAACAAGGAATATTTCACTATGTCATATGCTCTATCAAAGTCTATCTTTATAAAAAGCACGGTAAGGCTTACATTTGATCCATTACATGCTTTCCAAGACAATTATATTGTTATCCGTGGAAATAATCTCTCTTTAATAGAGGGAAGAATGTGGACATGTCTATTTATAAATTTTCCTTGGAGTCAAGTCAAGCAATAGCATATATGTAAACATTGTATACATGTGAAAACATGTTGTAGAGGCTATGACTTGATAAGTGGAAAAGTTAAGCGGAGAGAGGGATGGGGAAGTGTAGTATGAGTTTATTTAATTCTTTTTATATGAATTAATAAGCGGTTTAAAATTTGAATCCTTTAGAAAAAATACTTGATACGTAATATTTGTATTATATTATTATAAATATCTAAGTTTTTCATTTTGTAAAAGTTGTTTTTCTTTTATAGTGATTATATCTCTTTTCTTCCTTGCACATGGTCAATTTTTTATATTCTTAAAAGTATAAAAATTGTTGTCTCCCATGCAAAGAGCACTTATGAGGGTGGGATTTTGGGGATGAGATTACTGGAAATTTGTCATGGAGGGATTTAAAAACTTTTACAAATGAGTGAGAAAACTATTTTGATATGATTTTTTCTTGTTATGATATTTATTGTATGTTTTATGATATTTATTGTATTAATAGAAGAATAAAAATCAAGAGTAGATACACAATAGGTTGGAGGGGATTTATTGGTATTTTCCTCAATCCACGTGTGTGTTGGTGAGAGTAGGGCCTCTTGTTTAGCAAGAAAGTTAGAAAGGAAATGTTCAATTTGTACATAAGCTATGAAGTGCCCAACTAATATCTACGGCACTATTTTTGTATATACTTGAGCTAACATGTTCCCTTGTTTTTGTCGTGTAGGCTAGATGGTTTCTTGCGTGATAAGCTACTAAGAGCTTTGTGCTTGAGCCTATGAGAGTAAAGGCCATCACTCTTCTTAATTCATAGTATCTCAACTCAATGTTGGCAATTGCGCAAGGAATGAACGTTGTTGTGAATATTCGAGCTAATTTGTAAGCCAAATGATAACCTTATGAAATCTAAGGAATATTCTCCAAGTTCCTTTCAAAATACATCAAAACCCTCAATTTTAGAAGAGAATCTTATTTCAATGTTAAAATTTCCTAAATTTTGTGGTGATTTAATGAGAAATACATGTAGAATTTTATTTTAAAAATTTAAAGTTGAGAATTTTTTTTTGCAAATGTTAATGTAACTATGTATAATAGAAAATATGCATACTCTAAAAAAACACCATTTTGAAAAATGTTATAAAATTTTGTGGAATTAAAAAAATATATGTAAAAAATAAGGTTTTTAAAATTTGAACTTCAAATATGATACAGTCTGAGTGGGCCTAATGGTTAAGAACATGTGTTTCCTCCTAAGAGGTCACAAGTTCAAATCCAGAGGGGGGTAGGGTATGTATACCTTCGTAGACTTTACCAGTCAAATTGTTGGGCGGAGTTTGGTGTCTCGCTTGATCATGACCTTAAAAATAGATTATTTATTATTATTATAAAATCCATTCATTTTGATAAAATGAGAGTGCATAAATATTATCCATTAGTTAAAATATGTGAATGATGACTACATTCAAATTAAAAAAGAGTCTTCTTCTACCAGTTCTTCTTCATTTCAGACAATATTGTTGCTAAATAACATTTTTTTATGACTTTCCAACTTCATTTTCTTTGCAAATTCAAATTTGATATAGCGATAATATAAAATCCATTCTTTTTGATAAAATGAGAGTGCATAAAAATTATACATAGTTAAAATATGTGAACCATCACTACATTCAAATTCAAAAAGAGTCTTCTTCTACTAGTTTTTATTCGGACAATATTGTTGCTAAATAATATTATTGATGACTTTCTAACTTCATTTTCTTTTCCTTTTTTTTTCTTGAAAATTGTTTTTTGATATTGTTTGAGTTTGTTTGTTTAGTGTAATGCATTTTCTAGGGAAACTCACTAGGTACCTCCCCGTGTTTCGAGAATGGTACCTAGGGTAAATTGGATTGTTGGAGGTTCAAAGCTAAGTTAACAATCAACAATTGGTTCGCGAAGAGAGCATGCATGTCACAAAATGATATTTGAACCCAAATGGGGGAAGACAACAAATTTCCTCTCAACCATCCTAGCTACACCCTATTAACATGATAACTCAGGTGGTTGAGTGCTTTGAGCTTCATGTAGCAGGTCTCAAGGTCAATCACTTGGGCTCATTGCCTCTATTGTGTGTGTCATTCAATGTCCCTATTGGGTCAAGCATCATAATTTGCATTGATAGATTTTCTTTGGGCATCATCTACAAAAATGTGGGGAAATGCCCAAGAGTTTCCATGTGAGGTTTTCCTTAGGAAAAAACTTGGTGGGCTAGTTTGAATGGTTGAGTGCTTTGAGTTTCATGCAAGAGATCTCGAGGTTGTTTACCTAGGCTACTTGTCTTTGTTGTGTGCCTCGCTCAATGTCCCTACTAGGTCAAGTGTCATAATCAATGTTTAGAGGTTTACACTGGGTATCATTCATGAAATGCAGAGAAGTGCTCGCAGGTTCCATGTGAAGTTTTCCTTGAAATATGTGAATGTGTTTTAAATATTACCAATATTTCTTTTAATTATGTTAATATTTTATTATTTTCATTTCTAAAACTTTAGAAAACAAAATATAAACGGACATTAATGACATTATATTCATCAATGTTCGACAAAAATACCTTTTTCAAACTCCATCTTGCAAAAAAAAAAAGAAAATTAAAAATGATAAACATAAAAATAAAAAATAAAAAATCCCTCACCCTTTTCCCACTCCCACCCTTCCCCCACTTTTTCAACCCACTCTTTCCCCTTCGCTCTTCTTAGTTAGAAAGTATCAATGCCATTGGACAATGATTCCCTCTATTTTTCTATGGAGAGGATCCTGAAAGGCCCTCCCCCATAGCTGGATCGATGTTCCTAACTAGATGTATTGTGCTCCCTTTTGGAAAAGAATGAGAACCATTGTGTCACTAACTTGTTGCATTATGTTCTCAACCAAAAAGTAGCATTGACTCTATGCATTCGGTTTTTGGTTGGAAAGTGACAGACTTGATGCACTGTGATCTCGGTCAAAAAGTGACACTAACTTGATGCATTGTGTTCTTGACTAGAAAGCGATGAGAACTATCATCGAATGGTGATTCCTGCTGCTTTCTAACCACGAACAAAATGCATTGAATGCTGAAGAGAGATCGACACGGTATGTGAGGACAAGGGTATGGGGTAAAAGGGGATAAAGGGCATGGAGTCGGAATGGATGGAGGAAATTGTTATTTTCTAATGCTTTGTTTTAATTTTTCTTTACTTTTGGTTTGTATTTTTATTTTATTCTCTTGAAATTTAAGAGAGGCCGAAAAGGTTTGTGAGGACAAGTGTATGGGGTTAAAAAGGGATAAAGGGTATGGGAGGAATCATTATTTTTAATGCTTTGTTTTTTATTTTTTTAAATTTTGGTTTGTAATTTTTTTTTTATGTTTTTTAAAAAAATTAAAAGAAATTGGTGTGTTTCTTTTTAAATTTTTGTCTTCATGTTTCTTAGTTAGTGATTTGAATAATAATAATAATAATAATATTGTTGTTTTTTTTATAATTTGTTTTAATATTTTTTATTATTAATTTATTTTAATGTTTTTTTTAATTACATTTAATGGGGTGAGGGGTGAAGAAAGAAGAATGATGAGGTGAGAAAAGGAGGATAATAATGGAAGGGGTTTCAATTTTGATGTTGTGGTTTTTTTGGAAGGAGAGTGGAGAAAAGGAGGGTCATTTATTTTTGTCAGGTAAAGCTTAATGGGCATTCTTCACTAATTTTTAACTACTTCTACTTTGTAAAAATAGTAAAGGGTGGTTGATGGGGTCCTTCACTAATTTTCAACTACTTCTACTTTGTAAAAATAATAAAGGGTGGTTGATGGGGTATAGGTTAGAGAGGTGACATGGACCAATCATTTTTCAACGAGTCAAAAATTGATGAGATCCCCTTACCTAATGTTAATGTTGGCAGGGAAGAGTCATCAATACATTTATTTTATTTTATTTTGATACGTTTTATAGTTTGATATTTTCCAATAATTTCTTTTATTAAACTTTTATTTTTAAATTGTAATATTTATATATTTGGTTGTAATGTTGTTATAATGTTATATCAATAAATGTATTTTATTTGAAATGAAAATTCATTTCCATAGCCTTAAAACATTAATTTTAGTTTTATATAAATAACAATTAAATTATTGTTTTATATTTTATAATTTTAGTGGATCTTATTGTGTTTAGACTTTAAAAGAAATACAAAATGTATCAATATATAAAATAAGATTTATGACAAATTTGTTAAATTCTTTATAGTAAAATTCATTGTTTTTAAGATTTGAAAATTTTGATTTTCTTCAAAACATTCACAAATTAAAAATGTTGGTTTTAACATATAATTATAAAAACGATATTAATAAGAAAATATACAAAACAACCAATTTAAATATTGGAAGTTATTTTTTTCCCTAAAAAAAAAAGCGTAATTTTATTCATCCGAAGAGAACCAAATTACATTATGCAGGTGCATTAAGCACGACTAATCCTTGAAGAGGATGAAAAACCACAAAAGGGCAAAAAATGAGACTATAAAGTCAAAAAGAAAATACTATATATGTCTCAAAGACCAAAAAAAAACACAAAAAACGAAGCCTCCATCACTGATAAAAATCCAAACAAGCTAAACCCAAAAGAATACTCTGGAAGCCAGACGGACCAGGTCAAAGCGAAAAAAATCTCCCAAACCAGCAACACCAGATCTCAAAAGCACCAGGCAAACCACGAGATTGTCGAAAAGGAGCGGCCAAAAGCTGCACGCCCAATAGAAGGACCTCAAATTGTTGGTCTCCCCAACAACACCGCACACCCGAAGCTAAGGACCTCAAAGCATAGACCCCATCACCAAAAAGAAGTGAGTGTGGTAGCAGAACTCCCAACAAAAGGACCCTGATCTAAGTATACATCAAACCCTGAACGATCCAGCAAAACCAGAGAGAATAAACATGAACTGAAGAAAAAATCCCCATAAACCCTCATCGAGAGCACAAAACAGAGAAAACCTCCAAAGAAGACCCACATGCGGGATGAACCAGGTCTGAGCAGCACCCAAACCTCCTAGAGAAACGATAGGGCCAAAAAAATTGTACTCAAGCTACTAGAAGGCTGAAATCAACACTCAAACTTTGAGCCCTGAGACACCAAGTAGATGGAATGCATCAAACCCTGACACAACTCCGAGACATGGAAGGGAAATCATATGGAGATTCACAGAAGCTTGCAAGAGGATAGAGAGAGCTCCATAGTTGAGGCATCGACAACACAGAGATGAAGGGCTGAGACAAAGGAAACTAGATCCAACCAAAAGAAAGCTTGATTTGCATCCACACTAGAACACTGCATAAGACACCACAATAGACACGGATCTGCATCCCACAGGGTACCTGAACCAACCAAACGGAGAACACAATCACCAAAGAAAGAAACGTAGTAAAAAGGCAATGGAGAAAGGAACGATTCATCTCTGGCATGGATGACAGAGAAAGGAACGATCCCCTAGCTGCAGACCTCAAAACAAAAAAAAACTCTTCTCATATTGGAAGATATTTTAAATACACTCTCAAGTATAAAATTATAGATTTTTTGTCAATTTTCAGAAGAGAATATTGAGAAAATTTTAGGGAATCTAAAATAATTAACATGCAAATTAATCCTAATATTTGCAACAATTTTATTGCTTATGACTCGGTGGTAAATAGTTTCTCGAGTAAACATTTCATATTATCAAACAATTTCATAGATAAATGTTATCTTGGGATGATTGTTTATATTTTGTGTTGTTGCTAGTACTTATTCAATTAAATGCTTGCAAAGTCCAAATAAATTTAATTGTGATTCTTTTCATATGTGTTTTGCTAGTGCATGTCAATTCTTCCATGCATGTGTAGGGATGCATCTCTTATGAGTGATTACATCCATTGTTTAAATGCATGATATGTTTAAATATTATAACTATTGTTGTTTAGTATCCTATTAATTTGTAGTAATTTAGTGAGAATTTGAGGTTGAGGTGTTTTAATAGTGAGAGAAAATAGGTGTTGGGTATACCTTACACTAGTATTAGAGACTTAATTTTAGTACTAATATCTTTGGGTTTGTAATTTAGTGAAATTTCTATTGTTATTGTATAATGGAAAGTTCCAGAGCTAAAGTAGTTCCAATCAATCTCGCTCACTAGAGGTCATGGCATCAACACCCATTAAGGGTTTGGGGGACATATAAAGTTCCCAAAATTTCCTAGTGTTAGACTTATTTTCTGTGAAGAAATTAAAGTAATTAGGATATGGAAAAACACTCATTTTATTGTTCAAAGAGGAGTGATAGAGGGCATCCAACAGGAAAGGAATTTTTTTTTTATAAGTTTGACTTCAATGCAAAGTGGAGTTGATTTCAAATAGAGTAAATTTTTGAAAAAAAATAAAAAATAACTCAACTCCAACCTCAATACAAAATTAAATTAATACTAATAATACATTCTAATCTTCACTTCATTCTTATTCTTAGTCTAAAAGAGAGTTAAAACTAAACAAAGTAGAATTTTTGAAAAAAATTAACTATTTCACTCCACACCAAATAAAAAGAAGATTTGATACAAAGTATAACTCATTCTTAACATAGTAGAATTAAAAAAAAAAACTAAGCCTTCACTTAAATCTTAATATAAAAATAAATTAATATAATTTAACAAAGTGAGTTGTTAAAAGCATAATACAATTTTTACTTTAAAAACATACTTTGACATCAATTCTTCAAAGTATATTTATTACATTGAAATTCAAAGTATATTTA
>ML797011.1:51176-63052 GCA_009831015.1 Picea engelmannii
CGGCCACTTGGAACAGTTTATTAATGCAAAAGAAAAATATTACAAAGATATTTTACAAGAGAGTTTCTTACAATCAATCATCGGTAAATGACCCTCCATGTTGTTTAAATAGAGATCATGGACCAATTAGGTGTTAAGCCACATATCAATGGTTGTTAAGATCAAGGAGAATATGAACCTTCATATCATTCTATGTCAGGAACATATCGTGACCGTCAGATTTCCTAACTACAAATGCATATTAATGCATACTAAAGAAACACACGTTTACCTAATGACACATTAGACCAAGTAGATCTTAACTAACTCCTAAGTGTCTAAATATCCTAACATCCCCCTTAAGAACAACTTGGGATAGGATTGAATGATTTACAATAGTGACACAATAGGAGAAGGAAGGAGGAATTAGATCCTGTCCCCCCATGATGACAATTTCCTGAACTCCTAACATAGATTGAAGTTTTGAAAACTTTTCTTCTGTAAGAGACTTTGTGAAAATGTTTGCAACTTGATCTTCTATAGGGAAAAAGAAGACTTCAATAACTTGATCATGAATGAGATTTTTGATGAAGTGCATGTGTAGCTCGATGTATTTGTTGTGTTGATGTTGAACTGGGTCTTTAGCAAGCTTGATGGAACTTTGATTTTCACACCAAAGGCTGGTCGGATGTTGTTGTTGGAATCCAAACTTTGAAAGACTCTATCGAAGCCATAAGGCTTCCTAAATTACATTTATTATTTCTTGGTACTCTGCTTCTGTTGAAGAAAGTGCAATAGCATGTTGTTTTTTAAAGGCCCAAGTGACGGGTCTTGAAGCAAGGCTAAAAACATAACCTACAGTAGACTTATGATCATCAGGGTCACGGACCCAATCTAAATCAGTGAAACCAACCAATAAAGGAGCCCCCCCTGAACTGTAATGTATCATGAACTGAACTGTACCATGTACATAGTGAAGTATCCTTTTAGTTGCTTTCCAATGGATTTCATGGGGTGTTTGCATATACCGGGAAACAAGGACAACAACAAAGGAAAGATCAAGATGGGTATGAGTCAAGTATAAGAGGCTACCAACTAACGGATGGTACAAGGTGGCATCAACTTTAGAATAAGTACATGTGGCAGTAAGCTTGACTACATACTGGAAGGGAGAAGGGGATGGTTTACAATCGTCCATGTGAAAGCGATGAAGAAGGTCACAAGCATGCTTAGATTGGGAAAGAAAAATTCCTTCATTGGTTTGCAAAACTTGGAGGCCAAGGAAATAGTGCAAAAATCCTAAGTCTGTCATTTCAAATTTCTTCTTGAGGTTGGTTTTCATATGGTTTAAACGTTTTGAGTCACTACCAGTAAGGATAAGGTCATAAACATAAAGGATAAGGATTATGAGATGGTTTCCTACTTTCTTGGTATAGACATTAGGATCAAAATGACATCTAGATAATCCAGTGGCAATAATAAAGTTGTTCATTTTGGCATACCAAGCTTAGGGAGCTTGCTTAAGACCATAAATATATTTCTTAAGGTGACAAACAAGGCTAGAGTCATTCTTGACATAGCCGAGAGGTTGTTCCATGTAGATTTCTTCTTGCAAATCTCCATGAAAAAAGGTGGATTTAACATCCATCTGATGGACCTCCCATTTATGTGAGGCAACAAGGGAAAGAACAAGTCGGATGGAATTCATTTTGGCTACAAGGGAAAAGGTTTCATTATAGTCAATTCCTTCAACTTGGGAAAATCCTTTGGCAACAAACCGAGCCTTGTGTCTTTCAATACTTCCATATGATGCATACTTAGTTATGTAGACCTATTTACATCTGACAAGTTTTCTTCCTTTTGGAAGAGGTATAAGATCCCAAGTATCGTTTTCCATTAAAGAACAATACTCTTCCTTCATTGTTGTATCCCAATCTGGATGACCTGAAGCTTCTACAAATGTCCCTGGATCATGAGTCTCTGAAACTTGATCCAAAAGAGAAGAGGCTCGTTGGAATTGTTAATTTGTTTGATGCTGATCTGAAGGATCACCGACAAGATCACCAGGTGCTTCTCGTGTTGAACGAACCCATCTAGGAAGCGGTGGAGCTTGATCTGGTGTTGTTTCAGGTTCAAAGGACTCATCTGGAGGAAGGTAAGTAGGCAGAGGTGGATTTTCATCCTCACTTTCATCATCTGAAGAAGAAACCAGAACAGAAGAAGGCACAAATGCCAAATTAGGCTCGTGGGCCAAAGAAGGCACAAATGTCGAATTAGGCTCGCGGGCCAAGATATTTTCATCAAATTTAACATCTCTTCTAATAATAATTTCATTACAATGTGGTTGAAGAAGTCTATAACCTTTGATATCTTCAAAATAACCAACAAATATACACTTATCACTTTTAGGCTGCAATGCTTTCCTTTTCTCATCAGGAATATGAGCCCATGCTATATAGTGAAATACACGGAAGTGACTTACATCTGGTTTAATTTTAGTCCACACTTCTTCCGGTGTTATATTTTTAAGAGACTTTGTGGGAGTGTGATTTACTATGTAATTTTCACAGTTAATGGCTTCCGCCCAATACTTTAGACTTAATCCCTTAGATTGGATCATATAATTAGCCATTTCTTTTAATGTGCGGTTCTTTCTCTTAGCAACACCATTTTGTTGTGGTGTATATGGAACATTGTGTTGCATTTGGATGCCCTGTGTAGTGAAGTAACTTGTAAAATTATTGTTCACATATTCCCCTCCATTATCTGTTCTTAACCTTTGAATTTGATGTCCATATTTCTTTTCTACAAGGCCCTTGTAGGCCAAAAACTTGTCAAAAAATTTGCTCTTAAGTTTTAAGAAGTAAACCCAAGTATGTCTGGAAAAGTCATCAATGAAAGTTAAGAAATACTTGCACCCAGAAAAAGAAGGAGAAGAAAGTGGACCACACAAATCACTGTGAACAAGTTGCAAAGGGCCCGAGGCGTGCCAAGAGGCACGTTTGTCAAAATTGTCCCGATGATGTTTGTCAAGAACACAACTGGCACAAACACCATTGTTGCATGAAACAGGAGGAAGACCAGTCACCATTTGTTGATTACATAGTTGTTGCAATGAGCGATAGTTTAGATGAACAAACCACTCATGCCAAAGTTTTCTCAAGTCATCGCTATGAGAAACAAAAGCTTATGAAAAAGATGACCCAAAGTTGTCAAACTTGAACAACCTAGTAATATCATCAACAATTCTAGTTGCAAGAACATGCTTAGAATCTTTTAGATCCTTGATTACAACTTGGTGAGGTGAAAACTATACGATTTTACCTTCACCTGAATGAGTGATTTGATATATTGATAGAAGGTTACAAGAAAGACTTGGAACACATAATATGATGCACACCCCTCCTTCTCTCATCAGGGCTGCTCGACCTCCTGGTCTAGGATCGTTCAAATGAAGGAGTCAGATCGAATCTTTGGGCCTTTGCTAGACCTCAACTAATTTACACAGGTTTCCTTTCCTTCAAAGTGCATGTTTTGTCAAACTTGCAGGCTCTTTCTTGGCCTCTTCGAAGAATTTGAATAACATATACTAGCTCCCCTCGCTAGGTCCTTTCCTTCACATATGACCTCGGGTTGTTCCCCCACATAAACACATGATTGTGGGGTGGCCAAGAGTGGTTTGAGACCACGCCGCTTTTCTCCCTGCAATTCACTACTAGTTGCCACATATCCCTTTGGAAATACCATGGTTTCGATTATGGCCCGCTCTAGGATTTTTAAAGTCCGATCACTTTCTGTCCCCACAATTAAGCACTACCATCAATATTGTGACCTCGATGGTCTCTCTTGATCAACGAATTTCATCCACTTTGGGACTTCGGCCTTCGAGAGTGTCAACTCCTCTACGCTCATTTTTTCCCGGAGTGCTTTTACCCAGAGTCCACGATTTGTTGACACGTACCTCCCACAGATCAATGACCATGATTGCCTTTGTCTCTTCAGGCATCGGGAGTTTCAAACTCTTCACACTTGCTTCCTCCCAAAGTTATTCCACCCGAAGTACATGATATCTTGACATGTGTCTCCCCCTTGATCTGATGACCACT
This sequence comes from Picea engelmannii, assembly GCA_009831015.1. Taxonomy (NCBI): domain Eukaryota; kingdom Viridiplantae; phylum Streptophyta; class Pinopsida; order Pinales; family Pinaceae; genus Picea; species Picea engelmannii. Next base: position 55,262 of record ML797011.1, read on the forward strand.
ATCTACCTCGGCTCTTCGGGCTTCGGGAGTTTCAAATCCTACGCATTCATTCCTCCCATAGTGCTTTCACCCAAAATGCATGATTTGTCGACACGTGTCTTTCTGGATCTAATGGTCATGATCCACTTCGGCTCTTCGAGCTTCGGGAGTTTCAACTCCTTTGTGTTCGGTTCCTTCCAAAGTGATTTCACCCGAAGACGACGGATTTCCACCACGTGTCCTTCGCAATGGACGATTGTGATTTACTTCTGCCTTCAAGACTTCGGTAGTTTTTCACACTCTTCACTTGAAATCCTCTGAAGTGAATTTCCCCGAAGTCTCAGATCTGTTGACACATACCTCTTGGTGACCAATGGCCGGTATCTACTTCATCGATTTTTCTTCCTCCTTGACCACAAACTTCTAAAGTGCTCTCTCTCTGGAGTTGTGGATCTTACGCCACCTGTCCCTCTAGATGATGTACAGTCCCTAATCACTTCGGTCCTTTGAGACTTCGGCAAGTCCGCTCCTCTGTGCACACAAAGGGTTAAGGCCTGTGCACTTTACCTGGATCCAAGGTTTGTTGGTCCTTTGTGCCCAGATCTGATGGATGGGATCTGTCCTTATCCTAGCTTGTTCCTCCTTGGTCTTGGAACCTGATCTGATGGTCCATATCTCTTCCTGTGGCCAATCTAACGGTTGTTGTTGCTCCTCCTCTTGAGATTCTTTGTTCTCATGGACTTGGGAAACTTTGTAATTGTTCACATGTCGTGGCCTTTGAACCTTCTCTTGTGAAACCAGTTGATAGGGTCTTGACTCTAATTTTCCTCATGATCTTTGACAATGAAAATTGACCTCATCTTTGGCGCACATTTGCGCTCTCCATGCAAACTTTCACTCCTCCTCTTGAGCTTGTGAACTTGAAGTAAATTCACTCCTGCACACACTCCTTGCATTGTTTCTCTTGAGCTTTTTCTTACTCAAGTTCTAAGGTTTCAGTCCCTTTACTCCTCAAAGGGGTTATTATGCCTTCTTGGTAACTTTTTCTCAATGCACACTTGTAGATATTATAGAGTATTCAACAAATCTATGGGTGTCTTCTTCTTGACACTCTTTATTCTCAATCTCGAAATAGAGTCTTTTCATGCGCACTTTCACCTACTCAATGCCCACCTAGCATAGCTCTATAGATTTATCAGTGACTCTATCTCGTTGTGCTTCCTCTATACAGTTTCTCCTCTAAGGTATTCAACAACCTTGAGGTTTCCCTCGAGTTGTCATCGTACTGGTGCACCCTCCTGGTACGTTCTTTTTTGACTCAATAGAGTTCATATGCGAACTCCTTGCGTTGGCTACAAAACCTCCAATGTTCTATTGTTCACTCCTTACACAGCCTAAAGAACTCAGAGAAATATAACAACCTCAACGAAGACAGAGAAGTCTATCTTCCTATTGCAGATGAAAACTTATCACAAACATATACAACATACATAAACACACACAAATAACATTCATCATATACACATAAACACACATAAATTTCATATGCAGGAAAACTGATTTCTTCCTATCAAGATGACTATTTGTTTACAAATATGTATAAAGACTGGACTATCACAAAGCCTCAGTTATTTATCCTACTCCTATCTCTTACTATATGTGCTACCATCGTATTCAGTAACCTAATATCCAGCAACCTCGTTTGGGCATACAATGCATCTACATATACAAGAAGGTTCCTAGGGTTCCCTCCGACTACCTCTATTCTCAAAATAAGATAACTACTACTTAAGTTCCGTTACATTAAAGTCTAGGAATGAAACTCCCAAATCACTCGTGATCATTTAGCTCCCAAGCGTTTTGATCTTCTTCATTTTTCAATCCGTTCAAAAAGATTTGCAGTAAACGTCAACGGTTAAGATTCCAAATAATTCAAAAGGCGCGCTAGGGCACTAAGTTGTCTCTCCACGTGTGCCTTGCTGACGATGCTCCTGCATCATAATACATCATTGAAATGACCATTTTCTACTTGAACTATTCTAGATCCTACAACACTAAGAGATCTATCATCACCAACAAATATTTTATTGGTGTTACATCCATTTAGAGCAGAAAATATGTCTTTATCCTTAGCCATATGATAAGATGCTTCAAAATCAATAAGCCACTCATCAAAAGAAGAAGTAGAAGTTGTATTAAAGGAGAAACCAGAAGCAGAAAGTGCATGTCCATGAGAAGAAGAAGAAGAAGTAGAATCAATACTGATGTTGTGGTTCTTCATCGTTGCTTCTAAAGCTTCCATCTTCTTGAAACATTTGGACTCATCATAACCATATTTATCACAATATTTGCAATGTCTGTCAGTCTTCTTATTTTTATATTTTTGTCCTTTGTCACCATTAGGAGAGGAAGTTGTCTAAGTGGGTTTGGGACCCTTATATTGATTGTTTTTTGGCGAGGATGTTGCTTCTTGGGATTCTTGGGTTTATCTTTTTTATGGACGACTAAGGCTTTGTAAGAGGTACCTACAATGTTGATCATTCCAAGTTGTACAAGTTTATCTTGCCCTCTAATCAAAACATCACAAAAGGACTCAAGAGTGAGTTTTTGATAAGTTGTCCCTAGAGCCTCTTTCATGGCATAAAAGGTAGATACAAACACAAAATATGCACTACCTAGCTTAGAAAGAATAAGATAGATGCAATGCTCTTCATCCATATTTATCTTACATTCTTCACATAAAATTCTGAGTGTTTTAAAATTAGATAGATAGTCTTTAATGCAAGAAAAAACACTTGGACTTAAAGTCGATACTTCATTTCCTAATTGTTGTGCTTGAATAATATTGTGTTTACCAAACACAGATTCAATCTTTTCCCAAGCTTCATTGGGTTTATCAATTTGTTGAAGGTGGAACCTTAAATCAAGAGAGATGGACATTCTGATTATTCCACGTGCTTCGTCATTCCTATTATCCCATTTGACTTTATTATCAACATCATTAGGTTATGTTTCCTTTCCCAAGGTAATCTAGTACAAGCCTTTACTTCTTAATAAATCCTCCATATGAGATTTCCATTTGAAGTAGTTGGTGCTGGTAAGCAAAAGATTACGAGACGAAGCCATGTTAAATATGTGGATAATATGGATTTAAAAACTTAAACTGATGATCTGGATGGAAAGATCTCGAAAATTAGGCGGTTTAAAAAAAATGACACTGAAAATGGACTTCGGATGTGAAAGTTATGCCCTTTAAAAAAAGGCATAAATGGTAACCAAAGGACCACGTGATGGTGTAAGTTGCTTTATGAAGTGACCCAATTTTATAAAAAGAAGTGGGGATCACTTTTATAATGAAGTTACTTTATAAAAGAAAAGTTGCATACAAAATAAATAACTCTAAAATATGCTTATAGTGATTCACTTTTATACTTGAAATGAAATACACTTTACAATGGAGCATGAACTTTAAAAAAAAAAAGTAACAAAAAGGGAGACTTGAACTCAAGACCCCTTACTTAATAAGTAAAGTTTTAACCAAGTGGGATTGCAAAAAATATTGTATTGTTTAGCAAGAGGATTGGGGGTGTTATTGTTGTTGTTGTGGTGGTGGTGGAAGATAGGCTTGGAGAGCGTGCTAAATTTTTTTTTTTTTCACAGAAGAAAAAAATTTCGCTTCTCAATGACAACAAGGGTTAGATCTCAGTTAGCTTACACAGAAAATGCACATTTTCCTATATGTTTCTGATTTGTCGAGATCGCACAGGGCATAGGGAAAAAAGCATACGCAGATCTAAAATAGTAGCAACCTGAAAACAAATAATATAAAATCGAAATAATACTCTGCAAAAAATTTAAAAAGGGCGTATTCAGGATTTATACCTTCGGATCTAACTGAAATGGCCGTATCTTGGGAAAACGGAAAACTTTTCGAGTGAAACGAAAAAGCGTTCCTGAATGAAACAAGTGCTTCGGACGTAAAGGAATAGTCCTCTCAACCCATAAATGTACGTAAATTGCAGAAAATAGAGATGAAACAACTTGGCTTCACGATCTCGATCTACAATAGGAATGGGTCTTCAAACAAGCTCTGATACCATGTTCGACAACACAGGTATTCCAACAAAGAATGAACACGTTCAGTAACCACTCACACAACTAGATCAAAGATCAACACACCACTGTTTTGACATGGTAAAACCCCTACGGGGAAACATCCACGACCCCAGCCAATGCAGCCACTTGGAGCAATTTATTAATGCAAAAGAAAAATATTACAAAGAGATTTTACAAGAGAGTTTCTCACAATCGATCATTGGAAAATGACCCTCCATGCTCTTTAAATAGAGATTATGGACCAATCGGGTGTTAATCCACAGATCAATGGTCATTAAGATCGAGGAGAATATGAACCGTCAGATCACTCAATGTCAGGAACATATTGTGACCGTCGGATTTCCTAACTACAAATGCATACTAATGCATAGTAAAGAAACACACTAAGAAACACACTTTTACCTAACGACACATTAGACCAAGTAGATATTAACTAACCCCTAAGTGTCTAAATATCCTAACACCTTGGAGGGTGTACTTGATTGTCTTTGCAGGTCCTTTACAGGTGAAAAATTGATCGTGGAGGCATAAGGTCACTTGAACCTTCACTTAGGGAAGGAATCCCATAGGCTGGATGATGTTCCCCCTCTCCTTTTAACAACTTCAATGAAGGACGTTTCCTTTGGAGGCACTTGATTATCCCTAGGAGGTGACTCATTAGCTTTTCCAACCCCAACATTTTCCTTTTGATGCCTCATGCTTCTCTTCTAGGGCATGACCTCACACTTGGAAAGATAGGGTTTGATGGTGATGGATGATTAGATGATGACTTGGCATGTTTTGATAGAGGAAGACCCTTGTACCTTGAAGAATTGGCCTTTGGAGGTCCAACGTCTCCCTCAAATAGCTCAATGACTTGATCCCTATGCCAAAATATCACCCCTAGATGGCATGACGTCGTCTTTTAGGGATTGCTTCTCTTTAAAATTGAATTATAATTTGTAAAGGGGAAAATTTGGAGGTCGTCCTCCCTAATTTTTGTTTTACCCTAAGTATGTGGAAAAATTTGGTTTACAGGGTCCTGTATAAATAGAGACCTTGTCACTTTCATTTTAGACATATCACACACTTGAGAATTACATAAAATTTGGGCTGAAGTTTTTTCTCTACTTGGGCAATTCACACTCTGTCTCTCTTGTGCTATTTTGGATGCGAGTACTTGTCTCTTGTAGAAGAAGTGGTGTGATATCTCTCTTGGATTCTTGTTCTTGCTTTGTGGTGGAATATACTTGGTAGAAGAGGGTTTATCTTGCTATCTCTTGGAATTGGTAAGGAAATTTTTGCATATTGTTAGTGTTTCTTATTATTTCATGGTTATTCTTGTCTAAACCCTTGGAGTATAAAGGCATACACCCTCCACTGATTCTATCACATTTGTCTTTGGATAAGCTACTTAATAAGGTTGCTAGGAGGAGTAAAAAGGATTATACCCTCCTAAAATTTCCTTGCTAGTTTTGTTTTCCCTAGGGAGTAAAAAGGATTACACCCCTAGGGAGGTAACACAACTAGCCCTTGCAACAAGATACCCCATAACCCAATTGATAAGGCACTAGTCTATTTTGCATTGGAGATCTAAAATCATTGCATTGGAATACGTGAAAAATAGAGATTTTGCAATTGTTCAAGTTGGAATCAATTTTGCATGCTCGAGGCTTCTTTGTGCCCCAAGGGCGTCTAGATTAGCCTTGTAATTATTCTTGTTGTTATAAATTAATGTTAGAGCCCTAGGGTTGTAGCAAAACTCATCTTCTTTCATCTATAGCTCACTTATCTACCGCTAAAATTCACATGTGAACCTAGATTATTGTTCTACTGCTCATTGGCTATCTTTTAGACGGTTTACTTGTCAATTTTCATGGTTAGATCTTGTTGTTTTAACAATTGTTTGCTACATTCCCTTGTATGTTATAATACATCATTTATAACATGAAATAAACAGCCCTAAAACTCACTAAAGTCTTGATTCATTAATTGAAAGTTTGACTAGTCTTTGCTAGCTTTATTTCCCTCATCTTACACTTGATTTTGGTGGTTATGTTTGCAGCTGATATAACTTGTTTACCACAGAAAATGTATTTTCATACTACTGCAATTTTGGGACAACAAGGTTTCTTGTTTGTTCCCCTTTGGTTTAAGGCTTGTCTATCAATCATTTGTCTTGTTCTGGGCAGTAACATTGTCTTGGAGGTATACAATGTTTGACAATCATTCTCCATCAACAAGACTCTTTCTCAAGCCTTTTCCTCACCTCCAAGATTGACCAATAGAAGACTCACACATCATTATCTCACTTTCCATATCAATACTCCTAGAGTCACCGAGAATCCCCCCTTGTGGTGACTTATCATCACTAAAGTGAGGGGAGTGTCTATCTAAGGTGACAGTGGGTAGGTACTCCCATAGTTGTCACACTTCTGTGGATTGGGTTGGGATTTTCCCAATCTATATATTGTGCGATAACATGGCCTAAAGAAATCACCTTGTGCATGGTATGAAAATCTATTTTAGCATCTATTGAAGATCAATTTCAAGAACTTTAATCTCGATGATGCAACTTTGGTTGTCAAGAAAGTTGGAAAAATTATTGTATATCTTGTGGTGTGTTGGCACAGGGGCAGAACTGGGGTTCAATGCTACAACAATGCACCAAAAAAACCCTAACTATCGTCCCTTTCGGCAACACCTACGAAGCAGATGAAATCTCACCCAAGGTAGAGGCAGGGGTGGTTGCAAGACTCAGGTGTCTGCAACATTATTTGGGACACAGATCTGTGATTATATCGCTTACAGAGAACTTAGCATCGATCATTCGTCAATATTCAACCCTTATTATACTTCACAGATGGCACAAAGCATCGCAATATTTACTTAGATCTAAGGTATTTCAGCACTTAGCAATAGTAAAACAGATAAGATCTTGTAGATAAGCACTAAGCATCCTCATACATGTCAGATCTAATTACATTCACACACCTCTAAGAAGCACAAAGAAGAAGTAGATTTATCTAAATATATCAAAGCACTTAGCAAAAGAAGGGATAAACACATCAAGTCGAAGCACAAAGCATAACACACAGATTTACGTGGTTCACCCCCACCCTAGGGCTACGCCCACCAACTCTTCTTCTTTATTAGTGTCTTCAATCGGTTATAGCATAGAGCCACCAAAAACCTTCTTCGCATAGGACATAAGATATGCGCATCTCGCTAGATACTTATTCCTTGCGTTACATCACAAATCCTTCCACAACTCCTTACAACGACTTGCACTTAACACTGCAAGTTCAACAATATGCACAAAGCCTACTCAATCAGATAGATCACTTGCACATAGCAATATTTACCATCACATAGATGTACTACCTCTTACATCACCTAACTTACTTATTTATACATACAAAATAGGCCTACACATGGGAAAAACCCATGGGTTGACATCCCATTCCCATTACATTATCCCAAAAACCCAAAAGGGACACAAAAGTGGGCTGAGATTCTGCAATATCTGCTTCATCTGGCGCTCCATCTTTGATGCTGTCGAAGTCTCAAAAATGGTCAATCATGACCAAGTATCTCCCAAAACTTGGTCAAGGGCCAACAGGCCCCCAACACTCACCTGTGACTCATCTGGAGTCACTCTAGTCTTATCAATTTTTCCTCGAATGCCTCAAGCTTGGCTCGAGTTGCTTCAACTTG
>ML797011.1:66701-83100 GCA_009831015.1 Picea engelmannii
TTTGAATTCTTTCCTTTCATCCTGGTCAGATACATATGCAGGGTGAGCATACTGTAAGATTTACGGTCTCCAAGGTTGAAGTCACTAAACTTCAGTGCTGCCATCTTATCTTGGTCTGTGTGAACTGTGTGTATCCCTTTCGGTAGGTACACAGTGACCAAGGTACAATCAAAATCTCTAGGCACACTGTCTTTGTTCACTACACCACTTAGAGGAGGTATATACACAGGTAAGATGCTTGGAATCAACTTAGCATTCGTGAGATTGTCTCTATGCTTCGTTCTCGTCTCTGTCGCGATTTTGGAAGTTCCTGCTCTACGAGCAGTCAATGGAGAAGCTTGGACTCCTCCTGTCGATGATGCTTGCACACCTGCAGACATCCTTCTTTCCAACATGAATTTCTCTATCCTGAGATTAACAAGTACTTCCTTCGCAGATTCTTCAAGTGTGCTAAGCTCTTTGGACATACACGCTCAGGTTTAATAATATCGGGCTCACGAAGTAATGTAGACACGGTAATAATATGGAAATTAAGGGTGTAATGATCACCGGACAATCTTAACCAAGGTTGAGAGCTCAAATTATCAATTTGGCAAAAGTGTTCTTCGTGCATGGCACGACGGGGTAAATAGGAAACTAAACAATGGATTTCTTGCAACGGGTATGAGGTTTCCTTAAATCTTGTTCTGTTTGTTATGGCGCGGTCCAACGGTCAGGTGGCGATCCATAAATGTTTTTCCAGTCGTTCGGAGCATCAGTCGAACGGATATATCGTCCCCAACGGCTATATTGCTTCGCCACGGCGAAGTGACCTATGTCGTTGTTCTGATATCCCTGTGAAGCTCCCATTCTGCAAGTTTTCTTTCTGCGATTCCCCCTCTGGAGCCATCTGTAACTTTTCAATCTTATCCCTCTTCCTACTTATCTTTCTAGCCTTATTTCCAGTAATATTCAACTCGGTCTGATTCCTATCTTCTTTTAGCATAGTCATTGCGCGCTATTGAGGTTCTTTCTTAGGACTCAGGGGTAATATTTCTTCTTTGTCTAGGATAGGTACTTCAGTCTTCTGGGGGTCTTCCAATGTTCTTTTAGCTTCGACATCAATGTTTCTAGTGCGAAATAGCTTCGATCTATTCTCCTGTGCTTCAATCAACTGTGCGATCCTTCTGGTCATGAATTCTTGTAACTCTTGTTTATGTTGTTCCAAAACTTATTTTTCTTTCTTTCGTCTAGCTTGATCTCTATCAATCCAGGGTTTTCCTATTATCATGGTAAACAGGGCGTTGTCTTCAACAAATTTAATAATCTCAAAATCTTCTTCAGTCAAAGTTCCATTGGCATTCATAGATATCCGAGTGAGCTTTCCACATAGGTTTACCAATTTTCCTCTGAATAGTCCTATTCCTCCTAATGAAGGAATCATAACAGGCCTCCCTATAGCTTCCCAAGTTCTCTATGTCATGATATTCATCCGTGTTTCCTTATCCAGAACACAATCAATGTCGAAATCCCCTATTCTTACTTCGATGCATTCTTTTTCTTTAAAGATATCTGATAACCTAACATGTAGGTAGTCATTCAAGGTTTCTTTCATATGTAGCAATACTTTCGCTGATTCTTTCCGGGGTTCTGCTATTTCTGGATCTGTCTCTTGGTTCAGATTCATTCCTTCAAGCTTAGCAATCATTCTGGGTCAATACAATACTTCATGGTCTAGAGCTTTACAACAAAGACAACTAAGCCTTCCGCCAGGGAATTCTTTAGCTAGATGTTTCGGTTTCCTACAATTGTAACAGAGGGTTAATCCTCTCTTTCTTTTAAATGATCCCCAACCTCTCCTGTACTACACACTAGGATCATGGTAGCTAACCTACAACAAATTATTTCTAGGATCCTGCATCCATTTGTTAGTCCAAATATTCTTTCTATGCATAGGTATGACATATCTATCACTATTCTTATTAGATCTATTCATATCAAACCTTCTTTCATCTATTAATGCCCTAGTTTTTAAGCTAGGACAAAATCTATCAAACATACCTAGATACATGCTTTAGAAACAAAAATTTCCACTTATCTTACTTTTACAGAGTACAAAGCTTTCAGATCTAGAACTTTTAACTATTCTTACCTTTATCAGAGCACAGAGCTTATAGATCTTACCACTTTTAATCAAAAAATTCCACTTTTACCTTTCTTAGAGCACAACGCATTCAAATCTTGCTTCTTTTCTTCAGTATCAACCTCTTTTCTTGCAGATCTGACCTTTCTTTCTTGGCACAAAGCTTCATAGGTCAAGTAGGATGTTGCGCACTAGGGCAACAGATCTATGCACAAAGATTCCACGGTTTTAGATCGAATATTTGCACAAAGCTTCTTCTTCTTTAGTTCCCAGCAATCATAGTTTCAAGTCCCAACAACGGAACCATTTGTTGGCACAGGGGTAGACCCGGGGTTCAACGCTACAACAATGCACCAAAAAAACCCTAACTACCGGCCCTTTCGGCAACACCTGCGAAGCAGATGAAGTCTCACCCGAGGTAGAGGCAGGGGTGGTTGCAAGACTCAAGTGTCTGCAACCTTAGCTGGGACACAAATCTATGATTATATCGCTTACAGAGAAATTAGCATCGATAATTCGTCAATATTCAACCCTTATTATACTTCGCAGATAGCACAGAGCATCACAACATTTACTTAGATCTAAGGTATTTCAGCACTTAGTAACAGTAAAATAGATCAGATCTGGTAGATCATCACCAAGCATCCTCATACATGTCAAATCTAACATTCACACACCTCTAAGAAGCACAAAGCATAAGTATATCTATCTAAATATATCAAAGCACTTAGCAAAAGAAGGGATAAACACATCAAGTCGAAGCATAAATCATAACACATAGATTTATGTGGTTCACCCCCACCCTAGGGCTACGTCCACCAACTCTTATTCTTTATTAGTGTCTTCAATCAGTTACAACACATATCCACCAAAAACCTTCTTTGCATAGGACAGAAGATCTGCGCAACACGCTAGATCCTTCTTCCTTTCATTACAACACAAAGCCTTCCACAACTCCTTACAACGACTTGCACTTAACACTGCAAGTTCAACAATATGCACAGAGCCTACTCAATCAGATAGATCACTTGCACATAGAAATATTTACCATCACTCTAAGGTGGAGGAATTCAAACTAGTTGGATATACATATTCAAACTTTAATGAGGATAGGGAGAATGGAGTGTCTACGTCAGGATAACTCACGAGTCTCGGATCAATAATTATCTCTTAGAGATTACACAAACAATCTGTTCCAACATATTCCACTATAGAGATAGAGTATGTGGCTACTACAAAGGCAACAAAGGATATTKTGTGGCTCAGGAATATAGTAGAGGATTTGTAGGAGAAATAGGTGAATGCTACTCCACTTTTGATTGGAAACAATTTATACCTATAGAACACTTGGGACATACCCTTCAATGGAGTAGCATTCACATGTTTCTCCTACAAATCCTCAAAGATATTGCACATAAATTGACAAAAAATATGTCAAATATGTCAAAGAGAAACCTGGACCATCACAAAAATTTCCATGGTGCAGATCCCCTCATGGGAATTGAGACACATCCAATCATATTTTGATGAACAAGAAATTGTTCACAATAAGCACTACCTCAAGGCAACCTATTTTGATGAATAAGAAATTGTTCTCAATCAAAGTCACATGCTACTAAAAAGAGAACTTCCACTGCCCAAAGAATATTCAAGGTAGTAGACTCCATTTTTTCTATTGGGATATTGGAAATAGGAAATTTGTAAGATTCAATATTAGACCTAATTCATGTTAGAATGTATCGTTCCTTGTGAATTCAAAGCATTCCATTTTGGCTTATTGTTTCGATCGACCTAGATATAGCCTTCATTTTTGTTTATGTCATGAGATCCCTACAAGTGTGTTTTTATAGGGGAGGAGTCTTAGTCATCATTTCTTCTTAGTCAAATTATGTTATGCTAGGAGCTTGTTAAACTGAGAGAACTTTGACCATTTTATTGATAATATTTATCACATCATGTTTGACTTAGCATAGTCTTATTTTTGTAAACACCTATGTGCAGACCTCAATCATGGAATATTTTTCTTGCCTGGGAAGGAAGACACAACTTGATAAAACAAAGGATTCATGGAATTTGGCATGATCATGGGACACAACACCTGGGAACATTACTCACAAACCTGTTTTAGGGATTCTACTTTCAATTCCATGCACATGATTGTCTTGAGTCATTTCATTTCTGAGAATTGCGGTTAAAATCAATCTTATGTCCTGAATGATTTGCCTATGTAGGTACAATCATCCAGTTGATATCACATGCTTGATTTGAACGAATCATGAGATGATCATGTTCAAACTTCATAATAAGTTTTCAGACTTGGAGAGTTAGAGACTGAGCATGGATTCTAAAAGCCCTAGGATGTTGCAAGACTATAGCAAAGTCATTGAATAAGTAGAAAAGGAATCCCTTTTTAGTCCATTACATGTTGAATCACAAGGCCACAATGATGAGATGGATGGATTCAGGAAATAATATGTGAGAAGCAGTTCTTAGCCAACCCAACGTCGAATCCCATTAAGACAAAAAGCTAATTGTGTCTAGTATTTCATAGGGATTAGTATTTTCAAGAGGATGCATAAATACTTGCAGCATTATAATGCATGAATATTTTAAACCCACTGCAAAACTGACATGATGTTTTCTCTATCGAAATATTTTTCTTGTTGAATTCCTATCCTTACTCATCATTTACTAAAGGTTTCATCTTTCAGTTGTATCAAGTTTTGAATAGAGTTTTATCTTTTGACTTTGGATGTGACCGCAAATTTTATTTCACATTGGTTCTTCCCCTGAAGGAAATTTGTTCTTCTGATTCATTTATTTTGAAATCCATGAATGTGTTTGATGATATATCTTAACTCCATTTGCCTCATCTAGGAAACACCATGCACATGAAACATTTTGGAAGTTGTCTACATGTATTTCCTGACTCATGAGTCGAACTAGAGGGTCATATCAAAGATAAATCAAGGATGTTCTTGGAATATTGTGACAAATATTGGACCATGACCTCACAAAGTGGCTAATCAATGGTTATCCTTGCATGTTGGGTGGCAAGAAGACCCCACGCAATATGGGAACCATCCACACACTAAGTACTTTCTTGCGTGAAGGGTGAAGTGTCAAAGTCTAAAGGATCAAAATCAAAGGGGATAATTTTATTTATCCAGGTGCATCAAATATACAAGAAAATTCCCAATAGCAGACAATCATTCCCTATCCGACTAAAGTAAATAAAAAGGAAAACAAGGAAGGCCACAACTTTCCCCATCCATTGGATGTTAAGCATATAATAAATAAATCGGGAAGAACTATGAAAGAAAGCTCGATCATATTAGGGGACATGCAGATATCTTCTTCGAGGATACAAATGCTTGCTGGAAGTGGAGCAAGGTCTGTGACACCGTGGTGACTCCATCGGGGCTATAAATTCTTGCATGTAGTGGAACAACACATGAGGGATTATATATACCCACTTGGTGAAAATATTTTTATATCCCAAACCTGTATCATCCCTATGATGAATATGTCAACTTGGATCATTGACGTAGTTTAAGGAAACAAATATCATCATCATTCATCTATAGACAAGCTCTACTAGCCAACATGCAAGCATTACTAGTGAACCCACCACAATGAAAATCTCCTAGATCTCTTAAAGTGATCTACGACTAATATCTAATCTTGTGTGTTGATGTTTTTAGTAGCATCGGATAGGTACTTCCACATTGGTCCGTGTCAACATGTGGGAGTCATCATTATTGCCTCTCAGAACCTTAGGACTCAATTTATTAAGTGATTAATAAAGTGAATGTACTTTCGTAATTAATGTGGGTTTAATTTAATTAAATTCCTAAGTATTTGGCATTAGTAATTAAATTAAGTTATAGTCGTTAGATCCAAAGTGAACATGAGATTAGATCTCAACCGTGGATCACTTTAGGAGATATAGGGTTTTGGACTTAGGGAAAACTAAAGGTTATAAAATACATCCTATGCGAAAGGAGGAGACATTGTGATGATACACAAAGAGTGAGTGAGCACTCAAGTGTGCAGGGGTAGTGTCCGAGGAAAGGATGCAAGGGGGCAGCAAGGAAAGTAGTTTCCAGCAAGATCGAAGGATTGATATTGTTTCATTTGTATTTCCTCAGAAGGGACATTATCCTAGGACGGGAGCCATGATTTTATTTAATAAAATCATCACAAATCTAGTTTTCACAAGAAGGTTTTTCCAGGGATTATTTACCCAAAAACATCTTGTGCAAATGTGTTTTGTTTTTGATTTTGCTTCTACTGAATTTTAATGGTTAAGTAACCTAGTTGTTCTTTAATTCAATAAATGTGTTTTATTTGGAACTAACCATGGGGTTCTAGGTTTATAGAATTAACATGCTGTCAAAGCCGAGACTCTGACAGAAACCAGATTTGCGCTGAAGATCAATTTTTTTGCAACGAGATTTTTTTTTCTCTCAGTTGTGTAGAATGGTAATTAAAATTAAAAAAATTGTACATTCATACAACCGTTGTATGTACTGTACAACCTCTGTACGACGTACATATTGGTGGCAGCATAAGAATCCTAGAGATGGATTGGGTTGCTTTGTTGTATAATAACCTTGCAGTTAAGTGGTCGAGTGGATCTACCAACACTAGAAGAAAAGGTGGATGTGCAGGTTGAGGTTGAAGATTCGTTGAGTAGATCAAGATCAAGTGCTAGGAGGAAATTGTGAATAACAACCATTAGGAATTTGTGCAAGGCTAGCTACTAGGATAGGAGTCTGAAGGAACACGTGCAATAGGAGCTTAGCAGTAGAACAACCACCAGTTGGAAAATCCATGTGGAGCTGAGAGGAAATTCGCCAGGCAACATATAGCCATGGGAGGACAAGTAACAGTTGGGGGATCCACTATGTAGTGGATTTGACAACCAAGTGAAGAACCAACAACAGATAGGTGATGGCCAAGGAGAGAAAACAACCAAAAAATGAGCACACGGATTGTGGTGGACACAAAAGAGGCATGGGTGCAGGCTACAATGGTAGCCGCCAACAAAGGGAATAGTCACACACATGGATAAAGGACAGCTAGAGGTTTGAGGTAGCCAGTGAAGTTGTAAGAGGAGAGCCACCACAACACAAAATCCCCCAGTTGAAAGGCGACAGAGGTAAACGAGAGTCGTGGAGGGCTAAGGCTTCCAACCGACAGAGTCACTAGAAACACCAATAGTTGTCAGTGCATGTCGAGGGAGTCATAGAGGGCCACAAAGTTTCCCAGTAGGGGCCACAGGAGTTGAACAATTGTCAGGCAATTGCCAGGAAGCCACGAGAAGCGAACAAACAACCTAGAGAAGCTTCGGGAAGACCTAGAAAAATAGTCAGGCAACACTTAGAAGTCATCAAGCAACTAAAAAAGTCATTAGGCAGCTTCGGGTAGGGATCCAGGCAGTGGGAAGAAGGAAGGAATTCGAGCAGTGGGCAATGACCAGGGATTCAGGCAATGGGCAGTAGGTAGGGATTTAGGAAATGAAAAATATATTTTTGTTGAGTAGCTTGATGAGCAATGGAAAGTAGTAAAGTGACAGAGGACAAGGAGCAAGTAGCTCCAAAGGTTGAACAACTCAGAGGGATTCATCCTTCATGTTCATGTGGGAAGGAGCATCCTTCTGAGTCTGTCAAGGAGTCATGGTACGAGATGACCATGCAGGATGCTCAGAAGCAGGAGGCTTCTAGGAGCATAGGAAGTAAGTCTTCAAAGAGGGGTCCGAGAAAGATGGAAAGGATAGCTTTTTGTTTAGAGGGAACAACCAATCAAGTGGATTAGAGAGAAGCCATGGTAGTGGATTTGGTAGCAAGGACGTGGCCACTTCTAGGTGGTATAAGTACCTTCCTTTCTAAGGAGTGTTGATGTCTGTAGTAGCATCGGACAGGTACTTCCACGTTGGTATGTGTCAACACGTGGAATTTTTCATTAATACCTCTTAGAACCTTAAGATTTACTTTATTAAGTGATGAATAAAGTAAATGTACTTTTTATAATTAATGTGATTTTAATTTAATTAAATTCCTAAGTATTTGGCATTAGTAATTAAATTAAGTCCTAACTGCTAGATCCAAAGTGAACATGAGATTCAATTCTATAAACCTAGCACCCAACCATTAATTCCGAGCAAAACACATTTATTGAATAATATCATAGCTAGGTTACTTAACGATAAAATTTGAAGGAAGAAAAAACATAAACCATAACACATTGCACAAGATATTTTGGGTAAACAACCCCTGGAAAACCCCCCATGGGAAAACCATATCTATGATGATTTTATGCAATAAAATCATAGCTCTCGTCCTAGGATAATGGCCCTTATAAGGAAATACAAATGGAGCAAGATCAATCCTTCAATCTTGTTGGTAGCTACTTCCCTTGCTTCCCCCTTGCACCATTTCCTTGGCCCTTGCCCCTGCACACCTGAGTGCTCACTCACTCTTTGTGTACCATTATTGTGTCTCCTCCTCTCACATCGGTTGTCCTTTACAATGTTGAGTTTACCCTAATTTCAAAGCCCTAGATCTCCTAAAGTGATTTACGGTTGAGATCTAATCTCGTGTTCACTTTGGATCTAATGGATAGGACTTAATTTAATTACTAATTCCAAATACTTAGGCATTTAACTAAATTAAATTCACTTTATTACAAAAGTACATTCACTTACATAAAGTGAATCTTCTAAGATTATGAGAGACATTTAGGATGAATCTCATGTGTTGACACAAACCCATGTGGAAGTACCTCTCTGATGCTACCAAAAAATAAACAACCCTAGCATATGACATCATCATAAAAAAGGCCTAGCATCCAAGGTGGAGAGAGGTGTATCTCATCTTTGCATGGTATCCAACCATCCAACAGAGTAACGTCCTCCATCCAATGCACAAAAATATTTGGGTACAATGCCCAAGGTGTGCACTTCTTCCCCATTGGTGTGCCATCATGGTCATATATGCAAAATAGAAGCTCATATGTCCATAGTCCAAGATACAGAATATGTGAGATCTTGTATTTGAGTATGTCAATCCATCGGGTGACTCAATGCTATGCATCACACATGCCATATCCTACAATAAAAGCACAACGTCCTAGGTGAAAGCATGGGATATCCTTCAAAGAACCATGCTAGGTGCATCCAATTCAAATCAAAGTAATAGAATCAATTAAAACCAATGTTCACAAGGTATAATAGTCCTTAGATCATACAAAGTAAGTTGTTACTTAACATAGAAGCCACATAAACAATTCACATCATGTATCCCTTTCAAACTTCACATTAGCTCAAGACTTTGTGTAAGTTGGCAAGTTTCAGTATGGGAGGACCATCATCAGACCCTCTTAAGTGTGCCAACCAAATCATGAAATAAAAGACCCAAGTAGAGGGATACGTCCAGAGGGAATTAGGAAAGAAAAGAACCCTTCAAGAGTAAGTGTGATAATGAAAAGTGTTGGGCTTATTTCATGGCTTATGGAATCATTTGGTCCATTTCTATGAGTGCCTTTGTGGAGGATGTGCTTGCTCTTGAGTTACCACTTTCTAGGCACTACATTTTTCCAACCCCTTAATATACCTTGTATGGTGTCCTTTTATTAATTTCCAAGTCCCCTTTATAAGATTTCAAGCATTATCATTCATTTCTTTGGGACTGAGGCAAATGTAGAAAGGGTAGAGCTCAAGCATGCATTGGCTTTGAAAAGTGGGTTAAGATGGTCAAAAGATAACCCCTTGAGGATGCTACATGAAATTATAAATAAGAGGCAAGGCTCTCTCATTTAAATACACTTGAACCTATTGAATATCATTGAATATCTATTTTTTGAAAGGTTATTTGGGCAGGTATTATTGATAGAGAAAAATGTGGCAGGAAAAGTGCGGCAGAAAAAATGCGACAGAAAAATCGCAGTAGAAAAAGTGCGGCATAAAAATTGAGACAACAACATGGTTGGGGCCTATTTATCAGAGATATGGCACATCTTGTTTGAGGTATGTTTTTCGAGCTAGGGTTTAGCTCTTGAGATGGTATTGGATGTTTAATATTGCTACATATATCAGATTTGTTAAGGGATACAGTTGGTATTTTGTTGTTGCTATTTGGCATATAGTTATTGGTATTTTGGTTGTGATGTGTTGTTGAAGTTGATGGTTTAGCTTGAGGCTACATAATAGTGAGGTTGTGGCAAATGGTTTGATGTAAGGGTTTATGGATAGAGTGATGAATTGTTAGATAACTTTTGATGGTTATATTGGTGTATGTCTTTGGTATATGGTTGAGGTACAAGTTGGGTACATGGTTGAGACAAGTAGTTGATGAGTTGGCACATACATGAAGTGTATAGTTGATGATGTTGGTACATATTTATTAGTCATATTTGATGTGTAGTTGATGCATGATTGGTACATACTTGGTACATGGTTGGAGGCACTTGTTAGTAGTATTGTTGACACATCGTTTATGGATGATGTAGCATACTTGTCTTGGTATATTATTAGAAACACATATTGATCTTGGTGATGATTATGAGTTGTTGTGATTGGTTGATGCACATCTTGGTGATATTGTGCATATGGTTGAGAGTTGTCTTGGTGATTGATCTTGCTGAGTAGATCTGATTTGGTTGATAAGATTGATGATACATGTTGTTGTGATAGGTTGTTTGGACATGTTGTTGTGACAAGTTATTTGTACAGGTTTGGTGCGTGGTTGATGCACTTGCTGATGGTACAGGTTGATGCATGGTACATGTTGGTTCAGGTTATTGATACAGGATGTTTGGTGCAGGTTTATTGGTACAGGTTATTGGTATAGGTTGATAGTGACAAGTTGACAATGGCAGTGGCTGATTCAGTGACAATGACAGGTTTTCTACATTTGGCATTTATATTTCAGAGCATTTGGATGGGGCAAGGATAGGTGGTTGTATCCAGCTTCCGGTTGTAGCCAGAGAACATAGGGCATTGCAACCTCCTTCTGGTTGTAGCCAGAGAATTGGGGAGTTGGAGCTTCCATCAGGTTGTAGCTTGAGAAACTAGGGGGTTGGAGCTTCCTTCCAGTTGCAGCTGGAAAACAAAGGAAGTTGGTGCTTCCAATGAATGTAACTCTTAAATACATATAATAAAAAGCATTATGTGGTTTTCTCTCGCTTTGGGTTTCCACGTAAAACATTGGTGTACTGTGTATGTGTATGATTGCTCATTTGTTCATTTTTTATTTACTCTGCAACTATTGGATGATAATGCTACATTGATATAACACTTGCATTTTGTGGTTGAAAAGGATTGAATTTATCTATTACTAATTCACTCCCCTCCCCCTCTCAGTAATCCAACAATTGGTATCAGAGCAAGTTCCTTCAAAAATCAGTTTAACCACTGAAAGATAGATCATGGAGAGCAACAACATGTATAAAAATGGAATACCATAGTTTGATGGATAGAAGTATGCATTTTGGATTAGAAGGATGAAAACATACATACAGGCACAATGATTTGAAATTTGGCAATCTATTGTAGATGGATACAAAGAACCAACAGTTCCGCTGACAAATGAAAGAGAAATAAAACTCGGGCAAAATAATTCCAAAGCCACAAATGCACTTCTGAATGGTTTTTGTGAATCAATATACACCAAATTTATACATTGTAAATCTGCTAAAGATATTTGGGACAAGCTTCAAAATATTTATGAAGGACAAGTCAGTTCGAACAACTAAATATGAAGGAAGACGAGAATATTGCAACTTACTTCTTACGAGTCGGTGAAATAGTAAATGCAATCATATGATTAGGAAAAGAAATTAAAGAATCTGTAATTGTTCAAAAGGTACTAAGATCTCTTCCTATGAGATTTGATTCTAATATATCAACACTAGAAGAAAGAGAAGATCTAGACTCAATAAGCATGGATGAACTACATTGAATCTTCACAGCATATGAAATGAGAACTGAACAAAAAAATCCAGATATAAAAGAAGCATCTTTCAAAGCATCCAAAAGGTCAAAGAAAAAGGAAAAAGAACATAGCAACAATAGTGACATCTCGGAAGATGATGAATAAATGGCCAACTTTGTCAAAAGATTGAACAAAGGAACCAACGACAGATATAAAGTTAAGTTTCCATTGATTGTTTTAATTGTGATGGTATTGGTCATTTTGTTAACAAATGTCCTCATAAGAAAAATAAAAGGAATGATGAATATTACTCAAATAGGAAACAAAAATATAAGGACAAAATAACCACAAAGAAAGCTTTCAATAAAAGCTCATGCACTAAAGAAGACATATCCTCATTAGATGAAGATGAAGTCAGTGACAGTGAAACATAAAGAGTTCTATTCATGGCAGTAGAAGAATTTGATAAATAAGACACTGAAGAATAATATAAAGAGGCAGAAGTTGAATACTGAGAAGAATTGTTGTGTGCCATAGAAGTTATAAGAAGAGAAAAGAAGAAAAACAAGAAGCTACAAGTGGAACTAGAAAATAAATAAGACACTCAGGAACTAGAACAAATGATCACAAATTTGAAGGTTCAAATAGAAGAAGATAAAAGAATTGAAGAAGTACTCAAAGAACAACTAGAAGAAAGAGATAGGATCATTGGAAATTTGGAAGCATAGATTGTCACATTAAGAAAGGATCTTCAAGATAAAAATATGTAGAACAACTCAAAAGTTTTGGATAACATTATCAACAGTCAAAAGCCTCATCGTGACAAGTCCGGACTTGGATACAATCAGATAGAAAAGGGATCAAGCTCCAAATCAACAGAACAAGAAACATATCCAAAAAGCTACGCAGAAACAATCAAAGGGGATATGAAGACCTGCAAAGAATTTTCCAGGGACACTCCTCCACTGAGAATATTCAGATTTCAGAATCAACGAACGACAGATAGGCTCAGGTAGAAGAAGGATTCAAAAGAGCAACTCCTTTCAGAAGATCTTCAACTCCTAGGTATCAAACTATATTTTTTGGTTTATGTTATGCATGTAATAATTTTGGACATAAATCTATGAATTGCAGAGCTAACAGTAGCAACATAAACAACTTTGAAAGTCATACCTAAAAGGGTTATCTAAGAAGGCCTAGTGAAACACAGAGAAGAAGTTACAACGACTTTGAATCATTGAGCACTGAAGTGGAATTCTACAAGTGTAATGAATTTGGACACATGGCCAAAGATTGCATAATGATAATTCCTCCTAGAGAACCGCAACAGAACAACAAAATTCACAGACAGGAACCTCAGAAGAGAACATGGATAAGAAAGTAGAATCAGTACAACAATGAAGAATGCACACTCGCTCTACAAGATAAGCAGAAGAAATGTGGTTGGTATGTTGAGAGTGGTTGTTCAAAACACATGACAGATGATAAAGACAAGTTTCTTACATTAAGAAAGGAAAGAGATGGATTAGTCTCCTTCGGAAATGATGATTCGGCTAAAATTATTGGAAAAGGCACAGTCATAATTGGAAACAAGAATACCAAGTTAGAAAATGTTCTACTAGTAGAAGATATGAAACATAATCTTCTAAGTGTGAGTCAAATGTGTGACAAAGGTCATAAAGTTACTTTTGATTCACAAAAGTGTGAGATAAGAAAAGAAGGTTCAGGAAAATTGATTGCAACAATTGCAAGAACTTCAAGCAACATATATGTATTAAGTGAAATTGTAAATGAAAAGTATTTGTCTAGGAAAGGAAGATGAAAGTTGGCTATGGCACAGAAGAATGGGTCACATACACTTTGATAACCTTGTCAAATTCAACAAAAAGAAATCAGTTAGAGAAATGCCCCAAATTACGAAACCAACCAACACTTTATGCAAGCATTTTCAACAAGGAAAAAAAACAAAGACCGGGTTTAAATCAAAGGAATATTCAACAACAAGAGATCCACTGAAAATTGTGCATATTGATCTAGTTGGACCAACTACAAAAAGGGTTTAAAAGGTGAGAAATACTTTATGTCATTAGTTGATGATTATACAAGAATGACTGTGGTTTTCTTTCTCAGGAATAAGTTAGAAGATTTTGAAAACTTCAAGGTCTACAAGGAAATGGTTGAAAATGAAATGGATTTAAAAATCAAATGTTTGAGATCTGATAATGGAGGAGATTTCACTTCAAAGGAATTTATGGACTATTGTAGCAGGCATGGAATAAAAAGACAATTCTTTGTTGCTAGGATACCTCAACATAATGGAGTTGTTCAAAGAAAGAACATGACAGTACATGAAATGGCTCAAACAATGTTAATGGATTCCAAATTGATAGATATCTTTTGGACACATGCAATGCATACAACGGTTCACATTCAAAACAGTGTAATGCTCAGAAACAACATTGACAAAACTCCCTACAAGCTATGGAAAGGAAGACCAGCAAATGTGAAGAACTTCAGAGTATTTGGAAGCAAATGCTACATCAAAAGAGAAGATGGTAGAATGGGAAAGTTTGACTCTCGTGTGGACAAAGGAGTACTTGTTGGTTACTCAAGCACAAGGAAAGCATACAAGTTTTACAATCTAAGGTTGAACAAAGTTGTGCAAAGCATCAATGTAACAATTGATGGAACATGTGGATGAGAATTAAAGGAAGAAGAAAATGAATCAATGAAACATCTTTACGAGGAAGAAGCAGAAGATGAAGAAGAAGTAGAAAGGGAATATGAAGAGGATCAGACAGAAGTAGAAGAGCAGGTTCAACAAGTTCCTCCAAAGACACCTAGCAAACGAGTACAAAAGAATCATCCTTCAGATCATATTATCGGAAACAAAGATGCAGGAGTTGATACTAGAAGAAGTATTTATTCACGAGAACAAACGCACCTAGCACTCTCATCTACAATTGAACCAACATTTTTTGAAGAGGCCAGGAAGGATGAATTTTGGAATAAGGCCATGGGTGAAGAATTATATCAAATAGAGAAGAATAACACTTGGAAATTGGTTCCAAGACCAAAGAATAAGAATGTGATTGGCACACTGTGGGTGTTCAAAAATAAACTGAATGAAGATGGACAAGTTACAAGGAACAAATCTAGATTGGTATGTAAAGGATATGCACAGGTTGAAGGAATAGACTTTGAAGAGAAATTTTCCCCAGTTACCAGAATGGAAGCAATCCGATTGCTTTTAGCTTATGCTTGCTCCAAGAATATTAAAAGATATCAGATGGACGTAAAATTATTTTTTCTAAATGGGAAACTTGAAGAAGAAGTCTACATTGAACAACCAGAAGGATTTCAGTTGTCAGAGAACGTAGATTATGTGTGTAAATTGAATAAGGCCTTGTATGTTCTAAAATAGGCTCCTAGAGCATGGTACTCTAGACTGGATAAATATCTACAGCAGGCAGGGTTCAGAAAATGAAGTGCAGACAACAATCTCTACATCAAGGTAACTCAAGATAGTATTTTATTAATTGAAGTTTATGTTGAGAATATTATTTTTGGAAGCAATGATAACATGTTAAGAAAGAAATTTGTAAAGGATATGCATAATGAATTTGAAATGTCATTACTCAGAGAACTATCCTTCTTTCTGGGTCTTCAGATATGTCAAAGCAACCAAGGAATTTTTATTTCTTAAACTAAGTATATCAGAGAAATGCTAAAGAGGTTTAGAATGAAATATTGCAAAGCAGTTACCACTCATATGCAAACCAGTTGCAAGTTGAGCAAAGATGATGATTCAAAGTCTACAGACCAGAGGCAATATAGGTCAATGATTGGTAGCTTACTATATGTGACAAAATCCAAACCAGATGTAATGCAGGTAGTTGGACAAGTGGCACGATTTCAAGAAACACCAAAGGAAACACATGTCTTAGCAGTGAAGAGAATTTTTAGATATCTCAAAGGAACAAAAGAGTTTGGATTATGGTATCCAAAAGGAAAGGATCTATCACTTATTGCTTACACAAATGCAGATTGGGCAGGTTGCATTGATGACCGACGAAGCACAAGTGGAGCAACGTTCTACCTGAGTGAGTGTTTAGTATCATAGATACGAAAGAAACAATCATTAGTATCCTTATCTACAACCAAGACAAATTATATTGCAGCAGCATCATGTTGCACACAGGTTCTATGGATGAAACAAACTCTAACAGATATATAGGTTGAGTATGATGAGCCCATTCCAATCTATTGTAATAATACAAGCGCCATCAGTATCTCAAAGAACCTGGTGATGTACTCCAAGAAGAAGCACATTCCAATCAAG
>ML797011.1:104588-127491 GCA_009831015.1 Picea engelmannii
ATAAAAAAAAATTGTTTTTTATAAACTTCATACTTATTAAACACCCTCCTTCTCTTTCTCATTCTCATTGTATCTGGGAACACTAACAATGAAGAGTAGCATGCATGTTACAAAGGTTTTTGTATTGTTTTTGGTTAAGGATGGGATTATCACCCTCTTTTTCTTTCTCATTCTCATTGTATCTTGGAACACTAACAGTGAAGAGTAGCATGCATGTTACAAAGGTCTTTGTATTGTTTTTGGTTAAGGATGGGATTATTTTTAATGGTTAGAGAACATATATTAATGTCATAACTTTTGGATATGTTTCAAAGATATATGCTATTTACAATGAAAAATTACAAAATTAATAGTAATGCTTGAAGTATTTAGGAGCCATTATAATGAGTATAAAATTTCTTTGACTTAACATATAAACACAGATAACATGTAACATCACATAGATAACAACCACAAGCTTCTATGAGTATCTGTAATAGAGATCCAAAATATATTTTCATACCATAGCCTCTTCATTTGTCAATCTAGTCATCATCTTGTACTCCTACAATTTGAAAGCAAAATTCGATGGTTTTGTCACCTCAGGCTTGCATATCTAGTTGTAGTTTCCATCATTGAATTGCCACAAGTTTCTATGAGTATCTGTAATAGAGCTCCAAAATCTATTGTCATACCAGAGCCTCTCCATCTATCAATCTAGCTACCATCTTGTACTCCTACAATCTGAAAGCGAAAAGATGATGGTGTTGTTACCTCATGCTTGCATATGTAGTTGTTGTTTCCATCACTGAATTGCCTGAAACAATTTCAACTTTTTTCCAAATGTACTCAACCAATACTAAGGCTCGTTTAAATTGGTAATATTTTTATAATCTTGGTTGGGAACTTATTACTTTTTGGTTCCTAAAGTTTTGTCTAAATCCTAACATGGTCATAAGCCAACCAGATTTTGAAAGTATTTGTCTTCAAAACTCTAAATAGTACAAGTTTTTGATATGTTTTACTATATATTTCCCCCCACCTAGAGTTTGAAAATATTTGTCTTCAAAACTCTAAATAGTACAAGTTTTTGGTGCTATTATTGTTCATGCTTGAAAAACTATTTGCAATGTAAATATCAATTAATAAACATTTAAGAATTGATAAACATTTATTCTTAAAGAAACTTTTAGAAAGTTATGAGAATAGTATATGTCCACCAACCATCACTAGACTAGGAACTCTAAGAATGATCTTAAAGCAATTTGCAATGTGAACAATACATTCAAGACAAGTATATGCAATGTAGTTATTTTCCACAATTTCCAAAATTTCTTGTTTGAAAAATGCATCTTATCTAATCTAGTTTTCAACAAGGATTGGGTTATTGTTTATGTAGAGGAAGGTCGTGCCTTCGCCCACTTATGTATGACTATACAATGTATTATTTTTCATGAATTAGTTCTTGAATTTTTTGTTTGAGAAACATACGTGAAAGAGATACTTAAAAGAGATTTGGATTTGTTTTGTCCCTTTCTTGTATTTTTAGTATCCACCATTTCTATCCAGAAATAAAGAAAATTGCATTCCATCGGTACTAAGCTTGGTAAGGGTTTGGTTTTTAAATGTTGTGTTTGTAGAGGAAGATGCTTCGAGAGTTGTTTTCCCTAGTATGGTGGGTCATCTGAGGTGTAGTATTGTCATGGTTGACATGGGATAGAAGAATGCATATGTTGGTGATGAAGCATAGTCCAAAAGGGGTATTCTCACCATGAAATACACAGTTGACCATGGAATCATTAACAATTGGGATGACATAGAGAAAATCTGGAACTTTAAATGAACACTGACAACCACTGCAAGTTTTTCAAGTTGTTCCTATAGAATATGCAAGTCCCAATAGAAATTGAGATTGACTCAAGGTCATCCACCCTAGTTATCCACAATTTTGGAGGTCCACTGACTTTTGTTGCAAGGTTGTGATCAATGTGACATACTGGCTTCCCTACCCAATTTCAAAATCTATTATATGCACCTTATCCTCTTCCTTCAAGGCTTCAAGAATGGTATTGTTAGCTACTATACATCCAAATTTGGTGTATGGGAAGACTTCAAATAGTAATCAAGTGGCACTAACAAAATATATCTAATTGGAGTCTCTTTCCATTTCAAAGTATTGTACAAACTTTGTGGTAATGGGCCCAAGTGTGCAACAAATCATTCAACCATATAAACTATGAGCCATTACATGTGATCCTAATAAAATGAGGTCACTTTCATTAGATTAATGATTATGGTCAATGCATTGTCAGTTTCTCCCTTAGATATGGTAGTTGCACACTCTACTAATAACTTCCTAGAAGAGCTCACTACATTAATACAAGGTCGTGTCGCTAATGTTTTTGGGTTTTGCTATGGAGTTGCAATTCTAAAAAGAAGAAAGAAAACTTTTTGACAAAGCTTGTTAGTACAATTTTGAAGTATGGGGTTTTAGTATTTGTGAGAAAAGTGGAGGAAAATTAGGCAAGTCCATAAATGTTTTATAATAATGTCATAATTAAAAGCACCCTACCCTATCCTTAAGATGATACTCAACCATCAAGAGTAGTTACATTATAATAAAGTGTTTTTATAAGGCTATGATAATGTATTTATTGACCAAGTATAAGTTAGCTTCATATGACAATATCAAACATTTAGCAAAAGTTACTAGAGACTAAAGATAGGGTGGACTAGAGATGTTATTTCCTATCAAATAGTAGTAGAAGTCACTCAAGGTAAAAGAAGGGTGGACTAGAAAGGCCACTTCATGTCTCCCTTATTGGGGTTAGTAGAAAAGGATGGAATATCAACACCATTAATGCTAACATCTTTATCTAAATTGTAGGTTTGGAACATTCAACACTAATAGAGTAATGTCAACTCTTGACTTTGGGCCCAAATCTACAATTGAGTTAAGTTTGGGGTTTGTTGTCACTAATTTAAAAAAAAAAACTATAGTGTTACAATGAGATTGAAATTAAGATGAATTTCTCTCTTTATTGTTGTTATTTTCAAAAACAAAATAAATTTGCAAAAATAAGAACAAACTCTACTGAAACAAAAGGTCAAATAAGACTAAAATACCCTTTAAAAAAATTGTAAAATTTACAATTTTAATTAAGTAAAAGAGGAAAAATAATTTCTTTTAAAATAAATAAATTACCAAAAAAAACTATTTATCAAAATATTTTTAAAACCACTTTTATTTATAATATGCTATACCCGTTAAATCAAAGTAAAATGAGTAAATCAAAGTAAAATGAGTAATCTTATTTATAGATTATTTAATTTTAAAAACAATATAATAAAATAAAATAATTAAATTTTATTTAATAATATTTAATCAAACAATATTAAACTGATATTGTATCATTCTCCATTAACATTAATAATAAATTTATTTTTTTTTAATTTTTTTGAAATTATATGAAAGATTATTTACATAATATTAAACAAATATAACTCAAATATTATATTATAATTTGGGTGCTTCATATTCAAAATCTTAAAGATTAATTTTGTTTTTAATGTTAAGAAAGATATCCTTAATATAGGTGTCTTTACACTATATAATATAAAATAGTTTGTTGGATTAGCAATTGAATATTGTAAGTTGAGTGTTGTGGGTTACAAGTAGACTTTCAACTTAAGCAATTAAGTGTTGTGAATTACAAGCATGAAATCACAAGATCAAATTAACCTTACTTAATATCATTTGTTATATATATATATATATATATATATATATATATAATTAACTTTGAAATTTAAACAAATATTATTTTTAAATTATCAAAAAATGATTTTTTTATGAAATGTGTTTAATTGTTCTTTTTATATAGTATAGAAAATGAAAAAATACATCATCCCATCAAACACTTAATACTCTATACCACTACCACTTCGCACAACACCATTTTCTTCCTTTATTAGTCCCTGCCGTAGGCATAGAGGGACTATAGCGATCGATAAATCGTTGACCTGGTATTAGATTGTGCATTGACCAGAAATATTTCCATATTGTGTATTGTTGGAACAAGGGAAGTGAAAACATCGATTTTTATATAATAAAAAGTATCATGTTTATCAAGATGTGATTGGACAACAGATTGGAGGTCTTATTGCCACCTTCGCTATTCCCAATGTTAAATATGTTGGCATATCCAAAGTATTTGGTAGTATATGGTATTTTTGAATAATATATTTTATTATGCATTGGTCGAAGGTGGATTAATGCTAGCATTAGTTTGAATGTTTCCCTTAGCATTTTCTGCTGGGTAGAATACATTCTCTACCATATTTCTATGTGTGATTTTTGCTTTATTGTTGTGTTCTTCGAGAGAACAGGCCTGCCACACTGCATATTTTCTTAAATGCTTGCACAGGCCTACGTCCTTCGAGTGTCCTGACAGTCTTAACTGTTTACTTAACAACTCTGGTAGTCTTAAATGTTTATTGTACAGATGCGTTGCAATACAATTCCGTTCATGGTCGACATCGCTACTTGAGTGCTCTATCCTTGTTCGCTTCTTCGTTCCATGATTCTGGTTCTTGTTTGATTCAACTTTGCAAAGTTGAGGTCCTGCACTTGTAGTTCGAGCTCTTCATGGTTGTTCACTGGTTTGTTGTTCTTCAACTTTGCAAGTTGTTGGACATGTTCTTGCGGTTTGCAGTTTTTTGGGGCTGAGCTCTTGTCATCCTTTGTTGACGGGTAAGTTTCCCTGTTCTTGTTGTTTTCCAATGGCGGGAATTCCTGCCTCCAAATTCTGTTGCAGACCATATTTTTATGTGCTCTTAGTTTCTGTTACTGGAAACCATGCGTCTTCATATGCCGGTTGTCACGTCCACAGGTTTTTCGAAAATTAGAATCCAGAGGGCTTTACGAAAAGTAGTTGGGAGCTATCAGAAGAGGGAACCGTCGGGCGAGGTGTAGACACATGGTATGATTTTATTCTGTGGGTCAGAAAGTTGCATCTACCTATTCTCTTTCTGCTGAGTAAAGTTATGGTTTTATTTATTTGCGTTCTTTCTTCTTTTTGGTTCAGTTTCAAGTGTCGGTCTATTTTCTTCTCATCTGGTATGGGGACTAGGGGGGATTCAAGTTGAGAAGAAGAAGGTTGAAAGATACATACGGGGATTGGTGCGCTATCTTGCTTTCCTTTTTTATTTTGCTACCTTTTATTTTTTGCCTTGCTTTTCTCTGTTTTGATAGAAATTGAAAGTATGTAGCTAACTGCTTGAAAATGACAGTTGAAGAGATGAAAGAAGTAATAGAAGTAATAGTCCATTATACATGACAAAATTGACGTGGTTTTTCATAGCAATGGGATTTTTAGATTGGATGCATTCTTGTACATTGTTGGGGATTGTCTTTTCGATACATTCTAGGTTCTATTGCATTTCCGGTATTCATCGACCGAGCTGCGCAATGGATTGATAGATTATTTCTTGACCTATTTTAAAAATGGCGATGTTGAGGCTTATTAGTCTTATGAATACAAACTGGAATCTGATTTTCTTCGGCAGTTGCATGGAATGCATGGCATCGCTACGCATTTTTCAAAGATGCGGTTGTCTGCATCTCCAGTTCTGCCTGCACAACAGAGGGGACTTTGGGGAGATACATTTTGTATACGGTGGTTGTCTAACTGGCTGAATATATCAATTGGCATATGGTCACTGACAAGAAAAACAAGATATCTATTATTCAACAAAACCGCATCTAACAATCCATATTGCATCTTGTTCCATGATGTCAATGCCCTCAATGGCCATTATGAACCACTGTTGTACAGAAAAATGTCCATATGCAATATAGAAGGTCCTCGTATTTACTTGTCCGTTATTTGCAAAGACCTTCAATTGCAATGGAAATGGATTTTGCATGGCATAGATTGCCATGGTTTACAGCTGGCAACAAATGTTGTGTCTTGCTGTGGAGATAGTCTATTCAATGCAATTTATTGTTTGGTGGCAGCGGAGTTTGATATTCAGTCGTTGTGGATTTACACTGTACAGTCCTTTTGCAATGCGATTATAGGCACCAACCAACAGGCTTTTAGGTGCTTGCATCAACACCTTTGCCCATATCTCATAGAAAATATGCCGGCAGTTGGAAGTTGGCAGGAATACCTTGTGAACACGGTGCTTCCATATGAAAAAGGGAATATGGAGGGTTGCAGATTTTGTTTGCAATGGTTGTCTATGATATTCAGGGTGAATATCCAGGTCTGGTCGCCCTTACCATATGGCATTGTCCATTCCTCGGTTACTGATTCAAATCACGATCGAACGATTGACATCCTCTTGTTGAAAAAAAATACAACACATATCCATTATGAACCTTTGCTTGGACATATCGGTAGTTTAGGGTTGACTGTCCATGCCACCCAAACGACACCAAATCTGCATACGCGTGGAATGCTTTTTAGTGAAAATGAGACTCCTCCTGGTTGCGATATTGGCAGACAGGGCTTGAACAAAAAAGACATGCATAAAATTTATGACAACTATGATGAGGCCATAAAGGGATTAAACAAAAAACGTAGAGTAAGTTATCACAATTTGAAAAAAATTATTCGTCAAATTCGTCCAACTTGTGATAAGGCCATAGAGGCCTTGAACAAAAAATGTAAAGTAGTTTCTGAGAAGCTGGGTGAGAGTGAAATTCATCCCAAATGCCACTAGCTCATCCTTCCCTTGGGAAAGAAACCTAGAGTAAGCTACCACAACTTGAAAAAGGTCATGCGCGAGAGAAAAAAATACATTGCTACACTTCCTTTTAGAGAGAAACTCACATATCACAATGTAAAGAATTTTGTTCGCGCAGAACATAACATAAACAGGTGAGATCGCATATCCCAGAATGGTCATGCAACTGTACCATTTCATGGTCTACAAGCAACACCATGCAGTAGTACCAGTGAAAACCAGGAGACAGTTTCTACCCATACTTCCCTGCGAAAGAAAAATGCAAGACAGACCTACATGAAACAAATGAAAGACACTCCTTCCATTGCATGTGCAATTTGTGAACAATTGAATTTTTCAAAAAATAGTAAGTCTTTCACGCCTGATTTGCAAGCAGAATACCTCCGGTTGACAGCGCACGATAAACCATTTTCTAGTGGGAAAATTTGTCTTCCATGCAAACGATCGGTTGAAAATGGAAAACTGCCACAGTTTGCAACCCCTGACTGAATAAGATGTAGTACACCACTAGCATATGTAAGTGCACTTATGGAACTTGAGGAGAGACTTGTGTCTCTATAAATTGCATTTTCTCAAATCAGATCTTGGGGCTATAAATGACCCCAGATGGGCTTAACAGGGTCAATTATTAATGTGCATGTTCAGTTAGATGTTGTGCAAAAAGCGTTGCCACAATTCATTAACAGTGCAATTACAATCGTCGTGGCTCTGAAAAGACGCTTGCGATACAAAAATGCATATCAGACAGGCAAAGTGCATGTTCATGTTGTTATGATAGCATTAAAGGAATTATGTTCCAGGGCCCTGTACAAAGCAGAGAACATTTGTATAAATGGCAAATGGAACAGTTTTCTCGCAAAAGAACATGCCAACTCTGCAGACACTCTCAAAAATCCTAGTTATTTTGATATAGGTGATGAATCGGAGAATGAAACACCTGCTGAAACATTGGTGCATGTATTCATTGATTCATAGTGCATTCGTGACTTGCAAGACAAAATTGTCGAAATTGCACCTGGCGAGGGGCAACGTCCACTTGGAATATTTAAGGACAAATTTGTTGAGGAAATGAAATTTCCAACACTCTTCTATGGAGATCCACGTGGCACTGATATTATAGAATGATTTAGTTATCATAAAATAGTCCGATGGGAGATGCTACATTCAATCAATTACTTCTCCTATCACATAACAAATTTGTTTTTCAAAACAATGCACATAATAATAGAGCAAGTTATGTCTTGCATGTGGGTCCCAATAAGAAAAGGCCAGTTACAAGGAAGAAAATTGTTGGCCAAGGATGTGAAGTACAAAGTAAATCTAAATTTTTTTATGAAATCTGATATTGGATACATAGATTTCAAGAACATCCGCACCTCTCCTGACTATTTGCAACAAAAAAAAAATATTTTTTTGCGATGATCCGACGATTAGGCCCGCCAACATTTTTCATCACATTTACAAGTGCAAAGCATTGTTGGGATCCATTGTTGGCTTCCGTATCTGACCTGCATAGGAACATGAAACGTAAAAAAGAAACCGATACACTAGAAAATAACGACATTGACTACCTCATAAGAAAAGACCTGGTGACGTGTAATCGATACTATAGACATAGAATAAATGATTTGAGACAATTGATATGCCATGATGAATAGGGGAAATGAACATGACCACACACT
Source organism: Picea engelmannii (assembly GCA_009831015.1). Classification (NCBI taxonomy): domain Eukaryota; kingdom Viridiplantae; phylum Streptophyta; class Pinopsida; order Pinales; family Pinaceae; genus Picea; species Picea engelmannii. The sequence continues at coordinate 113,003 of ML797011.1, forward strand.
GTTGTGGATAGAGGGTGCACCGGTCTATGGAGATGATAACAATTCAGAGATTGAACAATTTGTGGATAAATACATAACATGCAACACAGATCATTTGGATCTAGAACTTGCGAAAGTCCATAGACATTACCATACAAGAAGTTGTAGAAAACAAAAAAAGCTCACATTGCAGATACAACTTTCCCATGCCGCCAATGAGAGCTACAAGAATCATAGAGCCATTTAGTTTAGAGGACAATGTTTTTGTTGAGAAATCTAAATCCTTGTTTGCATTTCTAGAACAAGGAGGATTTGACGAAATGATGAGTTTTGATGCCTTCTTGACACATGTGAATCTATCGGAAGATGAGTACATCCAAGCCATACAATGTATGCTTAGGCAACCAACACTTTTCCTTAAACAAAAACTCTCCCATATTTGGAACAACAGTTTCTCCAAGGACATGCCAGTTATGTGGAAAGTAAATACAAATGCGTAGTGTGTGCTGAATGCATATGCTGCAGCATCGTATTGTACCTCATATATGACGAAGATTGACAAAAATATGACAAGTGCATTCAGAAAAATACGCAAAGAACATGAAATAAGTCATATTGATGTGATACAAATGATACAGACACTTGGCAATACATTGCTTAATCTTCAACAAATGTCTGCTCAACAAGCAGTTCACATTTCCCTTTCCTTGCCCCTCACTTGTAGTTCAAGAAAATGTGTCTTCATAAACACATCTCCACCTGAAAAACACACATTTGTGCTTAAACCACCGGTTTTGCTGCAACAAGAGCCTGACAATTCATAGGACGTGATATGTCACTCTATTATTGATTATTACGTCCAACGTCCATCTCCTATTAGGCATATCTTCTTAGTAGAATTCGTATCACATTACAAAAAAAAATGGTACACCCATATCAAAAAGAAAAAAGCTCTCTATGATACGGTTTGTCAAATACAATAAACATTGTGACTATGAAAACTATTGTAGAGAAAAACTGTTGTTGTGCGTTCCATTCGATGAAAACGAAGAGACATTAATACATAACTTCTCTACATGGGAGGCTGTGTATGTTGCATTTGAGACTATAGTGCACATCAATGAAGCTAGATTTACCTACAATGTTTATCCAACATGGGGCTATCTAGAAGTTGCACTTAATGACCTAGAAAACCCTAGAGATCATGATGAGACATTCAGAAACCCAAAAACAACCAGGACTCCTTCCGAGTCCTATGACTTACGAGCAGATTTGCCTTGTCCTCCAGCGGCTGGAAGTGAAAAACGTATCAATCTTGGTTTTCAAGTTACAAAACATCATTTCCTAATTGAAAATAATGAATACTACAGAATAAGACGCCTGTTGAATTGCGAACAACAAACAATTCTAAAGGACATTCCTCTTAAAAAAATGCTTGAACATGAACAGTCCTGTGCACGTGTTCCTTACAGGCGGAGCAAGAACATGCAAGACATTCACAACGAAAGCATTATTACAAATGCTTATACAAATCTATGATTCAAAAAATTCCTCTGATCCTATGAAACCAAAGGGCCTAATAGTTGTGTACATAGGAAAAGCTACATACAATGCTGGTGGAACAACAGTCCACTCTGCATTTTTAATGCCTTTTAACAAGTCACAATTTCTTCCACTTAGAAAGGAAATGTTGGATACATTATCTAAGCTTTATGAGGAACTCCAACTTGTGTTTATAGATGAAGCATCTTTGATTGGGAGTCGGTTATTGTATTCCATTGACAACCGACTAAGAAGCATAAAACATGTGTAGACGAAATACTTTGGAAAAATTGACATGATATTCTGTGGGGATCTTTACCAGGCACAACCCATCCAAGATTATTTGATATTTGAACAACCTACCGTTAACATGGAAACAATCACCTATGACTTCTGGAGAGACAATATTAAATTCTTTGAGTTGCATACTACAATGCACCAGACAAATGAAACATTCATTGCAATTCTGAATAGAATGCGCACAAACAACCAAACATATGATGACTTGACCTATATCAATTTGAGGTGCTTACAGCCTGCACCAACAGACCCAACGTTCCCTTACCTGTTCTACAGAAATAAGGATGTTGCAAAGAATAACAGTCACATGCTGTCGCTCATGCCTGGTGATGATATCATCATTAATTTGATTGACCTGGAAGAAGACAACCATGGAAATGTGCCATGTCATGAACATTCAATCACTTTACCTTTGCAGCTTGTACTGAAATTAGAAATGTTAGTTGAAATATATGCCTGTAACTATGATTCACAGGATGGCTTGGTGAATGGTGCAGATGGAATACTGAAAGGCTATACGAAGACAAAAAAAGTGGATGTCCTTTGGATTAAGTTCCATGAATTGCATATAGGCAAGCGACAAGAAAGAAAGTTGTCTTATCTATATAATTCAAACACTGGAAGCGATTGGACACCTATTTTGTGAATATCGAAGCCAATATCGACATCAACAAAGACAGGTCGACTGAAGATTCGAAAACAGTTTTCCATTAAACTTGCATGTGCACGTACAATACACAGATCACAAGGACTAACACTTGATAATGTTGCATTTCAGCCTGCTGGAATTCAGATACATAGACTTGTATACACAACATTGTCCCGTGTCAAAAGCATAGAATCCTTGTATTTACTAAGTCCTCTCACAAAAGATAACTTCAAATTGAAACAAAAAGTTGATATTGAGATGGAATGACTCAAGACCACCGCAAAATGGCAACTGCATTATGATTACCAATCCATACAAATAAATTCATCTGTATCAATTCTCTCGCTTGACACACGCAACTTAAATGAACACATGGATGATATACTAAATGACTATGATTTAATGCAATTCGATATTCTTTGCTTGCAGGAAACACACATGGCATTCTGCATGTAGAACAAACAATTCCCAAATCACAATTGCATATCAAGTTACATTACACATGGGGTGATGATATTGGTGAAAAAACATGTACCAATTTTGGACCATATACATATCGAAGAAAAAAATGTTGAATTGGTGCTTGCAATTTTTTTTTCCCATGAAACAGAAGTTGCAATACCGAATATGTATGCTGCTCCCCATGCAACATTCTCCAACATAGCACATGTTATTTCCAATGCATTTGGCCATTTCCATCTGAACGGACCCATTGTACTTGTAGGAGACTTCAATATTGACATTCTACAAAATACTCGCAGAACAAAAGAATTGGAAAACTACATGTGCAAATACAGTCTCCACTTTCTTTTGAACAACACAGGCCATCTGCAAAACACACTTATTGACCATGTATGGTCCAATGTGCCCATTCCTCAATACAGTATATTTTTCTTAGACACATATTGGTCTGATCACGATACAATTGGTATTGCACTTGACTTATGACATATACATCAAACTTATTGCAAACTCATATTTCTATGTTTCAAAGCATATCTGTATCCCTGATTTCTACACATATCGTTCTAGTGAGCATACAGACTGTGTTCTACTCAAATTATAAAATATACATTGTGCCAAAAAACAAAAAAAGGTACATCCTCCCCAAAACTATTTGTGACTCTATTCATCTTATTCTATTTTTTTTTTGTATATGTACATAGTAGTTGCCTTTTTCTTAACATCTGAACTTATGTTCATATCCCTTTTGTTTTGTACTTTTGTTGATAGAAACAGAGAGGAAAACTAGAGGGCACAAAGAACTCCTACCCAGAGATGTAGAGGAATCCATGCAAAGGTGCATTCTTTTTCTGCCTGTGTTCCATAGTAAACAATTTTTCGTTTACTTTCTCTGTATTTGTCAAACTTGTTTGCAGGTATGTTTTTTTTATTTATTTTTATTTTTTGCGCCCAGAGGCTGCTACATTGCACGTCCACCATCCAACAAAAATGCAATGTTGATCCAACCATCCCGTAAGTCCACTTGTCAATATGTATATTGCCCAACTATGACTGCTATTTGCAGGACACAGAACATTAGAGGCACAATGTACAGCCTGCAAGTGCATGATCCAAATAAGTGACTAAGTATGGAATAAGGGATCTGTGCATATTTGGTATGTAGTGCTTGTTTCTGGGAGCCCTCCAGCCCTGGAGTTTTCCAATTTGTATATCGTGGAAATGACTAGAAGTAGAATGTACAACTGACCAACTCACAAATCTGCTTGTCAATTGACAAATGTTGAGCCGACCAACCCGCAAATCCGCTTGTCAATTTATTATCATAGGCAATTTTCTAGGCACCGAACAATAGAGGCCCATTTTTAACCCCACCAGCCTGACAATGCACGATCTAGAAACTGTACATGGTCCATAAAATCTCAGCCACCCCGCAAATTTGCTTGTCAATTTTTATATCGTGGAACTGTATGTGCTATTTGTAGAACACATAACAATAGAGGCCTATTTTTTGACCCCTCCCACCCGAGAACCCGCAAGTATGGAATGCGATATCGTTACATGATCTATAAAATCTCATGTCCATACTAAAGGTACACATTTAGTTTTTCCTCGTTTCTACACACATTGATCTGGTAACCATAGAGTTGGTGTTGAACATGAATTATAAAATGTGCACTGGGACTCAGATGGAGCCCTTTTCTTTGCTTAGCCAATTTTTACCCTGCCAGCCCAAGAACCCAATTTCTATATGGCAGAAATCGGCCCAATGTACAACCCGCAAGTATGTATTTCTCGTTTGTGGGATCCCACCACCCCTGGAGTAGAATGTTGAGCCAACCAGCCTGCAAATTAGCTTGTCAATTTATTATCATAACCTATTTGTAAGGCACCGAACAATAGAGCCCCGTTTTTGACCTCGCCAGCCCAAGAACCCACGATCCAGAAACTGTGGATGGTCTATAAAATGTCAGCCACCCCGCAAGTCTGCTTGTCAATTTGTATATCACAGACCTGTGTGTGCTATTTGTAGAACATCGAATAATAGAGGCCTTCTTTTTAGCCCACCCACCTGAGAACCCGCGATCCCAAATCTATAAAATCTCTTGTCCATACTTCATGAAGTACATTTTTAGTTTTGCCTTGTTTCTACACATACTCATCTGGTAACTGCAGAGTTGGTGTTGCACATGAATTATGAAATATGCATTGGTAGTCGGACCAAGCCCTTTGGTTTGCTTAGTTGAACAATTCCGACTCATGCTGACACTCAACAGTTTCACCATGCACTTTCAGACTTGGCCATTCCTTCCTTGCTTGCTCTTCCCTGTGCTCGTCACCTTCACACGTGTGCATAATAAGAACTAGTGTTTATATATATGTGTGTGTCTTGTTTCTAAATATTTAATGCTAACAGGTCATCGTGCAGGCACCGTCTAAGATGTCATTGATGCGTGCAAGGCTCAAGAAGTTCTGCCATTAATGAAATTTTTGCAAAGGCTTTTCTTATCCCTTCCCAGTATTAATTTCAAATGCCATGGAATGTAATTCACATGATGCTACCTTGCTTCCTTCATGAAACCTCCAATCTCTTCCCAATATTAATTTCAAATACCATGGAATGTCATTCGCACGCCGCCAACTTGGTTCGTTCACAAAACCTCCAATCCTTAAATGTTCTTTGTCGTAACCCCCACCTTCGCACTTCTAAGTATGCAATAATTATGCTTTACTTCTAATAGGTCACCATACAACACACATAGATATTGTCATTAATGAGGAGATTTTCCATTCGCACGCATTGAAGCAATGTTTCCGGGGGGTTATATTGTCCCCTCCATTTCTTCATTTCAAGAAACGTTTGGAGAAAACCAACGTTTTCATAAACTATTGGCAGCAGCTCCACAACAGTTTTGTAGAGATACACTGAACATCTTCCTCACGAGATTCCTGTGTAGAAGAAGGGAAAAAGAATTGTAGGGGAGGCGGAGCAACCCAAAATTTAAAGTGAAAACATGGATCTTGACGTTGATCTGGAAAGCATATTCTGCAACCTTGATTAGCCTGGAGACGCAATTCAACATGCCTGCTCAATGGATATGGTTGATACCAAATTTTTTGACGAAGATGAATCCTTTGTATTCCAGAGTGCTGCTTTTGAAACCAAATCAAAAAAATTAATCATTGAAAAAAGAGATGTAAAAAATAAGAAAAGAAAACATTGTTCAGAACTTGACCTTGCCAATATGCAGGTGTCGAAAATCTCTCAACTTCACATGGAAACTATATATGCTCTTCATGATTCTGTTGCAGTTGTTGAAGCCGAAAATGCCAGACTAAAGAACCGGATTAAGGAATTAGAGGAAGCTTTGTTTCCTATGCCATTGCTTGGCAGTTTTTTGGAAATAGACATGCCTAGGACTACGTGCACCCCTGCAACAAATCTAAAAGGGTCCTCCAACTTCCTCGCATCATGTAGAGGGTATGTGGAGAAAAATATCAACAAAAGAATGGAACTGATTACTAAGGCCTGGGAAACATCACAGAATATGGATTCCCTGGGGAGTAGGGCACATAAGTTTCTCCTACTTCTGCAGATGGATTTAAAAAATGAAGAAACTTTCTATGTGCACATGGTCATCCCTTTTTCCTTTCATGTCAACAACATGCCAGAGATGAGAAGAAGACAACATGATCTCCCGTACAAAAAATGGCTCACTCAATTAGAAGCATGTTGGAAAGAGAAAGTGAAGAACCTGTATCTCATCGTCCAATCATGTAAGCAAGCAATATCAAAGAAAGAAACCTTATTCACAAACCTCACCAAAATAGACTTAGCAGGAAATACAAACGACTTCCAGGATCCCAGCTTAATCCTCAACTCGCTAGCGTTAACTAAGAAAGATTTCGATAAACAAGTTGATAATTTGAAGGCCTTGTCTTTAGAAATTTTTTACAGGATTGTTGAATATCATGAAGAAGAGGTGGGCAACTAGCTAGTCCAGTATTCGGTACAGAATGGAGATATTTATGAATCTCTGTGTAAACTTTCAATTGATCTAAGGGAATTAGAAAATGAAGTTTTCAGCATTCAAATCCGCAATGACATCAACGTCGCCCCCTTGTGAAGTTGTATTGAAGATAACTTGAAGTGGGTCATCGACGAAATCCAACAAGCAAATGCATAAATCCTATGTTTATCAATCCAGTTATTCAAGCGGGCCACCCACAAAAACTAGCAGGGAAAAGCATGACCGAGAAAATACCAAAATTACTTATACGTACCATTCCTGTAAGTGTATAGTGATAGTCCTTTCTTTATCAATCCAGTTATTCCAACATTTCTGAGTAGAAATCTATAGACAAAAACTGATCTTCCCATTTCTACTTTTTAGGTATTACATTCTACCGTGTCCAACTTCTTTCCACGATCCTATTTCTTGTACATATTTTATGTTATGGTCCGCGGGAGCCCCAATCCCAGTCTATATGACAAACACATTTACATTTCCAGGGATATGTAACAAACTATTATTTTTTCATATATTCCAAATAAAACTATTATTTTGTCTCCTTATATATTTATGTGTTCCTAGATTTTTATGTTTAGCTATGCTGAATGTGAACTCATTTTGTTTATTTTATCTCAATTCTCTTTTTTTGTTATGAATTTTTTCTCCGGCCTGGTCATTTTCAAAATAAAGTATGACATAAATGATTCACTCAAATTTGAGATATCATATTTCACATATATATGTATATGTTTCTTTAAATTTCCAGGAATATGTAACACGTTTCATTTTTTTCTATATATATTTCATAAAATTGTGTTCACTACTTTTTTTGTACTCAAACATATAGAGAGTATGTCATTTCTTGCATCTTTACCACATGTCCTTCATACTTTTTCCACAGGCCCTTCAAATTAAAATAGTCCACAATTCTGCTTGTCAATTTGTATATCACGGAACTATGGGTGCTTTTTGTAGGCCATGGAACAACAGACGCCCAATTTTCAGCCCGCCAGCTCGACAACCCGCGATCCAAAAACTACCTAGGTATGAAATGTGGGTTCCGTGAAAGTATGGAATGAGGGCTCTGTGCATGCTCTATAAAATCTCATCCCCATACTTTATAAAAAGTACATATTTCATATGTATAAAAGTAAATATCTACTTTAAAAAATAACATTTTTCTATGTATAGTTTATGCTCTCCAGGAACCTATAATTTGATACATTTCAATTTCTTCTATCTAGGAGCCCCCGTTTTAAAGAAAACTAATTCGGGAATGCTATTTATTTGGTCCTCTTGTCCACCGCCCTATGTAACAGACATTGGTACTATATTTTTTGTACATTTGTCCACCATTGTATGTAAAACCTATGTAAAGAAAACTAATTCGTGAATGCTAAAATAGTCTGCAGGTCCGCTTCTCAATTTGTATATCACGTAACTCTGGCTGCTCTTTATAGGCCATGGAGCAACCGAGGCCCAATTTCCAGCCCGCCAGCCTGAGAACCCACGATCCAAAAATTGCCTGAGTATGGAAATAGGCCTCCGTACAAGTATGGAATCAAGGCTCCGTCCTTGTTCTATAAAATCCCATCCCCATACTTTATAAAAGTACATATTTTTTATGTATAAAAGTAAACATCTACTTTAAAAAATTACGTATTTGCTATGTATAGTTTATGGTATCCAGGAACCTATAATTTCATAAATTTAAATTTCTTGTGTTGATGAGCCCTTGTTTCAAAGAAAACTAATTCGGGAATGCTATTTATTTCGTCCTTTTGTCCATCTCCCTATGTAACAGACATTGGTACTATACTTTTTTCCCTTTTTTCCACCAGCGTATGTAAAACCTATGTAAAGAAAACTTCGTAAAATTGCATAGTCAGAAATGCTAATTTTTTTTTTTTTTGGTCAACAAACCTATGTAACAGACATTACCACTATTTTTTACAATTCAAATAGTCCGATCTCTGCTTGTTAATTTGTATATCGCGAAACCGTGGATATTCTTTGTAGGCCACGAAATAGCATAGGCCCAATGCTAAATTTTTTGGACATGATGCCCTTAAAATTCTAATAGTTCGGAATTCTGATTGTCAGTTCGTATATCGCAAAACTTTCGGTGCTTTTTGTAGGGCATGGAAGAATAGAAGCCCAATTTTCATCCTGACATCCCGAGAACCCACCATCCAAAAATTGGCTAAGTATGGAATAAGGGCTCCGCTTTGTAAAATTACATATTATGTATGTATAAATTAAGCTATCCAGGAACCTTTCATTTCATAAATTTCAATTTCTATTGTGTCCACGATCCCTTCTTTTAAAGAAAACTAAGTCAGGAATGCTAATTTTTTTTTTGTTTTTTTTCAACAAACCTATGTAACAGACATTACCACTATTTTTTACAATTCAAATAGTCCGAACTTTGCTTGTCAATTTGTATATCATGGAACTTTGGGTATTCTTTGTAGGCCATGGAACAACAGACGACCATTTTTCAGCCCGCCAGCTCGAGAACCCGTGATGCAAAAACTGGCTAAGTATGAATTCAGGGCTCCGTGCATGCTCTATAAAATGTCATCCCCATACTCTATAAAAGTACATATTTCGTATGTATAAAAGTAAATAGATTTCATTTCATAAATTTCAATTTATATTGTGTCTACGATCCCTTCTTTTAAAGAAAACTAAGTCAGGAACGCTATTTTTTGTTTTTGTTTTTTGTCAACAAACCTATGTAACAGACAATACCACTATTTTTTCTGGTTTTTTCCCACGTACCCATGTACATCAACTTCCTGCCCACGTGTTTTTACTTCGTCACATTTATTCCCTTTCCCACGGATGGGGTGCTAGTAGAGCACACGTGTCAAGCAGAGCAGCCAGGACCAATCTTCTGGGGCGCTGACCATGTGACGACCGCGTGCCACTCTCTCCCACCTGCCTCATGACTTTAAGTTCATCTCGCTTGAGGCATGGCACCATTACTCTAAGTGTGCCCTACTCTGCCTTCGCATCCTTTCGACAAACCAACACCCTCGCTGGTCCTTTACTCTGCGCATGTGACCATTTATGGAACCTCACCAGGTCCCCAACCTATTTCAATTGCTCCAACGGCTCCATATGGTTCATTCTTTCCTGGTTTTTCTTCTCAGAGCTCAACCTCCTGCCCAACCTTTCCTTGCTCTGCTTCTTTCCTCTCTTGCTCTGTTCCTGGTGCATTTTCGCTCTCCCACTATCCCAAAGATGCCCCGACTACGAAGGAAGTCAAAATGTGGGCTAGCCTGGCAGCCAAACCGACCCCGCTTGGTCCTCCATCCCCTGCCTGCTCCCTCCCTGTTATCCTCCTCCTCTTCGACCATCTCGTCCTCCTCCCTGATGCAGTCGACTCAAATTCTCTCTTCTCTCTTGCCCCTTACTGCGTCCCTTGCCAATAGAATGGAGAGGCTGGACTGCTCAGGGGCCTCATTGGACTACAACCAAGGACCTTTAGGCAATTCGACATTTGTTTCATACCCAGGCCCTTTGGATCCTCCCAACTCTCCGGCCACCCAGTCACTTCAAGACCAGCCTCACAATGCCCAATTTCAGATGGATGGTCCGGAAGCCAGTCAAAATTTGCGACAACAACCCCAATCTCGAGTCGGTTCCAACGCTGACCCAGAATGCGAGTGAAAAACAGGCCTTGCAATGGTGCAGAGCCTGGTATTCGACTTGGTTCAGGACATGGACGACCTCTGGTTCCGCCTAAAGACCCTGGATGACAAAGCCTCTCAACTCCTGCAGTTTCTCTCCACATTACATGGTGCTCATCACCTCCCAGCAGATGCAACCTAAGTAGCAAAAGCCTAACCAACAACAACCTCGGCACCAGTGTTGGAACTGGAAACTTTGGTCCATGCAGAGGTAGACCGCGAGGAGCAGAGGCCTCCATCACGCTCAGAGGAAGTCAAGAAGGAAGAGCACGTGCCATCATAGATGGAGGATGCCATGCAACTGGACCAGACACCGGTCAAGGAGGAGTCACCTCCTCCTGGGGACACAACATTTCGCACTACAACCCATATTGGTGATCTGTCTGTTGTTTTTGTTTGTTTTTTTGTCATGTGCATGGCGACCTTTCATGCATTTCTCCATGGTTATTATAATTATGTTGTCTACACTTTCCACAGTTGTAACGACCACCATTAGGGGCCAGAATTTTGAACTCTTTTTGCGTCAGTAACATTTTAGACTTTAGGTATGAAGCGGTTCGGCTGGCTGAACTGGTTTCCCCTCAGGGTAGCTCAATGTTTATAGCTTGAAACCATGGAAATTCTCTGTACTCCTTTATTTTGATAGACTTTTATACAATCTTACTTATAAAAAATTTTTTTGAATAAAATTTAAATAATTGTTTATACTATTCATTAAGTAAAACATGTCATAGCATTATATAAATTACTATAAATCTCCATACAATGTTATAATATTCTATAAATTGAAGTCTCATGTTTATGACAGAATTGTTCGGTGCAAAATGTATCAAGTTTAATAGCATTATACAAATTACTATAAATCTTGGTACAATGTTATAATATTCTATAAATTACTGTCTCATGTATATGATGGAATTGCTGGCTGCAAAATGTATATCATAGAAGTGTTGGGGTATATATTCATCACACGAGCTCCTTCAAATTGAAATAGTCCGCAAGCCCGAATCTCAATTTATATATCGCGGAACTGCCAATGCTATTTGTAGGACATGGAACAACAAAAGCCCGATTTTCAGGTCCCCAACCCAAGAACCCGGGATCCAAAAACTGGCTAAGTCATATAGTTTATGGTCTCCAGGAACCTATAATTTCATAAATTTCAATTTCTTGTGTCGAGGAGCCCCTGTTTTAAAGAAAACTAATTCGGAAATGCTATTTATTTGGTCCTTTTGTTCACTTCTCTATGTAACAGACATTGGTACTATACTTTTTGCCCTTTTTTTCCACAAGCGTATGTAAAACCTATGTAAAGAAAACTAATGGGCAAATGTTGAATTTTTTGGACACGAGCTCCTTTAAATTCAAATAGTACGCACGTTCGATTCTCAATTTGTATATTGCGGAACTGCCAATGCTATTTGTAGAAAACTGATTGGCGAATGCTGGAGTTTTTGGACACGAGCTCCTTAAAATTCAAATAGTCTGCAAGTCTGATTCTCAATTTGTATATCGCGTAACTGCTGGTGCTATTTATAGGACAAGGAACAACAAAATCTTGATTTTTAGGTCCCCAACCCGAGAACCCGTGATCCAAAAACTGGCTAACTCGAGAACCCTCTTTTTTAAAGAAAACTAATTCGGGAATGCTATTTTTTTCATACTTTTGTCCACCAACCTATGTAACAGACATTAGTACTATTTTTTTTGTTTTTTTGTCCTCCAACATATGTAAAAAGGAAAACTAATTTGGGAATCCCCTTCAAATTCAAGTAGTCTTCTCTGATTGTCAATTTGTATATCGAAGAACTCTAGGTGCTATGTGTAGGCCACAAAACAACAGAAGCCCAATTTTCAGCCCACCAGATCGAGAACCCGCCATCCAAAAATTCAAATAGTCCACAAGGCGACTTCTCAATTTGTATATCGTGGAACTCTCGATGCTATTTGTAGGGCACGAAACATCAGAAGCCCAATTTTCAGCCCGCAACCCCAACAACCCAGAATGAAGCTTCCGTGCATGCTCTATATATCTACTTAATCAAATTACATATTTGATTTTTGTAGCCCACGGAACAATAGAAGCCCAATTTTCAACCCGCCAGCCCGAGAACCCATGATCCAAAAATTCAAATAGTCCGCAAGATTGCTTGTCAATTTGTATGTTGCAGAACTCTCGGTGCTATTTGTAGGGCACAGAAAAACAGAAGCGCAATTTTCAGCCCGAGAACCCATGATCCAAAAATTCAAATAGTCTGGCGCAAGACCGCTTCTAAATTTGTATTTCGTGGAACTCTTGGTGCTAGTTGTAGGACACTGAACAACATAAGCCCAATTTTCAGTGCACCACCTCGATAACCCGGAATGAAGCTTCCGTCCATGCTCTATACATATCTACTTAATCAAATTACATATTTGATATGTATAATTTCTCCTGTCCACGAACCTATAATTTCATATATTTCAATTTCTTCTGTCCAAGAGCCCTTCTTTTAAATAAAACTAATTCGGTATTGCTAGTCTTTTTATGATTTTTTCCACGAACCTATGTTACATACGTTGACCCTTAAATCTCAAATAGTCCACATGCTCGATTGTCAATTTGTATGTCGCAGAACTCTGGGTGCTATTTGTAGTGCACAGAACAATAGAAGCCCAATTTTCAGCTTGCCAGCTCGACAACCCCCATGCTCTATATATCTACTTAATCAAATTACACATTTGGTATCCAGGAGCCCTTTTTTGTAACATACGTGCTCCCTTAAATTTCAAATAGTCCACAACTCCAATTGTCAATTTCTATGTCGCGGAACTCTGGGTGCTATTTGTAGGCCACGGAACAACAAAGCCCGATTTTCAGCGCACCAGCTCGAGAACCCGCGATCCAAAAAAATGACAAGTATGGAATCTCTTTCCCATACTTTATAAAAGTACATATTTCGTATCTATAAAAGTAAATATCTACTTTATAAAATTACAAATTTCATATGTATAATTTATGCTGTCCATGAACCTATAACTTGATAAATTTCAATTCCTTTTGTATCCACCAACCCTTGTTTTAAAGAAAACTAATTCGAAAATGAAAATTATTTTGTGTTTCCATGTACTTCAACTTCCTGCTCACATGTCTATACTCGGTCGCATTTATTCCCATTCCTACCTGGCAGGGACTACACTGCCATGCAACACTTGTTTGTAGTTATTGTCAGAGGACTCAAGCAGAGGGAAAACACTATTGTCAACAACACTTGTGTTAATGGGATCCATGGTAAAGCTATCAATTCTCATTATACCCTTTTTCTCACTACTTCATATCTCTCAATCCTTTAAGCTCCTTCAAATTCAATAATGTTGACTCTGTCTCGTATGTTGATCTGGTCTCGACTTTCCTTTTGGAGACCAATATCCATAGATTCAAACATAGTCGAATAGTAACTTAGTGCCTCAATGAACCAAGGGATTAAAGGAGCATTATTAGTGCTCATCTCTTTTCCACGACTGGTGTTACAACTTTGGTAATTGCTAATGAGTTTGTCCCACATTTCTTTGGTAGTTTCTAAGTGCATAACTTTTATAAATTCTGCTTCTGTAAGCCCACTCAGAATAACATTCATAGCCTTAGCATTGAAACTTAATTCTCTCTTGTCATCCTTATTAACTAGTACAACTAGCTTTACATAACCTGTCTCTACCACATCCCAGACATCTACACCTAAATCCATTATGTAGGTTCTCATCCTAACTTTCTAGAAGACAAATTTTGTTCCATTGAACAGAGGGGCCTTATTGGTTGAAGTTCCTTCATGGCTTGACATGTTTAAGCTTATTGAGCTACCTTTGAAT
>ML797011.1:127586-156748 GCA_009831015.1 Picea engelmannii
TGTTACTGTGCATAAAAAATTATTTCCATTTTAAGCTCTTCACAGAACATTCAATGATGATCACAATGATGTAGAGAAGTAAACAATAGCATATCAAACATCAATCACACACATGAAATATACAGAGACAAATATTTCCTAAGGAAACCCATAAAGGGAAAAACCTCTTCTTCTTGATATGATAAGTAATCTTTATTTTCTTTACATTATCATTCTTATGAGATCCAACTCCTCTTGAGGCTACAACCTCTATTTTACAAGAAGAAACTTGCTAAGAGCACCAACTCTCTGGTTTCTCTAGCACCCACTAGAAGGAAGAACCAACTCCTTGAGTGTTCCAACACCAACTGGATGGAAGAACCAAATTCCAGTCACACAGGCACCAACTTGTATAATAGAGAACAATAGTTCTTCCTTGCACCACCCTGCCACCCTGTTTTTTCTAGCTGCAACCAGATGGAAGGGACAACTCCCTGTGTTCAAGCACCTACTTGAAACTTTGAGGAAACCAATCCTCCTTAGCACCTCCCTACCACCTTGAAATATGAATCTTTTCTTTTTATAACTTTATCACAGTGATACACCGTTTATCTATGGCTTACCAGTCTCATCATTGTTCTGCTACACTGCTCTTCTCTGCCTGCATCAATGTCTCTCTCCTTGCATTTGCTACGCTTTCTGTTCTTCTCTCAGATATGGATTTCTATTCTTTTCTTCTTCTGCGCTTCATCTCTTGCACACCACATGCTTATACCCATATGAATCACACTCAACAGCCGTAATATCTTCTTTGTTCTATGTTTTTATACTCTTTTTGCACCTTCTGCATGATTCATGCGCTATGCCACTACATACTCTTCACTACGTCATTGTTCTTCCCTACAACTTCTTCACTGCGACTCGTCCTCACTCATGCATAGCTCTCTATCATAATACACCTCACTTCTCTGTTTTGCGTACCTTTCTCACGTTGATTCATCTCCTAATCATCATGGAAACTCTTCATCTTCTCTGGCGGTTAGCTCCATGCATTCATCATCACTGGGCGTTATGCTAAGATTCCTTAGCCTCTTTCGCAGTCGAGACTCTTCGTCTTCTCTGTCACATTCAAGCTCATCCTCTCTGTTGCAGTTATAGACTTTGACACTTTCCCATCTATCAATTGTCTCTATGATGAGTTTCCATTGCACTGGCAGTTACCTCGAGACTCTTCGTCTTCTCTGGTGATCACCCTACAGCTCCTCAAATTCTTTGGCAGATGAAATCACTCCGTTCTGGCAGTTACTGAGAAAAAATTTGCGCGCTCATCCCTTTGGCACCTTTTCCCTTACTGATAAGTCTACATAGTGGGCGATATATTTTATGACTAAGCCCCTTTCTTTCACGTGACTAGTGGTTGTGACCTGGGGCCAAGCACTAGGGTGCTTCATGATTTTGCGTTTCGCAATCTTCTTCTATGAGTTTCCTTGAATCTCCCAACTCGCAAAATCTGAAATACTCCATATCGGATCAACGATTCAGATCTTTCCCTTTGATCGATGGTTGTAATCAAATCGCGATTTCACGTTTCACGATTTCCTGCTGTGAGTTGCCTTGATTCTCCCAACCCGTGAAACTCTGAAGTGGAGCCTAGGAACACTAGGTCCTTCCCTTCTCTTCCACTGATGTGACCACTGGATGTGACCACATCCCTATTCGAAAAGGCATTTCACAATTTCAGTGATCTCTATTGTAGATCCTAGAGACGTGATAGCTCCTCCCTTAACCTTCATCAATGTGACCACCAGCTGTGACTAGGGTCCAAGCAAGAGAGGTGCGTCACGATTTCGCATATCACGAACTCTTGCTATGATTTTCCTCGAAACTCCCAACTTGTGAAACTCTGAAATGCTTCATATCAGATCAACGGTCAAGATCTCTCCTTTTGATCGATGGCTGTGATCAAATCACGATTTTGCATTTCGTGACTTCAAAGGTTAGAGCACCTCCATTATTCAACTCTCGATTTCCCAATACCTGCTCCATATCAACGGCCTAGGATATTCCATATTACAACGGTCTAGATCTCTTCTTCAAGAACTCGGACTTCGTTCTTCGTCGTGCCAGATCAACGGTCCATGATCCTCAGTGATTCGATGGTCCATATCATTTCACGACTTCTCATATCACGAGTTCCTACAACTCTCACCTTTGACTTCTCTAGCTCACGAGTCAGTGAAATTATGATCTCTCTCCATGTGTCCTCTAGATCCAATGACCCAGATCATTTCATGACTTCGAATATCATGATTTCCTACAACTCTCACCTTTGAATTCTCTAGCTCACGAGTCAACGAAATGTTGATCTCTCTCCATGTGTCCTTTGGATCCAACGACCTATATCATTTCGTGACTTCGTATTTCGCGGTCTTGGAGGATGGCTCTTGGACATTATCCTCTTTGCAGTTATACTGGATCCAACGGTTTCCATTCCTTCATTCTCTAATCCAATGGCTGAGGTCTAATCTCCTCCTCTGTGCGCTCCTCCTGTCTGGACTCTAATCTGACAGCCATCGTGCATTTAAGATTGGTGATCCAACGACCACGGTCACTCCTACTCTTGAGCTTACATTTCCTCTCGACTTGGAGAAATGTCTAAGTGTAAAAGGCCTCGACCTTTGATCCTTCTGGGAATCATGATGTATGGGATCTCATCTACGCATCTCATAACGCTATCTCTCATGAGCTTTGATCTTTGCATATTGTTTGCTTCTTCACCTGAGCTTACGCTGTTCCTGTTTCGCCATCGATGCACACTCTGTCTGTAAACATGCCAAAACAGAGATATATTGAATATCCAATAATATAATAAAAATGTATCAGATATGCAACCATAAACACAGAGATACAATAATACAAAATTTTCTATTAATGAGAGAAAATGTACAAAGACTGTAAAAATATAGAGTGAAAGACTCACTATAATGGTGGCATCTTATCTCTGAGAAGAGCTGTGATGGCTACTCGCATTCGCAAGAATATGATTTTAAAATGAGGCTCCAAAGGCCTTTTTATCATAAATAAAATCCAAAACCCTAACCCCGGAAGATGAAAAGCCAACAATTTTGTGGACCCCGTTTTGGGTAGTTTGGTGTATCAACTTCCCCGGGGCATAACTTTGGCATACGATCTTCGTTTGGGGAACACGATAGCTTGTTGCAAAGGTATCATCGAGGAGATTAATTTTTGGGGCTCAATCAGATCCTTCATTCATAATTGAGAATCTCAATCCTGAAAAACCTTCATTTAAGCCATCAAAATGGCCCCGGAAGTTAAAAACTGCTCAAATTAGTAAATTGCCAAAATTGCCAGAAAACTGTTTTGAGCGAGTTGGAAAAGGTGGGTGGCCACCGATATCCACCTGGATCATAAGGTGAAACCATAGGTTGGGCCAATGTTAATTCCCAGCCATCATATCTAGTTGATCGATCATCAACCATCGATCAAAGCCAAGCACGAAAGGTAAGACTTGGGAACTTCGTTGCTTCGACGATCTTGGTTGAAGGGCAAAGCCCGAACTCCCGTCAGCCATCCTATATTATGGGAGGCATGGAAGGATCTCCATCCTTGATCGTGGTCACTCGACATTGACCGCTTTGAGAGTTTTAAACTTTGATGAACTGCTATAATCCGGAGCCCCGGAGCATCGAAGTCCCATAATTTTCCATCGACCATTAAATGGAGGGGAGGACTTTGAGAGTGTTTCAAACCATCAAATCTAGCAAGGGTGGAAGGATAGTGAAGTTTCATAGCTTTGGAACCTCTCCACTCCGGAGTTCGGTAGTTCAGGAGTATGGGGGCCATATAGAGTGAGAAGCACCGAAGCCTGAAGCCCGAAGTTAATCACAGTCATTGGTTGTGGGAGGAGTGTGAGCCATAGATTTATTTTGGTGTTCGACTATCTGGGAGGTAGCATGTGTTGGAATCAGGAAACTTCCGAAGCCCGGAGCTCCGAAGTCCTAGATTTTATTGATGATGTGGCTTGTGCCATGTGGCAAGGGTATCGTGTGGGGACATGTGTCACCTAGATTCAACACCTTTTGGACCCAGATCTATCTGTTTTTGAGTAACACGTGCCATGGGTCGACGTCACCCTAGGTGACTTCAATGTTCCTGTCGGCTCCAAGAGTATGTGACTCTAGGGGTGTCCAAGTTTCTATCAATGAAAAGCGTCGAAGCTCGAAGTCACAAAGGCATGTAGACCGTTGATCTGAGATCCCTTCAGGACCTCTCTCGACCGTTGGATCAAGAAGAGTGAGAAACAGTGAGTACTTCAAAGGATTTTCACTCTGAGGAAGTGGAAGACTCGGGAATGGAAATATCCTGGAGCCCCGGAGCACCAAATTTCTGGAGTGTTTGAGGATAGTTCGTACCAACACTTGATTAAGTCTTGACTGTTCGTTTAATACGTGGATGAACAAGGTAAGTACTTCAGAGGATTGTCACTCCAAGGAAGTGGAATACTCAGGAATGGAAATATCTCAGAGCATCGAATTTCCAAATTAGTTGAGAGTTGTCCGACTGTGGATCTCGTTGGAGCCTCCATATGGGGCAGTACCATCCATTCGACAGGAGATTAAATATATATCATCTGTTTTTCTAGTGGAGTTATTAAATGCTTCGACGAAGTGTAACACTAGGGGAAAACATAAGTTGACGAGAGAAAACAATTGAAGGCCAAAGTCCAGAGAACTCGGTCCCAACGTCAGTCTAATGCTAAGGTAAAAAGGGCCTAGAAGTAAACCAACCCTCAGACTTGGTGCTCACGCAAGATCATGTGTATAAAAACATAGAGCAGGGTTCTAAAGGGTGATTAAACCTATGGTTTCGAGCCGTGGTCACGTGGAACTTGATCTGAAGGAAGTGCCTTTGCAATTTTCAATTTTTTGTATCAACCAAAGGGGTTGAAAGTGGTTTTTCAGGGAGCCCTAACTTTCATCTCCGATATCCGATTGGGGAAGATTTCAGTCGTTGGAAAGTTGATTCAGAGGAGAATGACCTAGAATCAGTCTATTTTGGATAACTGTTATAAGTGATATAATTTCCTTCATGAATTAAACAGAAAAGGTACCTGTAAATTTAATTGATAATTTTTGTATGATATGTATAATTCTAACCAGATGATTTCTTGCAGATTTTGGAAGGATTAGAGGTATAATCAGATCAATTCCAGTCTAGGATCAGATGTTAGGGTCATGGAAGAATGAAAAATCTTACAAGAGTTGGATGAGGCAATCAAGAGCTACAAAGAAAGTAATTAAAGGTAGACAAATAACTCAAGAATAATGGAAAAAAAAGTATTAGTCAACAACCAAAGAATCTGAATAAAATATAGGTACAACAAAATCAAGAGTCCTCACATAGGATATGAATCTATCAGGTTAAATATGTCATGGATGGGCATAAAAGGAAAAATATGACTGTCTAACCTTGAAGGAAGAGAGGTGTAGATAGTGCAAAGCTTAAGTGTGAAATAAATCCACTTCTGATATCAGAGTTCACAATGGAAGCAGGCTACCAATGTAGAGAAATTGAATGCTCTCTCACTTGAAAAGTGTCACTGAATGAAAATGGACTTCCATTGGGGAATGTTATTAAGTGTAAAAGGTATGATTTCACAGGGAAATGTTAATAAAGTAACCTAATGGACAACTAGGAGTAACAATATTTGATTCAAGAGCGTTGTGGTAGAAGAGTGATGGAATGTTTTGAGCTACTTCATTCCATGGTGCTGGAATGTTTCATAAAGGTAAAGTTGGATATGACTGCCTAGGAGAGGCTTATGAAAATAGAACACATTGGTTGGATTGTGGAATGGCCAAGTGAAACTTGACTGGAAAGTGTTCAGACTAGGGAACCATAGTGCAGATGAGCAGAATGGGAGCACACATGGAAACAAGGATCTGAAGGAGTTCAAGGACAACTGACTACAACATAAATATATAAATAAATAATTTAATTGAAACATAAATCCAATAGAGTGCATGAGCCATACAATGAAGTTAAAATGCATATGCATTAGTAGGCATACTGACAGTAAATGCTTGGTGCATATGAATGTGTAATTGCACATGCTTGGATATGCATATAAAGTGCTTGTGAACTTAGAATAATTTATTATTATGAAATAATGATTGAGTATAACTAATGATGGATTATGTATTCAGGAAAAATGATATAGCAGGGTTAAGGATGTGGATGTTGTCGTTGCTTGTGATTCCCATCTATGTGAAGACCCATGAGGGTGGCATGAATGGTGATCAAAATGATGAATGAGGAAGTTTGTGAGCTTCTACAAATATCAGTTGGTTAGATAGAAACAAGTAGGTTGATAACAACCAAGCATTTATGTATTTAGTTTTTGTTGATGCATACATGTTGAAGGGGATTGAGGTAAGAATTCCCTCAGTTAATTTTCAATATTTAAATTGATATGTAATGGCCAAAGGCCTAGAGTATGCAAATGTTGTTGATGCTAGAATGCATTTAGATAAAATGTTAGTTGCATATTATGTTATGATTGGTTATGGGATCATAACCAGGTTAATTAAGGAGACTTACTCCTTCTATAACAATGAAAATCCATAGAGCTAGTCATGTGTGAGACCAAAATATGGTTGGATATGGAAGGGCTATAGCGCTATGTGAGTGCTCAATGGTATCTACTATATATCTGATGTTTGGACTGAAACCTCCTTCCTGACACTGAAGAGCACTTGAGAATTACATTCTTTGTGTTGTGTTTGGGTTGAAAAGGAAGGTATCCAGATGATAAGGCAAGCAATAGTGTGTGGATGATGTGTTGAGGCGTTGGCCATACCTTCCAACTCATTAGGGTGGAATGCATGACATAGTTATGTGGTATTATGTAGCCAATGCATGGATGCATTGTATAGATGTGACCATGGGTATTGGCACATTGATTTTTATTTTATTTAGTAATTAATTGTTGCATTATGAAAATCATGTGGTGCTGAAAATACGTAATTATGGATAGATGCATTATATTTAATATGAATACTAGCTGAAGGTGATTGGATTGTTGTTGTTACAATTCCAAAATCATTTTTTGGAGCTATTAAATTTTTTACAAGTGATAATATAGGAATCATTGAATGCATTTGGGTGAATGCATGTGTATATTATATAACATAGAAATGATTATGCTAACAAATGAAATGATGTGAGTATTTCTAACTCATGAAGTTGAAAACCCTTCATGAATTTTTAGATATTACAACAAGAAAGTTGCAGGTTAAAGTAGCTACACAATGATAAATTACAGAAAATCTCTATTGAGGGGACATAGTGATAAAAATATTTCTAGATAGAAGAAAGAAAATATGGGTTGATAATACATGCGTAAAGAATGATAAGGTCATTCCATTCAATATTTGAATTCCATTTAATGCCAACAATTGATAGAACTAATTGAATTGTAGTTGTAAAAAATTCTGAGATCACTTGTTACCATATATATATATATAGCTTGTACATGAGATATTGACAATTTGTTGGGCTGGGAAATGTGAAATTGCAGGAAGAAAGGGTCTTGGATATGGCAGTGTTGTAAGCCCATAAAGAAGACCAATGCCTATTGCTACATGAGCCAAATTATTATGAGCAGAAACTCATGTCTGGAAATTTTATTCTTCCTATATAAAACAATTTTGGGAATTATAATTTAATAAATTACTGACAAATTGTTTTGGTTGAATGTAAATCAAGAAAATTGTAGGTAGAATGGTCTTGAATATGGAAAGGATGTAAACCCATAACAAAGATTGATATCTATAGCTGCAGAGCCAAACATTATGAGTAGAAAGCTCATGCTTAGAAATTTTTGTTTTCATGTATAAAACATATTGACATTTATGATTGAAAATGGTTATAATGATATCTCATGATGGTTGTATGTGTATAATATAGATGAGATGTTGGATATTCTAGTTGGAAAGTATGGAAAGGGCTATTGTTGTAACATGAGAACCCTATGTCCCTAGAAATCTTCTTGTGCAAGAAATCATTGGTCAGGCAAGATGGATCTCCTGAGGGACTGTATAACAGAGAAGGGGATGCATGAGCTTGGGCTTGGAAGGTGAGTGACCATGAGGAAGATGAGACTTTGATAGTTCTTGTAAACTATTGATTGGAATCATGCACACAATAGGTATGTCAAGGAAAACAATGATCCAAGTTAACAAGACAACCATATGGATTCAGATCCATGAACCACACAAATAATTATTGTACTGGATTATGAAAATTTACTCTTGGATTATGAAAATTTACTCTTATATTATGAACAAAAACAATTTTTTTATGGAAAAATTGTGAATTGACATGCTCGATGATTTGAAATGTTGTAGGAAAACGATGAATGTTGAGGATATAGAAAAGTACCATACTATGAGTGAAAAGAACAAGGTGAATCCTGAGCAGTTGAATGACAAAGAAATGGAATGAAGAAAGTCCAATGGACTTGTTGCAGCTGGAGTTCTCGAAGACGCAACTCTGAAACTTCTTGGAGATTCTTAACCATAAGCATTGGATCCCTGGAAGGAGATGGACAACCTGAGGGATTGCGTGGTAGAAAAGGGGGTCCATTATCTTGGGCTTTGCAGGATGGGTAGAAGAGGGTTGGTGTACTTTGGATTGTTGTGAGTGCTTAAAGGAATGTGATGGCTTGAGTGCTAAAAATCCTGTTAGTTATAAACTTGATGGAAGTTCGGATAGAACTGTCCATAGTTGAGAATCCTTGGAGTTTCCAGTAGGGATATTTCTTGTCCAGTAGCATTGAATCCCTGGAGATAAATGGGATATCTTGAGGGACTGTATAGCAGAGAAAGGTGTTCATTTATTTGGGTTGTGTAGGTTGAGGGTGAAAGAGAGCTGGAAATTTGGATTTGATGTGTGATTGAGAAATATGAGAGCTAGTTAGCCAACTGTTGTGTCTTTAGACTTGGTCTAAGACCTGTCCTTGTGGATTCATATCCCTAGTGTGGGGGTGATCTGTTGTTGAGATTAAATGAACAACAATGTCTATGGTTGGGAGGAACGTCCTTGGTCTACAACCAATTGGTGAATGTTTACTTGCAAAGATAAGTTCTCTTTGTGTGTTTTATCTAATGTATATTCCGCTGTGTATTTAATTATCTTTGAGATATGTATTTATAATGTGCCTATCTACTGGTTATTTGTTGTGCATGACACATGTTTTGTTGTTTTACGCTGTAGCATGGATCTTGTCTTATACATGTGGTTTCCATGCCTCTTTTATTAATGAAAAGTCTTTTTATTTCGAGATAAGTTCAGAGAACTGAGTCGAGGGACTGCAACGTTCCCCTCCTGTTGGTGGCTAGGTGTGTTGCAGTTATATTAAGTGGTGTAGCCCAGCCTAGGGATGGATGGGTATGTTACAGGTCAAGTCTAAGTGGGATGAAAGGTGGGAAGAGATTCCTTGTAAGTCAAGTAATTATTTCCCCACATGTATAGTACTTCTTTGGATGATTGTACCTGCCCGAGACACAAGTAAATCCAACTTGCAATGATATATGTTAGTATGGATAAACAAGTTAAGCTTGTTGTCCCTAATTTGAAACAATAGATAACAGTTTATATAAGCAAGTAAGACATTCAAATAAGCATTTAAAGCATAATATCAATCAACAATATCATCAATAAGTATAATAATCAAGTATGATCGGAAAAGGGAACTTTAAGGCTGAATAAAGTAGGTTGTTGTAAACATGTGTTTTTTGCATAAAATTGCAGCCTTATGGTTGTAGCATTCAATGGCATGCAACAGAAAAATCAACCATGGAAAATTACCAAGAACTAGCCCAAAAGATGTGCCCTAGTTAGTAGAATAAGTGAGAAAACTTTAGGAGTTATTCTAGGGTTAGTTTAGGAGTTATGAGAGTGTTAGTAGCTAGGGTTATGCAGCCCTAATGACTGTAGGTTAAAGTTTGTAACAAAAATTGGAGTAGTGGGAGAGAGGGGGCGCCCTAGTGGGGGAAGACTCCTCTCAATGAGGAAAATCAACTTCAAGCAAGAAACCTTTCAAAAAAACAAAAAATGTGTTTCCCAAGGCAATGATTTTATATCTCGAATGCAAAAAAGTATGACTAGTGCCTTTAATATTTATTTAATTGAGTCAAATAAACAAAGAGCTAGAGAAGCTACCTCCTTGGGGGTGTAATCCCTTTTACTTCCCAAGGAAAGTTTCTCTAGCTAGGGTTTAAGCTAAGAGGGTGTATTCCCTTATACTTCTCTTAGAAAACATTTGTATAATAAAGGTGATGAAGCATAAACTGATGAATAATATGGTGGGGGTGTATTCCCTTATACTTCCCACCTAGTTCCTAGCATAACAATACTTGACTTGCAAAAATGATAGCATAATAGTAAAAGGCAATACCAATATCAAGAGAAATTCCAAAACAATCCACCATAAGAGATAGAAAAGCATCATCCAAGGCTAGTGCCTCACACCACCATCAACCATTAAAAAATATATCCATAAACAAGTGCACAAGAGGTAAAAAGAGCCAAGTGTAGCGCAAATATCAGATCCAAGTCCTCTCGCAAGAGGGAGAGTTATGTTAAAAATGAGATCTTATGATCTCTATTTATACAAAATGTAGCTAACATAGTTTTTCCACATACTTTAGGGTAAAACAAAATATTAGGGGTTAACAAACCTAATATTTCCCCCTTTACAAAATACTATTAAACAATTCCTTTAAAATTTCACTTTTGCACAAATAAAACCCTAATTTAGAAGAACGTCACCCCTTTAGGGGACATTTTTCCACTTTGAGGAAGTCGTTGTTGTTGGAGAAAATGGGTAGGCCTCCAAAGGCCAAATGTCAAGCATATAAGCACTCTCATCATGGTGAATACCCTCTTCTCCTCAAAATGACCATGTGTCAAAAGAGTGGCACCTCACCACCATGCCCTAGCCCCAAAAACATGACGTCAAGCTCAAAAATAGGATGTTTTTCCCCTCTTGGGAAAATTGTTTGGCAAGTGAGGGCTGGGATATGTCGTCCAAGTCATCATCAAGGCCTTCCAAGTTTGATCTCTCTCATCCATCATGTGGGCCCCTGACATCCAACCTGTGTGCTTGTAGCCCCATGGAAGCCCAAGCTAGGCTTGTTCTCCCAAAACTGTCCACCAGCTAGGTCCTGCAAAGAAAAATGAGCACGCCCTCCAATGATCTCAAGTCATAACATCATGATAAGTGAATACAATCAATAAATAATCCATCCAAGCATGTGCATCAAAGATCACTATATCAAACAATTAACAACTCAAAGACACTATGCAATTTGTCAATCTTGAATATGGGAGGGTTGACGAGGTGTCCTATTGGGTAGATATTTCTCTAGGTCAAGGAGAGTTTCCAAGAGATCCCTCTTTAATCCATGTAAAGTGGATGAAGTGGTTTGGGTGAAGACTAAATAGGCATAGGGCTCATGCCATACAAAGGGTTGTAGTGTCACATTCATGGGTTCCTTTGTAGAGGCTGTGTGGTACCTTCGTCCGCAATGCACTTTTTCCAAGCCCATCAATTGCCTTTTATATTTATTTATTTGTATTTTATTTCAATATAGCATAAGGAGAGGTTGAAGGTCACTGCCCTAGCATGGTGACCATATGATGGCAATGTCATCCAAAAACACCTAGTGGAAACAAGAAGGATCCTGGGAACGATGATTTGGAGATCCAATACTGTAGCCAAAGAAATTAATGGCAGGCTTGGAAAACACAAGGATCCTAAACTTGGTAGAGATTCCCCACTTCGGTAGGGGGAAAGAGGCTAACAATTGCATCAAGCATTTGCTAGAAGTCCTCCATGGAGGATTTTTGTGGTTATGAGAACCTGTCTCAATCGACGTAGATCTAATTTCCTTCATCCCATGGCTTCCATCAAATGGAGAGAATCTCGCGCAGTACCTGGATGATAAAAACAAAGAAACGTATCTCACAAAAGAGATGAAGAAGATGTATGGGATGGAAAGAGTCTTGTACATAATAATTATAAAATGGATCAGTGATGCAGCCACTAGGATGGCCAAAAAATTAATGGCATGCAATCTACTTCACAAATGACGCAATGAGGAGGTCCCTACAGGGGTTTTCGCATTAACAACACAGTTCACAAATGACACCATGCTCAGTTGGGCCCCATATTTACTAAACCTGTTCCTAGACAACTGCAAGGACATGTAAGACTTGGGAAAAAAGTTACACTACTCCTGGTTAATGATCTTGATAGCACTAATTGGATGGAAAGAGCCTCCCTAATCGTATTTTTTTGACAAAATTGGTCGTTGTTGTGCAACACAATACATGTCGATGGGAAGCACGTCAGATGCCAAGCGAAGTGCCAACATGTTGTCTTAATACCTTAGTGACATTCAATACAACATAGGCAACACATGGAGGATAACTCTATAAGTCGTAGCGCAGTACCAAGGGATAACAAATTTTAGGGCTACCATACACAACATGTGGATCCAAGTGCGCAAGGATCCAAAGAAACAATGGATACAACTTCGATTATGCATCAATGAAGAGGAAGTTGAAATGGAAATGAGAGACTGAAAAGATGATTGGAAGATCCCAATCATCACCAAGGATATGCCCAAAGTAAATGAAGTGGAAGCAGGGTCCTCCAAGACATCCGCAGGAGGCAGTGTTGCGCACAAGAAACCAACACAGCAGGGGAAGCCCGGTCAAAATCCAACGCCACAGAAAAGGGGCAATTCTCCAAAGAAGGATGGGAAGACAAGAAATAAGGACAATGCCTTGGTGTAGAAAGAACAAGGAAGGGGGGAAACAACAACACAGGAAACCCCATCAACAACTACTCCACAAGAGGCAGGACCAACAAAACGACCAATTATACATACAGGTGGGTCACACAAGAAGGCCAAGACACATAAGAAAATCCTCGAATATACAATCATCGAGGACGATTTTGATCTCGTCGTAGAGAGAGTACAACATCGACGTGCAACATAGGAGTTTGAAGAGGCCAAGAACCAAAGAGGAAGGATACAAAACGAGTTGGTCGATATTAAGTAGGTCTTAGAACAGATACAAGCAACGCAAATGCATGAAAGGGGAACCTAACCGATCCCCCGAGTGACAGAATCAGAGGATAGGACCATGCAAAATTAAGAAGATACCATCCAGACCATAGCGCATGCAAGTCCAAGCTTCCAAATAACAACAAATTTCCCGTAGGTTGATGAGGCCATAGCCCAGACACCACTCAAATACCTAGCATAGGTATAGTTGGTATTGGTTAAATGACCAACAATGGAACTGTATAAACTACAAGTCAGTGTCACATAGGAAGTGTAATCACGAGCTAGAACATACGTGACAAAATTGCAAGAAACCAGAAATGGCAAGGATTCCCTAGAACTGGTGGTAGAGTAAGTAAAGATGGAGACATAAGAGGAGAAGCAGTGTGCAAATAACTTGGAGAAGAAGTTGAAGTAAGTCTTCACAAGAATTCCATACATCGTGCAAGAAGTCATGAGAAATGCGGAAGAACATATCCAAATCATCACGTAGATGCTCAAGGACTATAAGAAGGAGATCGAGGGACTTAAAGAAAATTTAACCCCAACTACTCCTCCTAAAGTTATGGTTGAAATGGAACAACATGAATCCCTGCAAGTGGAAATGATGGAGAAAGAAGATGAAAAGGTCACACAACTTTTTGATAGGACCATGCAGCTATGGACGACGTTGGAGGAATATGATAGGGTCCAAAAACTACACCAGCAAGAGGAGGAAATCAACACTACAATCCAGGAGCTAAAGAAATGACACAATTCCATGAGCATTACATAGTGATTGAAGGGCACACAGGATATGAAGACCCTGTAGACAGAATTGAAGACTATGCAGAATAACAAACAGGGTAGACAAGCTCAGTTGGAACCTCTCCAAGAGAAAGAAACACAAATAATTACGGAACTAGAGCAGGAAAAGACAAGAATGGCTTAGGATCTTGCCGAGAGCACAGAGTCGATCAAGGAACATGTCACAACGTAGAGGGTAGAAGAGCTTACAGGGAAATTTGTGCAAGCTAGAGAAAAAGGGGAAGATTTAGAAGGAAAATTTCACAGCTTGGCAGAGGTTGTTTAGGGAGCATGCACCACCTGAGTGGCTTGGGATGAGCCACATGTCAGTGTTGGGAGCCTGTTGGGTGCAGGTCTATTTTGAGGAAAGAATTAATTTTGGAAAGAAATACCTAATTTTGGAACACGCACAACAATTGGCAAGAAAGAAACATGTAGAAAAAGAAGGAAAAGTAGCATGCAAGAGGAAGAGCAATGTGGCACGCAAGCAGGAAATCCTAACCATGATAGGGTTAGGGATTTTGATAAGGATTGTAATGGCTATAAGCCTGAAAAATAGTATAAATAAGAACCTAGGAGGTCTAGGTTGGGGGTTGGTCGATATTGGTTTCATTGTTGTAGTTGAATAAGGTAGATTCTAAGGGTTAGGTCACAGGCTGAGGAGCCTGGTGTGATCTAGTCTGCCTCACAAAGGTTCTTTAACCTCATTCTGATTGCATGATTAAAGATGTAATGCACGCAGTGCCAGATTTTGCAGCAGATTAAATAAAATAGCAGAGAAGCCATATCTTTGTGGACGTAGCCCCAAGAGGGGGTGAACCACGATAAAACCTGTGTTCTGTGTGATTTTTATTGCATGCTTACTTTCTCTTAATAGTTATATTATGAATGAATGATTAACTAGATGTATTAGTATGCATGCATGAAGCTAAAGGTGAATGAATCCTAGAAGTACTTAAATATTTAACAAGGATAATGCATAAAGAAAGGTATAATACACTCCTAGATCCCCACTCGTTCCTAGACTGCAATCACTTGAGCATTGCAGTCACCCATAAAAGATATCTTCGGTGAGACTGTGTAGTGCACTCTGTGCACAACGTTGCCTTCTGGTTTTCCAGGAGGGATGATAGTTTTATATGGTTTTATTGGAAACCTATTGAGATCCGAACCTGGGTCAGCCCAAGAAGATAAAGAGAGATCCAACCAATACTACCGTTAGACAGATGTGCCTTCAAATTTTAGTTTGATGAGTGTGAAGGGAAACAAGATATTTTAACAATCTTTTCAATTTTAGAGAGTCTGAAAAATGATTAAAGAAGACTCTCGGGGGGATTATTTTCTTAAGTAATCTAAACGAGACTGAAAAGAATAAATAAGCTCTTGTTAGATGTTGCTTTCAAAGTTTAAGCGAGCCTGAAAGACAATAAACCATGCTCATAGCGAGTCCCTTGGGTATGATCCAAAAAATATGAAGAAGAATGGGGTTTCAATGTACAATCATGGCGGTACTAAAAGGACTTCTAAGCCTATGCAAAAAACTCACATCATCGACGCCAAAATGTAGGAAAGGATCTACCTAGGGAATCCATGTGAGGAAGGCTCTACCACCTAATTACAACAATTCTAAAGCAACATAGAAGGTTATGTGTCGCACTTTGGTGGGATCGATCCTATGGCAAAGAGAAAAAGTCAACAATATGAAAAATGCAAGGTGGTGAGAACCTAAGCTATATGAAAATGTCGAAAAAAAACTTTTACCATGGGATGATATGAGTGTAACTCATCTCATGAAAACACCAAACCAATAGAAGAAGTACATTAGAACAATCCAAAGATATTTAAAAAAGAAACTCAAGTACTCACCGAGCCAAGAATAGGAAAAATTAGGACCAAACTGGGGAAAAAAGGGCCAAAACATTCTATAAATAGAGGTGGACAGCTCACTTAAACCATTGCAAATTGGAAAATAACCAAAAAGTAAAAAAAAACTATTTTTTAAAACGTGAATTCGCAGAGCTACGGTGGACAAAAGATCCTCAAACCTGAACCAAGTAAGTACTAATGACCTTTCTTATCCTTTTCATTCATTATTTGTTGCTTATATTATTGTTTGGAGGGATCACACCCTAGTAAAAGGGTCATTCCTATGTGTACGCGAGTTGTCCATGCCCAACATGCGTATGTACGTGGGAAAAGTAACACTTAGCCCACGTACATAGACGATTTCCTTAAGGACTGCCCATGTACATATATTTTATCTTTCAAAAAAAATGAAACAAGAGGCTAACCTCAAAACAAAATTTGCAACAGGATGTATGTTCATTGGCGAGAGAGGGAACATGAAGAGTTAGATGTCTTGGTAGAGGAGGATCCAGGGGCCATTGCCATGCTTAAGAAGTATGGTATGTGGAAATTTTTTCATTGTCCATTAATGAGGGCACATCCCAGACTATTGAACCACTTGATAGACTACTGACATCTAGATGCAGAGGCTTTCATGCTAGAGGGCCAATCATTGAATCCGATGATGGAGGATATTTATTTTTTTGACTGACCTCTCCAAGAGGGGGGAACTGGTCAACTTGAGGACCTTTCCTCCAAGACTTCACAACATAGAGGATTATATTGGGATGCATTGCAAGGTTGGCACTGAGAAAGTAGGATATTAGGTGTCAATTCACAATATCACAAGCCTCAATCTTCAGATAGTACTCTACATGATTGGGTGGATCATAGGATCCACAACTGCTAGTGGGAAAACCCCCCTATAACTATACCAGGGTTCTAAGTATAGACAGAGCTATGAACTCCCTTAAAATACAATCTGATTCCTATACTACCCGAATCATTCCAAAATAGATGAACAGAAAGTGATAGAAGAGAAAATCAGAAGCAGTACCTTTGGTACAAACGTTCGATGCTGACCTCCTCGAGCTTTGTAGATTCCTTGGGTGTTGGTCTCCTCCTAAATCTGACCTCCATCAACACTTAGGAAAACAATGCTACAAATATTCTATTTCTACTCATCAATTAAGGTTAGACATAAATCTTTATGCATAAATAAAATGAAAGACATAAAGATATCATTTGGGACAGGAAAAAAGATTCTTTTATTCAATATTCAAATATTGGAAATTACAACCTTTGCAGGCCGACACTCCACAAACCTAGTCTGGGATCCTCTTGACATTGCTCCAAGTGCACCTTCCAAATTCCTTCTCTCACAATCAACTCATCACTTCAAGGGAAGGGAATGGATTGTATGGGAGAAAAGGGCTAGAAAGGGAACACCGAGGAAAAAAACTCAAAAAAGAGGCTGCAAATACTTGGGAAAGGAAGGAAAGGGATTTGGGAAGAGTTTCACTTTTCTAATTCTTGATGTTGGAATGAGACCCCAAGACCTTCTTTTATATGACAAAAATATAGTTATTTGGTTTGGGGATGGGCTACAACAAGCGAATTGGTTGGGAAACCTCCAATAGCTCGTAAACTTCACTGAATTCTTTACAATTTTTATTTTTTTGCAACTTTTGAAGGTAATCTCAGGTTGTTTAGTATGAATTTAGCATATGTATGTTGGTTTTATAGCGTGCATATAGCGTATGTACGCGGGAAGTAGTGCAACAAGGCGCACACATGCTCCAAAATATGGTTTTTTAAATAGAGTTCCTCAGCAGTGGTTTGGAAAATTATGCAAGTAGAAAGGCCAATGCCATGTATGCATAGGTAGAGAATTTTAGGTCTATAACAGATGCCCCCTAATGTGTGATGTCAGAAGAGAAACTGATGGCTGAAATACATTACAATATCTTCACCAGAGGGAATGCACGAAGTCGAGTGAGCCCGAGACTAGAGTTCAGGATGAGCCTGAGATCAGAGTTCGGGACCAGGTGCCATCTGCAAAACAACAATTATGTCTCTGAGGCGGGCATACCCATGCTCAGGATGAACTAATCATGGTTTCCAATCAAGTACACTACAAATCCATGTCATATAAATGTATAAAGTGTAGCTGCAATCAATACATAGCGGATCTACATCTCAAAATTAGTCGAAGATATACAAGTACAATATGTATCTTTAAGAAGCTAGTAACACCTGCAGCTAGAGATGAAAACTTCATAGATCAAACAAAAAATTCAAGATCTTCAAACTCATGTAGGATTACAATGGGAGTGTAAAACTCACTACCTTGAGGCCTTCGACAAGTCGTCGGGAGAAGACTAGAGGATCTCGATGATCAGGGAGAGAAATTCATCGATTTCGAATCTGGACTTGACTGGACTCTCGAGATGGCCAACTCATGAAAGTCAAGAGACAAACTGCAGAAAGGCCGACTTAGGTTGGATAAAACTTCCCTTAGAACAACATGAAAGATGATCAGACTCAAGCAATGTAACATTGACATAAGTCTGTGATGCAGGAGGCACCGTAAATTCTCCATATGTTTGGAAGAGTAACCAAATGGAGAAGGACACAACTCCATGTAGTGAGAATAGCTTCCTAAGGTCATACTATATCCCAATGATTGATGAACAAATGAAAGGATGTGCTTTGTCCAAGGGTGACTATATTTGCTGCTGAAAAAAGAATGTATATTTCTCGTCCCCTCTTTTGGGAATATTTGATTTTTTTTGTTTGTCTTTTTCAATTTTTAAACGAGCTTGAAAGAGAACAAAAGAATGCTACGTTACAAAGGAGGAATGAGTGTCATGAGAAAACAACCTAGCTCCAAGTGCATGGAACATATTGATTCTCAAGGCAAGGAGACGTGTGTAGGATAAGGACACTTGGGGAAAATTCCTCCATGGGTCAAGGTGTCGAATCGCAACGGAAAAAAGTGATGCAAGGATTGCATATAAGGAATGATTTAAAGGTTCAGTTGAGAGCAACATAGAGCCGAAATTAGGCCAAAGAATCAAATATGATACCCATAATGCAATTAATCATGAAACAACAAGACTCCTTCCATGCAATTTTTTACGATCCCAGAGAAGGAAAGCTCGGTGGTTTTTTCACATTTAAAGAGTCTGAAAAAACATTAAAGAAGACTCCAGGGAGTACCTTTTTCACAATTAGTCCAATCGTCTTGAAAAAGGGTTAAATTGCACCGAAAGGATGTCTTTTCAAAACCATTTTAACGAGTGTTGACAAATAAGAATGAGAGAGGGAGATGAATGGAAAACAACATTCAAGAGAAATGAAGGATTGTTTGAATGGCCGATCATGCCATTTGGGTTGACAAATGCACCGAGCACATTTATGATATTGATGAATGAAGTATTGAAAGAATTCATAGGAAAATTTGTCATAGTATATCTGGATGACATACTAATCTTCAGTAAGACGGAGAGAGAACACTTAAGACATCTGACATCATTGATGGAAAAGTTGCAGCAGGAAAAAATGTTGATAAATATGAAGAAAAGTTCTTTTATTAAGACATAACTCATATACTTGGTTTTTGTGATCTCTTCAAATGAATTGAAGATGGATCCATAAAAGGTGAAAACAATCAAAGAATGGTCATCGCCAAGCAACATATTTGAGGTAAGAAGTTTTCATGGGTTAGTAAGTTTTTATAGAAAGTTTATTAGAAATTTCAATGGTATATGTGCACCCATGCTGGACACCGTGAAAAATAAACACAAGTCTTTCAGTTGGATAGAGGAAGCTGAAAAAAGTTTCAAAGTGTTGAAGGAGAAAATCACATAACAACCAATTCTGGTCTTGCCATATTTTGGAAAAACATTTCAAGTGAGATGTGATGCAAGTGGATTAGCTATTGGAGCAATCTTGAGTTAGGATAATAGGCCAGTTTCTTATTTGAGTGAGAAGTTGAATGACACCAAGAAGAAGTATTCCACATATGACAAAGAATTTTATGCAGTGATTCAAGCTTTGAAGAAGTGGAGATACTATCTAATTCCTAAAGAATTTGTCTTGTACAATGATAACCAAGCTTTGCAGTTTATTACTAGGAAAGAAAAGTTGAATCAGAGACATGCTAAATGGGTAGAATTTATGTAATATTTTACTTTTGTTATTAAACATATTGTTGGAACTGCTAACAAAGTTGCAGATTCTTTGAGCAAGAGGATTTTGATTGTACAGGAATTCCAAGCGGAGAACTTAGGTTTGAACACCTCAAGGAGATTTATCGAGAAGATCCAGATTTTAAGGAAGCTTATGAAGCATGTAAGAATCCTTTGTTGGGAGAAAGAAGCCCATGGAATGAATATTTGATCCAGGATGGATTATTGTTCAAGGGAAGCCAACAATGCATACCGAAATGCTCAATGAGAGATAATTTGTTGAAGGAGAAACACAGTGGAGGTTTAGCTAGACATTTTGGTCATGATAAGACATTTGCACAGCTGGGAAATTCGTATTATTGGTCGAGCATGAGGGAAGAGGTGAAAAAGTTTGTGAACAAATGCAAAATTTGTCAATATTCAAAAGGAAGACAACAAAACATTGGTTTGTATCAACAATTACCAATTCCAGAGAGGTCGTGGGATGCAATGAGTATGGATTTTGTCTTGGGATTGTCTAGAACTCAGAAAGGGAGCGATTCCATATTTGTTGTGGTGGAAAGATTTTCAAAGATGGCACATTTCATACCATGCCAGAAAACAAACGATTCTACACACATAGCTAATTTGTTTTTCAGAGAAGTAGTGAGATTACATGGATTGCCTAGGAGCATAGTCTCAAACAAGGACACCAAATTTGTAGGACACTTTTGGAGGACTCTATGGAAGAGGCTGGGGACAAAATTGTCCTTTAGTTCAACATATCACCCTCATACATATGGACAGACTGAAGTAGTAAACAAAAGTCTAGGAAACTTGTTAAGAAGTTTAGTCACTGAGCAAGGTCATAAATGGGATCAAATTATGGCACAAGGAAAATTTTCATTTAACAATTCAGTGAACATGAGCACAGGGAAAAGTACATTTGAAATTGTGTATGGTATACAACCAAGAGGGATTACAGAATTGAGAGATCTGAATCAAAATTCAGAAGTGCTGGAGCAAAGGATTTTGCAACAGAAATGCATAAACTCCATGACAAAGTCAGAGAACAACTACAGAACAACAGCCTGAAATATAAGAACAGAGTTTATCAAAAGAGGAGAGACGTTCAATTCGAAGTTGGAGATGAATTTTTAGCTCATTTGAGAAAAGAAAGGTTTCCAAGGGGAACATATAACAAGTTGAAGATGAAGAAGATAGGACCATGCAGGATTCTCAGGAAATTTGCAGCCAATGCTTATGAAATTGAGTTGCCAGACAATGTTGGGATATCACCAATATTCAATGTTGCAGACATGTATCCTTACAGGAGAGATGAGTCAGGAGAATCAAATGATCAGAAAGAAGTTCAGTGGGTAGAATAATTGCCCATAACAGAGAAACCTCATATGGAGAAAATCATTGAACAAAGAGATGGAAAGAAGACCAAGAGGAAGACATATCCTGAGTATTTAGTGAAGTGGAAAGATCATTCAATGGAAGATGCAAGTTGGGTCACATAACCTGATATTTTGAAGCATGGAAAAACAATGCAGGAGCTTATGGACAAGAGTCCATGAAAATTTTAACCAGAGGAGTATGATGCAAGATCATCGCCTTCAAAGTCAAATATGCAAGCATGGAGGCAAAGAAATGACATCTCATCATGACAGAGTTTTAAATCAACATTTAACTCAGGAGTAAATCAATTTGTTGAGATATTTTTGAAAGCATCATTTTTAAATATGTCGTGTTTGTAAAGTCATATAGGATTGTAAAGGTTTGCAGATATAGAGTGTTGACTCTTATTTGGCAATAACTGTTAGTTATTGTAATAGGACAAAGTAGATAACCGCTAAGAGTTTGATAGGATAGGTTACATATAGGACAACAAGAGCTCATGGAGCCAGTCCATAGATAGTTGTTTTTGTATTGTAAAATTACCAGATGAGATCATGATATAGAGATAGAGATCAGTAGAACATAATACAGTAGAAGAAAGACGCACTGGAGAACTTCAAGATTATGTAATTTGTTTCATGAATGAATAGAACAGATAGAATTGTCCCAAATATTGGACTGTGTTCATTTTAATGTGTGATTGAATGAATGTTACATTCTGTGTATGTGATTTATTTCACTTTGTTCATGTATGATTGTTCGAGAAGTTGATCATATGAGTTTGTGACGAAACTGGATAAGTTTCAAGTGTTTCTCTTCTGAAACTCGTATGCAAGGTGTGCATATTGAACGCAAGGAGTGCGTCGATTGAGTCTCGGATTGACTCAGAGGAGTTCAGAGAGAAAAAAGGAAACTTATACTAGGTACAAGGAGTGCACAACATCAAGAATAGGATCCAGAGCAAGAATAGAGGTACCGATATATGAAGGAAATTTAGAAGTTGAAGAATTGTTGGATTAGGTACGTGCTATGGACAAGTACTTCGATTATGAAGATATCGAAGAACACAAGATGGTGAATAATGAAGTTACAAGACTGAAAGCTCATGCATAACTATGGTGGGATGAACTGCAAGCCAAATGCAGGAGCAAAGGTAAGCAAAAAATTAAGAACTGGGATAGGATGGTAGCCAATATGAAGGCCAAATTTATCCTGAAGGACTATCAAATCAATTTGTTCAGAAGATTGCAGAACCTAAGATAGAAAAGATTATCAGTGAAGGAGTACACTGAGGAATTTTACAAACTAAACATCAGGGTTGGATAGAAAGAGAATGAAGATGAAAAAACAACCAGCTATATCAATGGGTTGAGATATGAAATACAAGAGGAGATCAACATGATGTCTGCTAGTAAAGTCTAGGATGCTTATCAAGCAGCCTTGAAAGATGAAAAAAAATTGGCCAGGAAACAAAGCCAACGAAACAGAGGAGGAAGTTCAAGCAGAGGTAAGGGAACCAACAAAGAGAAGTTCCAGAAGTCGAAGCATGAAGTTGATAATGAACATAGTCACCATGATAAATGTGGAAGTTCTAAAGAAGGACAACATGGAGGAAGAATCTCTTTTTCCAGAGGAAGAGGAAGAGCCAGAGGAGGTGAAGTTAGATATTATACCTATGGAAAATTAGGGCACAAGTATTGGGAATGTCCCAAGAGAAAGAAAGAAGGAGGAGGCAAACCACACGTTGTTGAAGCACAAAAGCATGTGGAAGCAGAAGCAACAGAAGGATGAAAGAACCTCATGATGAGGAAATTTCTTCTTAAACCAGAGAAGGAGGTAGATGAACCAGTTCAACGAACAAGTCTATTCAAAACTGCTTGCAAGACAAAGGACAGAGTTTGCAAGGTGATCATAGACAGTGGGAGCACTGGCAATCTAGTATCCACAGAGATGGTGGAGAAAATGGAGTTTTAGACAACTGCACATCCAAACCCATACAAGGTATCATGGTTGCAGAAAGGACATCAAGTAATGGTAAGTCAACAGTGCCAAGTTGAATTTAAAATAGGAGTTTATAGGGATGAAATATTATGTGATGTAATTCCTATGGATGTCTGTCATATTTTATTGGGGAGACCATGGCAGTTTGATAGAAAAGTTATTCATGATGGAAGAAATAATACTTATACCCTAGAAAAAAATGGTAGGACACATATGTTGTTACCAATAGAAGACAAAGTATTGTAACAACCCTAGTTGAAAATATGCTTAGGGATTATTAAGCAAAATTAATTAGGTGATTAATTGTCTTAACATGGTTTTAACTAAACATTGAATGAACAGGGTAATATTTATTAATTAAATATTTATTAGTTAATTAATTGTTATAATTTTGATTAATTAATTACCTATCACATTCAATGAACAGGGTAATAAATTTAATAGGGTTAATAAATTATATTGTTTAAATTAAAGATTACGTATATGGAGGGGATAAGGGGCATTAATAAACGGATAAGGAACATGAATGATGGGATAAGGGGCATTAACTATGTGTATAAGGTAATGAATGCAGAGATAAGAAAATAAATGAGGAAAGGGTGGTGAAGGAGGGATATGAGGGGAGGAGGTTTAGGAAGGCAGGGATTATCATTCTACGGGGGAATTTTTATTTTGGAGGGTTCTCTTGGATTGTGCAGGGGAGTTGGATTTCTGTAGTCGGGAAGGGTTAGTACAGGGGGCACTAGTTTGTTGGGGTTTTTGGGCACGAGGGCCAGGATATCCATATGGTATCCTAGAGCTAGGTAGTTGTCCTAGTTGGCAAAGGGTGGAAACTCGGTTTTGGGCAGAGTTGGTCCGTGGCTTCAAGATGGGCAAGGTAGTAGTAGGAAGGTCAACAAGGCAAGTGGAAAGCGGAGGGTTAGCATCAGACCAAGGTATTTTAAATTACGTATTTTTTTTATTTTTGTTATGGAATCATTATTCGTTATGATAAATTTATATGCGTATGTGTTGAATTTATAAGAAATTACTGAGTTATTGAAATCAAGTAGAAATTACTGTTTTAGTTTATGGAATTAATGGAAGTTAAATTAATTTGGTTCCTACACATGGTATCAGAGCGCCTCATTCACAATCTGGAGCCTTAAGGGCCAAGTTCCCAGCTCCAACTCCAGCTCCGCCTAACCTGCAAACCAAACACATAAATTTTAACACAAATATAAAAATAAATGAAATACATAATATATATATATATATATATATATATATCAGACCCCCTCGAACTGTCGACCCAAAGTTGGATTCACTATTTTTGTGGTGATGTTTCGCCTTGAGCCAGAATTCGATTGTCCTCTTGAAAGCAATGGAGAAATATATATATATATATATATATATATATATATATATATATATATATATATATATATATATATAACAACATCTCCCACTAAACCATATAATTCTGCTTGTAAACAACAAATGGAAAAATCTCACAAAAAGTAGGCATGATAAAGCACACCTTCATCTCGCTTATCACTATACAGGTCAATCTTTTCACCCTTTCTCTGTACATTCAAGTCATGCGAAAATTTGCACTTAAAACCCTTGCCACATTGCCCAGCCTTAAAGAATTCACATACTATAGATTTGGGATCAACACCGGGTGGAACTTTCGGTTGACTGACGAAAACTTTAAACAGGTCGTTCAACCCCTTCTCCCTCTTCTTCTCATCTTCCTTCTTTTGCTGGGCCGCATTAACTTTCGAGTCGGGTTTAGGCTGCACGGATTGCTTAAGGATCTGGACATATTTCTGAACATTTTCGCTCTTGTTCTCTTTTTTCTTTAGGCCAAAGGTCAAACAAGCTGTATCATGCTCCGCTATCGCTTTCTTTGCATGTCTTTCTCTTCGCCAAACTTTTCAGCGTTTTCTTTGGCGTAAGAAGAAAAGATCTTCAGGTAACTGTTGCTGCTTCGACAAAATTACAGTATTGGATACATTTCCTGTATAATTCGCATGATGTAGAGAAGAATTCAGTGGAACCACACTCACCTTCCACCAGCCAGGCTCAAGTTGTGAACATAAAGTCCTTACAATGATCTGGGAGAACCAAACAAGGGAGTGCACCTGCCATACATAATTACGAGCGCAACACACCGGCGCACACGAGTCCATGAAGAGGAGTCTCAAAAGGGATGAGCACCTGGGGGAGGGGGCACGTGGGCTTCATGCGAGGACCCATGATGCTGATTTCTTATATATACTTAGTATTTCACGAGTAATTTCTTTTTTTTTAATTTTTTTTAAATTTTAATTGTTTTAAATTATTTGTTTTAATTTTTATTATTTTAATTATAATTATTTTAAAATAAAGTTTCAGAATTATTTATTTTAATTTTAAATTCTTAAGTTAAATTGGTTGGTATCAGAATTATTTAAGTTAATTTTAATTATAAGTAGTTAATTATAATTAAATTGGTTAAGTTAAATTGGTTAAATTCTTAAGTTAAATTGTTTTAAATTAGTTTAAAATTTTAATTATATTAATTTAATTAGGTCTTTACACATGCTAATTTAACCAATTTAATTAGGTATTTTGTCTTTTTAAATGAGTAAAACAAAAAAAAATTTGAATTATTTCACTTAATTAAAGGGTTTTGAACCCACAACCCCCACCAAGCAAAGCGCCTTAAAAAGAACACTAACACCAATGCGCCCTCATAAGTCTTTACAAACAAATTATTTTACTTATTTAGATTAATGGTAACACTGTCGGGATAAGAGTAGTATTATTATTAGGAAGATACAGTAAGAAGATTAAGACTAACTGGCTTATTACCTAACCTAGAGATTCGGAGCCAACTAACCGAGTTGAATCATAATTAGTGAATGCACCGGAAATCAAGGTAAAGGATTATTTAGCGTTGTTGATCTTTGTATCCCAAGTATGAATTCCGATTGTCCAAGCGTCAGGCTCAAGAGACCGTACACACAACTCATCGAGCCAAGAGACAAGTCCCTCCACTCCATTCCACCAGTCAAAGTCAACGCTAAATCTCAATGCAGCATTCGACAATGCCAACACTATGCGCCAAGGAAAAGATCATGAGTCAAGCACCGGAGGATATTTAGTTGTAAGCGAAAAGTTAAAAGGACTTAGACTAGGACAGGTGGGGAGGAGGTGGCATATGCACTAGGAGAGTAAGCATAGGAATTGGTGAGTATGGCGCAAGGCTAGCGTAGCTACAGGGCAAGGGAACCAATAGTTTTATTTCATAGGGGTGAAGAAATCAAGCTTAGACGCTTAATACTAACCCTAACCTAGCCAATCCCCTAAAGGAGTAATGTCTGTTTACAGACAAGTAAAGGAAACTTACGCCTAACCCAGTTTCTAGTTTGAGTAGCACCAATTTGAAACATCCTGGAACTCACCCTGACAACTTTGGTTGATGCAGGTTAAAGCATACAGGATGGTCAGGACTCGAGGGAGTCGAGGCAGGGGAGTGTCGTCGCAAGCACCGCCAACACCACCAGCGCCACCACCACCATCGCCCGAATTAGCTCTCATACTCTGCTCGTTGGAAGCCATTAATGAGACTTTGAAGGGGCGACAACCAACAGGGACTGAAGTGGAACCCCCACCATCTGGAATGGGTAATCCAGAAGCGTCAAGGGATTCAGGGGGAGGACCTCCACCCGAAGACATCACGCGAGAATTGCAGAAGATCAAACTTTCAGAGTTTGTCGGGGGTCGTGGCAGTGAATGCGCGGAAGCATGGTTGGAAGGCATGACAAAGTGCTTTTCCTTAAGGGACTATGCATCCAACTCAAAGGCAAAGATCACAATTTTTCAGTTAAGATACAGTTCCTTGAACTGGTGGGAAAACCTGGAAAGACAACTGCACCTTACCCCAAACACAGTCTCTTGGGAACTTTTCGAGGAGAGGTTTCGAAGGAAATATCTACCAGCATACTACGAGGAACAACAGGTAGGGGCATTTCATGCCTTAGTACAGGGAAACAGAACTGTAGAAGAATATGAGATCAGATTTATGGAACTGGTCAAATATGTTTCGTATATGGATAATGACCAACGACTGGCAGAGTGCTTCGTCTATGGATTGAACCCTCAGATAAGAGCTATGGTGCGGATGTGGAAACCATCTTCAATAGCGGAGGCGGTGGAAAATGTGCGTTATGCGGAAGAACACATGAACTTAACCGGGGGTACAAGACTGACATTTCCGCATCGTCCTGGATTTGTAGGAAAGGCCCCGAGGACATTTCCTAGGGGAGGGGGCTCAAGGCCACCACCATATGGTAACAAAGTCGCTCCAAGGACAACAGCCGCAGGGATTTCAATGGAAACGAGTGCAGTATCTCATTCATCACCAACGACGCAGACAGGTCCACAACCATCTCAGGGAACAACTAGTAGGGGCAGGGGTTCCAGGGGAAGGAACTCATTTCAGAGACAGTCACATAATAGTGCACAGGTTCAATCTCATGTTACCTGTTAGGGGTGTGGAGGACCCCATTACCAGCATGACTGCCCAGAGTTACAATCAGGGTTTGTGCATAGAGAAGGAAAGGTACCGATGGGGAGAACAAGTAGCAGCCACCAGATTTACGCAGCGGTTAATAATCGCTAGGCCGAACATCATTCCGCGGTGGTGGAGTCATCAGGTACGCTAAATCATATCAATGTTAAGATTTTGTTTGATTCTGTTGCGACAGATAGTTTCATTTCACCATCTGCATTAGAAAAGAGTGGGTTGGCAGCCTACAAGCACGATGACTTTAAACAAGTCGAGATGGCTTCAGGGGAAAAACAAGCGGTAGGACCTAGTGTTGATAATTGTATGGTAGACCTGGGAGTGTGTACTACCAGGTTGAAGGTATACATCACTACTCTTGGGGTGTATGACCTAATCATTGGAATGGATTGGTTAGCAGCTCACCGAGCTTTGGTAGATTGTTTCACAAAGAGGGTGCTTTGTGTCGACGATGAAGGAAGACCAGTAGAGATCCAGGGTGTACAAAGAAAAGTGTCGTTACGCTTTATATCAACTATGAAGGTTAAGCGATGCTTGAGACAAGGGTGTCGATTGTATGTAGTGGAAGCAGTGAATGAAAGGAAGGGACCCTCATTGGATCAATACCCGGTATTGTCAGAATTTCAGGATGTTTTTCCGAACGAGTTACCTGGGTTACCTCCTGAGAGGGAGCTTGATTTTACTATTGAGCTAAAACCTGGTGCATAACCAATCTCCAAGACTTCGTATCGGATGACAGCACCGGAACTTTGTGAATTGCAAAT
Source organism: Picea engelmannii (assembly GCA_009831015.1). Taxonomy (NCBI): domain Eukaryota; kingdom Viridiplantae; phylum Streptophyta; class Pinopsida; order Pinales; family Pinaceae; genus Picea; species Picea engelmannii. Next base: position 156,253 of record ML797011.1, read on the forward strand.
GCAGTTGAAAGAGTTATTGGAGTTGGGGCTAATAAGGCCCAGTGTCTCACCTTGGGACGCACTGGTAATTTTTTTAAAGAAGAAGGATGGATCCTTACGACTGTGTATAGACTACAGGGACTTGAACCATGCTACAGTGAAAAATAGGTACCCGATGCCGCGAATATATGACCTCTTTGATCATATGAAAGGAGAAACAGTATTCTCAAAGATTGATTTGCGATCAGGGAATCATCAATTAAGGATTAAGGAAGGTGATATCCCAAAAAATGCCTTTCGAACTCGGTTTGGACATTACAAGTTTGTTGTAGTGCCTTTCGGATTGACCAATGCACCAGCAGTATTCATGAGCCTCATGAACGACGTATTCCGGAAGTACTTAGACCATTTTGTACAAGTCTTTCTAGATGACATCCTCATCTATTCCAAGAATGAAAGAGAACATGAGGAACACTTGCGAATAGTGTTGTCCTACCTTAGAGAGAACGAATTGTAT
>ML797011.1:163389-219769 GCA_009831015.1 Picea engelmannii
ATAAGGAACATGAATGATGGGATAAGGGGCATTAACTATGTGGATAAGGTAATGAATGCAGAGATAAGAAAATAAATGAGGAAAGGGCGGTGAAGGAGGGATATGAGGGGAGGAGGTTTAGGAAGGCAGGGATTATCATTCTACGGGGGAATTTTATTTTGGAGGGTTCTCTTGGATTGTGCAGGGGAGTTGGAGTTTTGTATTCGGGAAGGGTTAGTATAGGGGGCACCGATTTGTTGGGGGTTTTGGGCACGGGGGCCAGGATATCTATATGGTATCCTGGAGCTAGGTAGTTGTCCTAGTTGGTAGGGTGGAAACTCGATTTTGGGTAGAGTTGGTCCATGGCTTTAAGCTGGGCAAGGCAGTAGCAGGAAGGTCAACAAGGCAAGTGGAAAGCGGAGGGTTAGCATCAGACCAAGGTATTTTAAATTACGTATTTGTTTTATTTCTGTTATGGAATCATTATTCGTTATGATAAATTTATATGCGTATGTGTTGAATTTATAAGAAATTACTGAGTTACTGAAATCAAGTAGAAATTACTGTTTCATTTTATAAAATTAATGGAAGTTAAATTAATTTGGTTCCTACAAGTATACTTCTCATGAGTGGGAATGAACTCTTGAATGAAGTCAAGAGGGAGAGAGAAATGAAATTTGATGTAGTGAGGAAGCCTAGAGTTATCCTTACAAATACTTATGTGGAAGATTTTCCTGAAGAAATCCAGGAATTGTTAGAAAAATTTGCTGACATAGTAGTGGATGAGTTACCACACTCATTTCCACCCATTAGGAGTATAAGCCATCATATTGACCTTATTCTAGAAGCTAGTTTACCAAACAAAGCAACTTATAGGTTGACACCTAGAGAGAATGAGGAAGTCAAAAATCAAGTCCAGGAGTTGTTGGATAAAGGTTTAGTCAGGGAAAGCCTAAGCCCATGCATAGTACCAACTGTGTTAAGTACAAATAGGGATGGAGGATGGAGAATGTGTATAGATTCCAGAGCCATCAACAAGATAATCATTAGGTATATATTCTCTTTACCAAGGATGGATGATTTGATGGATTGTTTGAGTGGATCAAGCTATTTTTCCAAGACAGACTTGAAGAGTGGATATCATCAAATAAGAATGAGAGAGAGAGATGAATGGAAAACAACATTCAAGACAAATGAAGGATTGTTTGAATGGCTAGTCGTGCCATTTGGGTTGACAAATGCACCAATCACATTTATGAGATTGATGAATGAAGTATTGAAAGTATTCATAGGAAAATTTGTCATAGTATATCTGGATGGCATACTAATCTTCAGTAAGACAGAGAGAAAACACTTAAGACATCTGACATTAGTGATGGAAAAGTTGTAGCTGGAAAAATTGTTGATAAATTTGAAGAAAAGTTCTTTTATGAAGACATAACTCATATACTTGGTTTTTGTGATCTCTTTTGAATATGGATCCAAAAAAGGTGAGAGCAATCAAAGAATGTCCATCGCCAAGCAACATATTTGAGGTAAGATTTTTTCATGGGTTAGCAAGTTTTTATAGAAATTTTATCAGAAATTTCAGTGGTATATGTGTACCAATGCTGGACACTGTGAAAAAGAAACACAAGTCTTTCAGTTGGATAGAGGAAGATGAAAAAAGTTTCAAAGTGTTGAAGGAGAAAATCACAGAACAACCAATTTTGGTCTTGCCAGATTTTGGAAAAACATTTCAAGTGAGATGTGATGCAAGTGGATTAGCTATTGGAGCAGTCTTGAGTTAGGATAATAGGCTAGTTGCTTATTTTAGTGAGAAGTTGAATGACACCAAGAAGAAGTATTCCACATATGACAAAGAATTTTATGAAGTGATTCGAGCTTTGAAGAAGTGGAGACACTATCTAATTCCTAAAGAATTTGTCTTGTACAATGATAACCAAGATTTGCAGTTTATTACTAGGCAAGGAAAGTTGAATCAGAGACATGCTAAATGGGTATAATTTATGCAGAATTTTACTTTTGTTATTAAACATATTGCTGGAACTGCTAACAAAGTTGTAGATTCTTTCAACAGGAGGAGTTTGATTGTACAAGAATTCCAAGTGGATACCTTAGGGTTTTAACACCTCAAGGAGATGTATCGAGAAGATCCATATTTTAAGGAAGATTATGAAGCATGTAAGAATCCTTTGTTGGGAGACAGAAGTCCATGGACTGGATATTTGATCCAGGATGGATTACTATTCAAGGGAAGCCAACTATGCATAAAAAAATGATCAATGAGAGATAATTTGTTGAAGGAGAAACGCAATGGAGGTTTAGATGGACATTTTGGTCATGATAAGACATTTGCACAGCTGAGAAATTTGTATTATTGATCAAGCATGAGGGCAGAGGTGAAAACGTTTGTGAAAAAATGCAGAATTTGTTAGTATGCAAAAGGAAGACAACAAAATACTAGTTTGTATCATCCATTACCAATTCCATAGAGGTCGTGGGATGCAATCAATATGGATTTTTTATTGGGATTTCCTAGCACTCAGAAAGGGAGTGATTCCATATTTATTGTGGTGGAAAGATTTTCAAAGATGGCACATTTCATACCATGCCAGAAAGCAAACAATGCTACACACATAGCCAATTTGTTTTTCAGAGAAATAGTGAGACTACATGGATTGCCTAGGATCATAGTCTCAGACAGGGACACCAAATTTGTATGACACTTTTAGAGGACTCTATGGAAGAGGATGGGGACAAAATTTTCCTTCAGTTCAACATATCACCCTCAGAAAGATGGAAAAACTGAAGTAGTAAACAAAAGTCTGGGAAACTTGTTAAGAAATTTAGTCACTGAGCAAGGTCGTTGATGGGATCTGATTCTGGTACAAGCAGAATTTGCATTTAACAATTCAGTGAACAGGAGCATAGGGAAAAGTCCATTTGAAATTGTGTATGGTATACAACCAAGAGGGATTACAGAATTGAGAGATCTGAATCAAGATGAATTCATAAGTACTGAAGAAGAGGATTTTGCAACGGAAATGCAGAAACTCCATGACAGAGTTAGAGAACAACTACAGAATAGCAGCCTGAAATATAAGAACATAGTTGATCAAAAGAGGAGAGAAGTTCAATTCAAAATTGGATATGAAGTTTTAGCTCATTTGAGAAAATAAAGGTTTCCAAGGGGAACATATAACAAGTTGAAGATGAAGAAGATAGGACCATGCAAGATTCTCAGGAAATTTGCAACCAATGCTTATGAAATTGAGTTGCTAGACAATGTTGGGATATCACCGATATTCAATGTTGCATACATGTATCCTTGCAGGAGAGATGAGGCAGGAGAATCAGATGATCAGAATGAAGTTCAGTGGGAAGAAAAATTTCCCAAAGCAGAAAAACCTCAGATGGAAAAAATCATTGAATAGAGAGATGGAAAGAAGACCGGGAGGAAGACATATCCTGAGTATTTAGTGAAGTGGAAAGACCATCCAATGGAAGATGCAAGTTGGGTCACAAAACCTGATATTTTGAAGCATGGAAAAATAGTGCAGGAGCTCATGGACAAGAGTCCATGAAAATTTTAACCAGAGGAGTATGATGCAGGAGCATCACCTTCAAAGTCAAAGACACAAGCGTGGAGGCAAAAAAATGACATCTTAGCATGACAGAGTTTCAAATCAACATTTAACTCAGGAGTAAATTGAGTTGTTGAGATATTTTTGAAAGCATCGTTTTTAAATATGCCGTGTTTGTAAAGTCATATAGGACTGTAAGGGTTTGCAGATATAGAGTGTTGACTCTTATCTGGCAATAACTGTTAGTTATTGTAATAGGACAAAGTAGGTAACTGCTAAGAGTTTGATAGGATAGGTTACAAACAAGATGGCGAGAGATCGTGGAGCTGGTACTTAGATAGTTGTTGTTGTATTGTAAAATTACCAGATGAGATCATGAGATAGAGATAGAGATCGGTAGAACATAATAGAGTATACGAAATATGCACTAGAGAACTGCAAGATTATGTAATTTGTTTCATGAATGAATAGAATAGACAGAATTGTCCCAAATCTTGGACTGTGCTCATTTTAATGTGTGATTGAATGCATGTTACATTCTGTGTATGTGATTTATTTCACTTCGTTCATGTATGATTGTTCGACAAGTTGATCATATGAGTTTGTGACGAAACTGGATAAGTTTCAATTGTTTCTCTTATGAAACTCGTATGCGTCGATTGAGTCTCAGATTGACTCAGAGGAGTTCAGAGAGAACAAAGGAAACTTACACCAGGTGCAAGGAGTGCACAACGTCAAGAAGTGACCAAGCATTGAAGAAACGGAATAGAGGAACGCCAGGTGGGCAAGAAGAATTTATTTTCAAGAAATACTTCTATCTGAGTTATCGAAATCCCGAGAATGAAAGGAGTGTGTGGGAAGTCAAAATCCTTTAAGGATCAAGATCAGAAGGGATGACACTTTTCATAAGTGTTGACAAGATCCAAGAGTCAGACTCGTATGAGTAGCAAAGGTTTGAAACCTTTGAAGACTGAGAAATATTCTAAATCGAAAGAAATCGGAAGCTCAAGAGGAGGAGCTACAATGGCCATCAGATCACAGTGCAACGGATCAACATCCGTCTGATAAGAGTAAGGTGCACAACCCTTAGTGCTTTGCACACTCAAGAGAGAAAACTCACCAAGGGTTGAGAACTGATATTTTTGAAGCCCGAAGAAAAGGAAATCTGAAGTAGAATCTCAACCGTTCGATCAACTGAAGCAGATCTGAGTCGTCAGATCACCCAAAGTAAATCTCAAGCATCGGATTTCCAAAGTGAATTTGGGTTGTCAAACCAGTGGATTCAGGAAATTCACTTGAGAGTTTCTCAGTTGAGATTTGAGATTCATGAAGTCCGAAGAGCTGGAGATCCGAAGTGAATCCCAATCTTCCAATCAGTCGAAGTAGATCTGATCCATCAAATCAACCGAATTAAAGCTCAAGCATAAAATCACCCAAAGTGGATTTGAGTCGTCGGATACTGTGAGTTCAGGAGAAGGAAAGGTTTGAGAGTTGAGATTTATGAAGTCCGAAGTTCCAGAAATCCAAAGTGAATCTCATCCATCCGATCAACCGAAGTGAATATGAGTCGTCATATCGTCCGAAGTAAATCTCAGGCGTTGGATCACCCAAAGTGAATCTGAGCCGTCGGAGATCAAGAGGAGACGTGGCATGAATCTATGGACTCCGGGTAAAGTCCCGAAGTAATTCATAGTCGTCAAATCAAGAGGAGACGTGGAGTGAATCTATGGAATCCGGGTAAAGTCCCGAAGTAATTCACATCCGTCAGATCAAGAAGAGACATGGCACAAATCTATGGACTTTGGGTAAAGACTTGAATAAATCCTCGATTTTCAGATCAAGAGGACACGCGTCAACGGATTATAGTCTTCATATAAAATCCATTGGGAAAAGAAAGTTTGAGATTTGAAATCTCAGAAGTCTGAAACTCGAAGGAGATCTCGACACTTGATCGAGAAGAGGGTCACAGGACCGTTGGTCCAAGTTGAAAGGTTAAACACCCAAAGTGGAAGTAGGATCATTGATTGAGAAGGACAGGTGTCTGCAGATCATTAGCTCTGGAAGATTGAAGTACAAAAGAAAGCAGGGTTTGAGATTTCAAAACTCCGAAGTTCAGAATCGCGAAGAGATCACATCCGTTGATTCAGGAGGGGAAGATCTGTCAGTCTGTGGATTTGGAAAGCGCAAATCTGAATCACCAGTTCAAACAGTAAATTCAATATCGGGAGATCGACGGTCCCATAAAATTGCGGGGACAAGAGTTGTGCGGACTTTAAAACATTGAGGGCGGGCCGCAATCCATACCGTGGTTTTACCAAGAGGACACATGGAGGTTTGAGGAGAATTGTGGTCCAAAAATAAGTTTGATCCCAAACCGTCATTGGCCGTGCCCGCAATTGTGTGGTCATGAGAGGCCACCACCCAAGGTCATATCAAGAGGGGGATTATCATAAAAAGAGCTAATGCTCAGTACTCTGAGATTTCATAGAAGAGAGAAAGGGAAGGTCGCGGGTGATATCAGACCTACACCAAAAGTCGAAAGGGCCTGTGTTTAAATACATAAGGGAAACATTAAGGTTCCAGAGAGTCACTTGACTCAAGAATCAGAGATCCTTGACCGGGAGGTCATGTATCCCTATGGGGGAGTAGAGGGGTTGCATCAAATACATATGAAAAAAGGTGCTTAATTGAGAAGCTTCAAGATAATTTGATACATTTGGAATGGTACCCAACCAAACTAGCAGTCCCACATTCAACCCAAGAATGTACAAAGTGGACATCAAAGGGACACCAACATTTCCAAAGAAAGGAAACGCACAAGAATCCCCTTGAGAAGGGGTTCTTTGGTTGGTATCAATAGGAACTTTATCCATGAGGATATTATGCATAGGTTCTCCCCTTGCGAGATTGTTCAAGTCCATAAAAGTATCACACATTGACTAACTCACTATGGAAAACTAGGGAGCACAGAGCACACACTTAAAGTTCCTAAAGGAAAATCAAGCAGACAACTAACTAGTGGGAAGGACAATTATGCCAATCAACACTAGAGAAACTTACTGGTGCAAGTGCAACTCGAACACAGAAGCACCCTTCGGGTATACTCTACAAAGAGGGATTCTACGTCTGCCCTAGGTATCATGGTATGCCCCCACAGTCACCTGTGTAAGTCTGTAAAAATTGGCAACTAGGTTTCCATCTCATAGTCAGTCACCATGCGGGTACAGTCGATAGTCGCGGTGATTGTAATGAGTAGGATAACAAGTCTGAAGCCATTCAAGGGTGCCTAAATCAATTGGTATGGAAGACAACTGAGGATTTCGAATAGATTCAAGGTCCACGAGGCTCTGTAGGCAAATGAAATCCATATTGTTCTCAAGAAAGACCCTAAATATACAATCCCCACTACGTTTTGTCCAACTTTGGAGGGGTTATATCCTCTAACTTTCCTCACGCGACCTCGTGTTTAGCCCTTGTGTTAGAGGGGGGTCCTGGCTAACTCTTACGATGCTGGACTTTAGAGACTCCCTATATCAGACTCCAATGTTTGTTTTAAATGGCCTTGAAGAGTTTCCTCTTCACACCTATTTCAAGTCCCTAAAAGCCTAGACTAGTTGGTGAACCCTACAAACATAAAGTCTAGTAGATTTTATGTTAAGCGTTAATTTTATGGGCTTGATTTACGCAAAGGATGCGAACATACAACTTATGTTGTTTCAGACTCTTGCAAAAAATGAAACTTATAACAACACTAGCAAGGAAGGATTTCCTTTCTTAATTTTCTTTTGAAATGCTTTTAAGATGAGAAGAAAACAAAACACTATGCTAATTTCTTATTCTTTTTCAAATAACAATGCAAAGCAAATGAAAAGAAAGAAATAGACAAGCTGATTTCTTTTTGTTTCTTTTTGTTTTGTTTTGTTTTTTCAAAGCAAAGATAGGATAAAAAGAGAAAAGAACCCAAGATTGACTCAGACCCTAGACCAACTACGTAAACACAAGAACTCAATAGAAACCAAAGGAGGATATTAAACTTGAAATTTCACTCTAAACCTCTAGGGAAAGCGAAAGAAGACCAAGAAACAATTTGAAAATGAATCTTTAACCCAAGCTAAGGCCAAAAATAGATACTCTCTAAGGTCCAAGAAAGCCCTGGGAAGCCTAAACTTCTATCACGAAAGAGAAAGACCTCTCTTTTTCTAAAAACACTTTCAAGACACAGAGACGTGGGTTTTTGCACCAACAACCTGCATATGTATGTGGGTTGTCTATTGGGTAGACTACATATGTATGTGGGATGAGCCAAAGTAGAGCGCATACACCTCTGGGATTTATGAAAAAGAAAAATACTAGGCAGACTAACTGGGCAGGGAAAACTAGTAGTCACCTTGCAGGTGGCTATAGACCCTTAAAAGAGTCAGTGAACTTGATAAAAACTCAAAAGGAAATTAAGAAGCCAATACAAACCCAAAAACCTCCCTCTAAAACCCTAGAAAGACTTCCCAGCGGAGTTGCCAATTCTGCTAGCGGGAAAATCCCCCTATAACTATACCAGGGTTCTAAGTATAGACATAGCTATGAACTCCCTTAAAATATAATCTGATTCCTATACTACCCCAAACATTCCAAAATAGATGAAAAAAAAGTGATATAAGAGTAAATCAGAAGCATTACCTTGGTCCAAATGTTCGATGTTGACCTCCTTGAGCTTTGTAGCTTCCTTGGATGTTGGTGTCCTCCCAAAGATGGCTTGCATCAACACTTAGGCAAACAATGCTACAAATATTCTATTTCTACTCATCAATTAGGGTTAGACATTAATTGTTATGCATAAATCAAATGAAAGACATAAAGATATGATTTGGGACAGGGAAAATGATTCTTTTATTCAATATTCAAAGATTGGAAATTACAACCTTTGCAGGTCGACGCTTTGCGAACCTAGTCCGAGCTCCTCTTGAAATTGCTCCAAGATCACCTTCCAAATTCCTTCTCTCACAATCAACTTATTACTTCAAGGGAAGGGAAGGGATTGCATGGGAGAAAAGGGCTAGAGAGGGAATTATGAGGAAAGAACTCAAAAAAGAGGTTGCAAATACTTGGGTAAGGAAGGAAATGGATTTAGGAAGAGTTTCACTGTTTTAATGCTTGATGTTAGAATGAGACCCCAAGACCTCCTTTTATACGACAAAAGGATAGTTATTTGGTTTGGGGACAGGCTACAACAGGTGAATTGGTTGGGAAACCTCCAATAGCCTGTAAACTCCATCGAATTTATTACAACTTTTATTTTTTTGCAACTTTTGGAGGTAAATGAAGGTTGTTTAGTATGCAACTAGCATATGTAAGAGGGCTATCTATCATGAATCTTGTGTATGTACATGGGTAGTAGTGCAGTAGGGTGCGTACATGCTCAACAAACTGGTTTTTTAAATAGATTTCCTTAGTAGTGGTTTGGCAAATTATGCAAGTAGAAAGGCCAATGCCATGTATGCATAGGTAGATCATTTTAGGGCTATAACAACAACACTTCATCATCCTTCACATGCACAGATTCATTGTGTAGCTCAGTGTCTAGGCGCCACTATTTTTGAATGGAGCACTACAATGCTCACATACATGAAAAAAAAACTAAATGATTGTCGAAGAAGAAAGAACAAGAACTTTGGGTTCGGGACCATGTTGTGTGATTTATTTTTTGAGAGAGTGCCAAGACTTATCCTGAGGGAGATAGTACAGGGCCATATTTCCTCCTTTCTAACATTATGCAAGTGGTTTACTTTGTTACCTTGACAGGGTGCGGGGTGAGGACATGAGGCCTTTGACGAAAAATTTTGTGACTGGCGGGCTCGTCAGATTCTTGTGATCGAGGATTACTCCTACGTAGGGATCAGTTTCCTAATTGAGCCTGATATGCCTATGCCCCCTAGCGAGGAGGGACGAGAGATAGGTAAACACATTTTAAAGTTATTTTTTTTAAATGTTATCGTTTTTATGGTAATGTCAAAGTACTATCTCAATGATCTTTCATATGCAGATGTGGGACCAATGCAACCAGTCCACTTCTCCCGGACCAGGCGTCATCCTCGAGTAGATGTCGGACCAACAATAGTAGGAGGACCAGTAGCTACAGGAGGACTACCAACCGGAGAGGCTGGAAGAGTTTTGCAACGATTAGAGAGGAACCTGACAACTCTCACTCATGTAGTGTCGGTGACATAGATAGAGTACCTTCCACCGACCATGCGGCCACATGTTGTATGGGTACCCAAGACTTGGGTTCAACTATTATGATGTCTTGCGAACACCATAGTTCATTATACTAGGGCCAACATTCCTAGGCCATAGTTAGTATTGGACCACATATGTTCTGAGGGAACCTTTTTTACTATATTATGTAGTGAGGGCTTGAGCCCATCTATGTATACCGACTCTATTTGAGGCTTTATGGCCCACTTTTGTACTTATGACATTATTTTTGGACACATTATTATTATTATTATTATATATATATATATATATATATATATACATATTTTTTCCTTATGGATAAAATTTTTGTACAAATGTATTTACATGTGCGTGTATGTGTGTGCTTTTACTTTTATGTGTGAGCAATATGCCAATCTAATACTTGATTAGCCAATGCATTAGTTAGTTGATTAGATCTCCTCAGAACACGAATATAAGTAATATAATCAAAATAGCATTCTAAGGGACATACCCTAAGGAATCGTCGGTGAAGGGCGGGATCGTAGACATGGTATACTCCATTTAATTGAGACATGGCCAATTGAGCATCTAGATAAACCCAGAGGTGAGAAATACCATGTGATAAGACATCACGTAGTAATTCTATTACAACACTGTACTCAGAAACATTATTGGTTGCTTCGCCTAGACAAATACCTCCAGAAGACATCAACTGAACAAAAGGTGTAAATATCACCCAAGCTATGGAAGAAAGCCTCTAAGTGTGTTGGATAGCACCGTCCACGAACCCAACATAGACCTTTGATTCACTTGACATATGCCACAGTGAAAAAGAAACACAATAAACTACACGTCCATAAAACAAAAATATAAGACTATATAAATAAAGCTATACATTATATACAAGAAGTCACACTCAGGCGATCTATATAAGCGTAATACTTCTTAAGGTAAATCCCATTTCTAGGCTCCGATAAAGCATTACCCTTGAAATCAACCAGTTGATAGGCACCCTTTTCTAAAACTTTCTTAACAATGAACTTTATGAACCACATGGATTTGAACTTTCCTGCCCCCAAGGGATATTTATCTTGATCATAGACCGAGACAACATCACCTTCGAAGAAAATCCGAGGGCGGATAAAATGATCATACTGACACTTGACATGTTGTTTGTGAGCCTCGTTGGCCAAGGCTGCATCTTGATGTTGCTCATTGAGCTGCTTGATATATAAATGATGCTCTTCAAGTGGTGTAGTGTTGGGAAGTAGTTCCACTACCAAATTAAGAGAATGGATTTGGAATTCTATGGGAAAGACTGCCTCTAGCCCGTAAAGACGTTGGAAAGGAGAAAAATGGGTAGCAGTCTTAACTGAGGTTTGATAAGCCCAAAGTGGCAAGTACAACATCAAATTCGAATTTGACTAGGCTGAATTGATCGTCCACTAAAGAATAGTATTGAGAGACTTATTAATAGTATCCACTTAACCATTCACCTGTGGGTAGTAAGGTGACTAATGTTACAGCTTAAACCCTAGTTTTGATGCTAACTTGGACATCATCTTGTTCTGGAAGTGACTGCCATGATCTGTGACAATCTCCTTCAGAATACTGAACCTGGCTACAATATGGTTAAAGATGAAAAGTGCAGTTGTTTCCTTGTCATTGTTGAATGTCGGCATAGCTTTGACCTACTTAGTAAATTAGTCTATTGCTACGATGATATAGTGATGCCCCCTAGCTAAAACTGGGTGGCATGTAGTGAAATCAATCCCCCACTTGGTGAAGGGACCAACAAAATAACTCGGAACATGGGATTTGGGTGTGCCTGCATCTTTCGAGAGAATACCTGGCATAGGTGACACTTCTTGACTGCCTCTACACAATATTTGATTAACAAGGGCCAAAAGTATCCAACGCGAAGAACATTTTTGGTTGTTTAAACCCAGACAGGTGACTGCCACATGCTCTCGTGAGAAAATAATTTAACAAAACTTTTTCCTCTTCGTGAATGAGACATAGAAGGAGAATGAAATCCACTCGTCGACGATATAAAGTATTGTCGAGGTTAAGTTAGTTCCGCGCTTGATAGTGTATTCACCAATGCTCATCATGAGAAGCAGAAGATGGGAACTTCAAAGTTTGAAGATACAAAAGTATATCTCGATACCAAGGGTCCGAATATGTAATGGGGAAAATATCCCCATTAACCAATGACTCTTCGGGAAAATTATTACCACTCTTGACTGGAAGTTCTGAGATTAGTTCAGCAAAGACCAAAGACTTTTTAGACTTTTCCGAAACAAAATCCAAGTCAAATTACTGAAGGATGACAATCCATTGACTGATTTTCCCACCGATGATCCATCGTGTTAACACATATTGAAAAGGGTTCTCGATAGCTATGACATTGGTCTTGCGAAGTAACATGTATTGAAGGAATCATTAGATAGCATGAACATCCACCAAAGCAAGTTTCTCAACATGTGTATAGTTTAGTTCTGTTCCTACCAATCCTCGGCTAAGATAGTAGATAACATGCTCTTCAAGCACGTCATCCTCTTGGACCAAGACCATACCAATAGTAGACCTTGCGATAGCCAAATACAACAAGACATCCTTTCCATAATCCATAGGACTGAGTAGAGGGGTACACGTCAGAGCACATTGAAACTCTTTGAAAGATAATTGATCCGCTTCATCCCAACATAATGGGACCCCTTTTTTCAAGAGACGCATAAACCCTTTAGTAATCTTGGCATAGTTGGCAACAAAAATCCGAAGAAAGTTAGCTTTCCCCTGTAGACTTTGAAGCTAGGGGATTGTACGCGGGGGAGGAAATTGAACTATTGCCTCAATATTCAGAGGATCAACCATGATCCCTTTAGTTGACACGATAAAACCTAACAAGTGTCCCGATGTTACACAAAAAATACACTTATTTGGATTCAGACAGATTTGATAGTATCGACACCTCTCAAAGATAATTCGTAAATGGACAAGATGATCGGATCTCTTACAAGAACGTGATGTCGTATCATCAAGACACGCCTCAACTATGTGTTTGAGGTCGTGGAAAGAAATGACATGACCCGATGAAAAGTGGCTCTAACGTTCTTAAGGCCAAAGGACATTTTTCTGTACGTGAATGTACCCTAAGGACAAGTAAATGTCGTTTCATGTTGGTCCTCGGGTTTGATATGAATCTGGTTGTACCCAGAAAAAATATCCATAAAATAAAAGACCTTACAACCCGCGCATTCATCGCCAATCTGGTCAATGAATGGGGTTGGAAAATTATCTTTCAGGTAATCTTTATTTAGGTCACGAAAGTCCATACACATGTGGATCATACCTTGCTTTTTGTTGACAGGAACATGGTTCCACACCCATTACATCAACTGCATAGGATATATGAAACCAACCTTGATGAGTTTCTCTACCTCAACCTTGATCGTAGTTGCCTTGCGGGGATTGATTGGGCGAAGCTTCTTTCATATAGGCTTAACATTGGGGTAAGTTGAGATCTTGTGTTCAATGATACGTGGGTCAAGTCCTAGCATCTCTTCATAAGACTAGGCAAATTCGTCGCCAAACTCTTTAAATAATTCAATGTAGATTTGAATCTCTTTGGGGGAACAATCTACTCTGACAAAGACATTTTCCACGATGCCATGGGTTCTAGAGATGTTGATAGGAATTTTTTCAGCTATACTTGCCATGTTTCCCTCGGCATATATTCTGTGTGTGGCTAGAGGGTTAACAAGACAAGGGGCATTTTCATTCATGGTCGTAATGAATTCTCATGCCTCTATTCTATTCATCTCAAGTAAGAAATAAGATTTATGGTGAATATCATCCCAAGGTTTGTTTGGCCCAGTGATTGCTTCCAAAATCACCTCGTCAAAGGGAAAGAATAAGTCCAAAGGATTGTAAGTGGTGACAGAGTCTTGAGCCCAAATAGGCTTGAGAATAGAATCTATCTCCTATGGGAGAGCCGAATCAGGGTTGGTTGAGGCTTGCTGGACAATACTGTACGCAACCTCAACAAAAAATAAGGGTGCAACCATTTTAGGGTGCCTTATCCCTTCCATCAAATCCGATGGGGAAGGTAAAATCCATGGGTCGTTAAAGTAACTCATTCTAAAAGACATGAATTGAAATATCACAGCCTTTGGCTGGTCAGGTACAATCGAAATAAACTTGACATCATTAGGAGGCGGTGGATAATCAAAAGTTTGCATTAAAGATGGAAATAATCTGACACCTAAGTTGAGAATACCTGGCTGCGGGTTGTCAACATCGGGACTGTGGATGCCACCGATGAAGGTTCAATATGGGAGAAGGATAACTAATCAACGGTTATGATCCCATCTTCGTGAGGAAAACATAAGACACCAAAAAACGGTGGATACAACCACTGTAATAGCATAGGTCCAACTCTGGCCTAAAAAAATATTGTAGTCAAGAGGCGCATCGACTACTTCTACTTCAACGCACACAGTTTTTCCCTCCAACTGCATGGGGGAGGAGGGAATTATGCCATGTGGTCTAAAAGATCAACCATCAAACACAGTTAGCAAAGTGGGTGAGGAAGACTAATCAGGTTGGCCAATGGCCTTCCAACATGTCAACGACATCACAGAAGTCGAGGCACCCTCATCAACCACCATATGAAAAATGTTTCATGTCAATTATTTTGTGGCATACACCACTACTATTTGAAAAGTGACATGGTGAGGAAGACGAGGTTTATAATCTGTAGGGTCAAAAAAAATCATTCTTGAGTTAGTAGTCTCGATCGCTCCCAAGGAAGAAAACAATGATTTCCTCGGTGAGGGGAAACTCTAGAGGAATTCTAGAGCAGACATTGTATAGGGAGTTTGTGCCAGATCCTCCACGACAGAGTAATTCTAAGCAACCCTTGCATTCGGGTTGTGAGAATCATTTTTGAACGCACCCTTAGGGATGTGATTCATAGTTTCTCCCACTGTTTTCTCAATTTGAAGAGGAGGCAGTGGGTTGGGGACTTCTTTTCCCTTCTCAGTAGATTCTGTCATTCCATAATTATGAGCCCTGGTTTTCATATTAGCTTTGGACTTCAACATATACAATTTTGTGGCTCCATTGTTAGCATTAGGCGTGGGGGCTCCTTGATTTCCCCCGAGCGCGTTTGTGGATGAGGAAGCTTGAGTCAAATTTTTCCCTTGTGGAAAAAGGGTTGGTTAACACGACGGGCTGTTGTTGTGCCAATAAATTTTGGGCTTCCTCAAGCCAAAGTCATTGGTGAGTCAATTGCTCGTCCATGCAAATATTACACATAAACTTCACCTTCCTCTTTTCATTTTTTCCCTTGCTAGAATTATTCGTAGCCTTCTTATCCTCCTTACCTTTCTCCTTATGCAACCCTTCCTCCTTCCCTTGGTGATATGTTGGTTTCGAGAAGATAATGTGGGATTGATGCGCTTGGTGCCACGACAGAGGATCCTGAACTTGGTTCATGGAGTGGTTTCCAACAAAGGTTGTAATCCTTTTTGCTGTAGGAAAATCTCCCTGCGGACAGGTAGATTGCCTCAAAGAGATAGACTCTAACTCTAAGAAAGAAGGTGCTTAACGTGGACACTGACTTCCTTTCAGATCTACACAAACTAATACATGAAAATGAAGGATGATAGAAGTACCTCTTTATCGACGTTTGTCCCTGCACGCTTCAAATCGAGCTCCAAACTCTCGCTCTCCGCTGAGTCCTATAGACAAACAAAGTACGACCACTTCCTACTCTATTGATGTTAGCTTGAAAACAAATCTATCTATCAACGATAAGTTCATGTAAAATCATACACAAACTAGAAAGAAACAGGCAAAGCGTGTCATATTAATGAGAATAACGACAATAGTACTTACAATCGTAGATGCGAATGCGACAGCTTCATCAAGTCCCCTTCGTCTAACCCTTGCTATATAGATCCACAACCTGGATGATAACAACTTCATTGATCACTCTCCTTCAACTGACTGTGTGTTTCCTATGAGATCATAGGTTTCATGCTAGCAATTCTTCCCCCAAAATATCTCTGTTCCAGCACCACTTATGAGATCATAAGTTTGGTGTGATTCTCCTTTTTCCAGTCCCCTTTCACCATTAGAAAGCTTCCTTATATAGGTTAAGAGAAGCTTAACCTCTTGAGTTATCTTTAGAACAAGTTGAGGAATTCCCTCCTTGGATCAGGGATCTCCTGATGGAACCAAGAATTCAAATGCAACTGCCTTCCAAACTTGAAATATCCTCCCCTTATTCTCCTCAACGGGCCAACTACTGCCTCAGATTAGACAGCGCTCCTTCAAAAGGGGCATCAGGGCGCTATAGCGCACCCTAGGAAGCTTGAGGGGAGCGCCAACGCTCCAAGGATGGATAACGCTCCTTCAGAGGGGAAAATAAGCATTATAACGTTCCCTGAGACCTTATAGGGGAGCACCAGCGCTCCTTAGGCTGATGTAGGGGAGCTCTCACCTTCCAAACCCTTGTTTAAGAGCTCCTTTCAGGTGATAAGAGTTCTTTGACTTCAGTTAATCATTCTTCCTCCTCCAAATCAACTGTCTGATCTATTCTAGATGTCTCTTTGGTGTCGCCATCATGGTAGTATGATTTGCTTGATGTTTGCGACACTTGTGAATGACATGCGACACTTGCGACAGTCGAGAGGATCATGCGACACTTACGACACTTATCAAAGTGAGCAATATTGAGGTGTAACATAATTCCCCCCAAAGTATGAAGTTAGATGATGCGAACTGATAACTAAAATTCTTTGTAGACTTTCAAGCAAGGGTATAGACTCGGAGAACCTGACGGAAGCTGCACACAAACATCCAACAAATATCATGGCACATTTGAAAACCCAAGGCAGGCATACCTATGCTTGGGTGATCAAGACTTGCAAGATATGGCCGCCATAAAATACACTGCGGATCCATAATTATATTGATGAAAAGGTATAGCCACCATGAATACAACGTGGATCTATACTCTGATGACCTGAACTGATCGTAGCCACGAAGAATACACAGTGGATCTACGAGGTGATAATACATAGCCATGACCAATACAAAGTGGATCTATGTAACAATGTATGGATCATTTGTCCAAGAGAAACTCCTTCGCAACCTGGGCAAAGCATATATCAAAGTGATGACTCAACCCAGGGTCTTCTTACCGATCCCAATGTGGTATGATCCTAACCATGTGAATAGATGTCCTGATGTCGAACATGGTAGAAGCCACTTGATTATCGGTCAATAATGTGAACCGTTAACAAGTGCGAGGGAGATCACCATTAATGTCAATGATTCCCAAGGTACCCTAGTACATTCCAACGAATGTGAATGGATGAGTTGGAGTCGAACATCCGTGGAATCATCCGATCAGAGGTCAATGATGTAAACATACTGTCGAATGTGAGGAGGCCTGCCATTGAGGCATGCAGGTCCTAAAGTACTAACTGGTTTCTAAGCCTAATTCCCGAATAATGTGCTGAAGTCGATAGGAATAATCTCGTCGAAGGAGGGCCTTGATGTATCCCCCATCAACGACACGAAACAGACATAGAGATGTAATTGGTGGATCAAATGGACATGGACTGATACAGGTTTTGAGACAAGATATTTGGGATGGCTGACTCTCGAGCCATATACTTCCCTTGAACACTGAGGCAAAACAACAGAACATGACATGGACCAAAACTTGATGATGCAGTGGATGTTGTGACTTGCATCAGGTGACCCAAATGAGTGAAAGAAACTCAAAGGATTGGCTCAGTGCAGAGGTTCAATGGGTTATAATGCGTGAAAAAGACAAAGTTCTGTGTTCAAGGGCGACTCTAAGAATTGCTTGATAATGTTCTCAAGAGACTGCTTGGCTTGTTTCTTTCAATTTTTCCCCCATCCAGATAGACGAGTACCTCTTTTTTATTTAATGAGCTCGAGGAGGATAACACATGCTCGATATAACTCACCTTCGGTAAGTTCCTCTTCCTTTGTTTAACGAACCAGAAGAAGTAAGAGTTCGATCCCGTATGGGCCTATCGATGTGTGCTTTAGCGAGTCCAAAGACAAGAAACTCGAAGATTTTTCAGGATTATAGAGTTTGGAAAAACACTTAAAAGAGAACTCTCTCAGTTCCTTTTTCGTACAGTAGTCTAACAAGACCGAAAAAGAGATAAACTATCGCTCGAAAGACGCCTTTTCTAACCTTTTAACGAGTGTGAAAGGAAGTAAGGTCACTCGACAATCTTTTCATATTTAGAGAGTCTGAAAAGAGTTTAAAGATAACTCCAGGGGGGTTCTTTTTTCGTGTACCCATGCGGGTCCGAAAAAGAGATAAAAGTTTACTCGGCTCGTTCTCATGTTTTCGAGCTTGAGAACGAACCAAGACTATGCTCATAAGTGTGACAAGGTAAATAACTCATCAGAACTGCCAGGAAACCTGTGATGTCAAAACTACAAACCAGGGGTTTAGTGAAGCCATTATATTGTTATAGAAACCCATAAATGACTATACCTTATAAAAAATGGAAATTTATAAATAGAAATACAATGAAAATTCCATTTATCATTTCACTTTGCAAGGATTTTGGAGTAGTGGAGATTCTCATTTCAGCAACGGATCTTGTTTTGCTTGTTACCAGAGCTACGGTTGACCATTTCTATTGCCGTTCAGACCAGGTATATCTTCATCTCTCTTTCTTTCAATTACATGGTTTAACATTCATTTTCATAGCAACATTTAATTTTAAAATGAAGCCTTAAGTTGCCCCAAAAAGATCAAAATCGACCTCTTTTAAAAATGATGAAAAAAGGGGATCCTTTTTGCAAAAAATGTTTTAGAAGGGGATGGCCAAGATGCCAACGCCTCTATAGCTAATTGGATGGGTCGTTTTTGGCAAAGAACCCATGAAAAATCCCCACAAATGCCCACGCATCCATAAGGGAAATCGTTTGCATTAAAAAACGTTTCATTGTTGTATGATGTATGTTGAATGGCTAAGAGAGGGAGTGGTGATTGTAAAAGAGGCTGTGGTCTATTTAAATGATGTGGGCATTATATTTCATGTCTTTAGATTGCTTTTGAAAATTGCCGAAATGGCCAAAATGTTGAAATAATGAAATTCTTTATTCTTTTTGTTTTATAGGTGCCTTCGGCGACCATGATCAAGTTGAAAGAACGATAACATGAGATTGATGACTTAGCTGCCTTGCGGAGTCCTCGCACACGGGCCGCATTGCGAGCTTGTGGCTTACTCAAATTCTTCAAGTTGCAAAAAATGAAGAAGGAGATTTTGTTGCTTCAGCATATGGTCGGCCTATGGGATGTTGCGGAACAAGGATTCTGGATTGGCACACAGCTTCTAAATATCGAGTTGGAAGACGTGTATTTCCTAACTGGCCTCTTGAAAAGAGGGGTTCCCATATCTTTTTTGGGAAGAGGGCACTACCTGAACAAGTGGGCATGTATCTAGCATGTCACTATGTTCCAGGAGAAAGACTGGTAGGGGGTAAAATCCCTATCAAGGATATTTGAGAGCTACCCCTCCGGTCCATACTGTTTTCCATCACGAGCATGATGGGCAGTACTAGCGCGCATCTGGTATCAAGATCGCAGGTGGCTTATGGTGTTCAGTGTTTGGAACCAACACTGTTCAACTGGAGTGTAGGGTTCCTTCGAAATGTGAAGGAACAGGTTTCACGGTGCCGGATGGGACAGAAAGAGTTTGGTTATGGCTCTTTTTTGGTCTCATTTTCCTAGAGCGCATCCCCCAGATGCAGCCTCAGATAGCACTGGCGGTGCGACCAGTGGATGAACCAAGGATGGAGAGGTGGACTAGTCTGTCTCCTAGGCTAGTAGCGGAGTCAGAGTTCTGTTTCACTGGCGATTTCTTTGCCTGGATGAGACGACAATATATCTGGATAGAAGACTTCTCGTACGCTGAGGTAGATTTCCGCGGGAGTATGGATTTGATTTTGCCCGCGGGGGAAGACTGGGATGTGTTAGGTAAGAGACTGAGCCATACCTTGTCTAGTTTTTTAAGTTTTCAATGTATATGTATTTTTTTTGGGTATATAGAAGAGTTTTAAAGAGATGTATTGTTTTCAACATGTAGACAAGGGAACAGTGCACCCTGTTGATGTACCGATACCAGGACGTCGTGGGGGTGCTCCGGTTGTAGCGGATCCAGGAGTACCAGTGATAGGTCTCTGGGAGGTTGAAAGAAACCTCCAAGGCCTCACGATGGGCATTCCTCCTCTACGGAGGGGAGAAGTGCCTTTACATCTACAGAGGAACACTGTGGGAGTGCCAAAGAATGTCAATTCTCTACTGAGACATGTAGCACGTGCAGTGATGTGTTACTCGCAGCACAATGTAGTGCAGGGAGATTAGAGTCTCTCTGGTGATCATATTTTGTATGCCTTGTCAGGAGATGTTGTAGGGGTTTAAAGACCCGACATCGTTTTGATGTAATCAAAAACATTTCAGTCATGCCATATATATATATACAGTTCCAAGTATTTACAGTACCAAATTATTTGTACATGATGATGTATGTGATGTGTTTTAATTTACATGTGATGTAAAATTTTGCTTTCCTTAAATCTTATATGTGGGCGAGATACCGATCCATGATGTAATTAGCTAACGAATCTGAAACACTATTAAGTTCTCTTGGAATGTGTCTATATTCAATGTAATCGAACATTCGTTCAATACGGTGAACTTGCAGGTGGAGACGTAGCAGGATAGGACTACGGATAGCGTAGATACGGTTGAGTTGATAGACCATGAGTTGGGAGTCTAAGTAAACAATGATACGATAGATACCTAGGGAGGAGGCTTGGGTCAACAGTCCGATGACAGCATGATATTCTGCCATGTTGTTGGTTGCTGGTCCTAAGCAGATACCTCCTGAAGTCACCACCTCGTCACATTGGTAAATAACCCATGTTGCCGAAGCAATGTTCTGGGTATGTCAACTAGCGCCATCCACGAACCCGAAAAAGATAGGAAAGGAATACGTCATCTACGCATGAAAACACAAGCACAATCATGAGTGGCAACGGTAAAGACTCGAGCACGCAAAAGAAATAGATACACCAAACTAAAATACAATAATGTACAAAGCACCCATGCTGGGTAATCTAAGCATAATACTTTTTAAGGTAAAGCCCGTTTCGGGGCTCTCCCAGGGAAATCCCATCATGATCAACTAATTCGTAGGCACCTTTGTATAGGACACGCTTCATGATGTAAGGACCGTGCCACAGAGGTTCTAACTTTCTTGTCCCCAATTATCGTGAGCTTGGTCGTAAACGAGAACTAAGTCTCCTTCTGTGAAAGTCCGAGGGTGGACGGATTTGTCGTATTGACTCTTAATTCATTTTTGATGTGTCTCATTAGCGAGAGCAGCATCACGACGTGTTTCATCCAGCTGGGATAGATACAAGAATCGTTCTTCTTCAACAGAAGTATGGGGCAGGAATTATACTTTCATTTTGAGTGATGGAATCTCACACTCGATTGGTAGGATGGCTTCAATGCCATACACCAACTGGAACAGAGTGAATCCAGTTGAGGTTTTCACAGAAGTGCGATAATCCCAGAGAGCGGAGAAAAGTTGTAAATGCCACGATGTCTTGTTTGCCCCTACCATGTGTTGGATCATAGTTTTTAGGACTTTGTTTATGGCCTAAACTTGTCCGTTGGCCTGCGGATAGTAAGGGGATGAGTTTTCATGGCAAAAACCCAATTTGACATGTAACTTGCTCATCATCTGGTTCTTAAAATGTGCACCGTGATCGGTGACAATGGCACGTGGTACACCAAAACGAGTTATGATGTGGTTGAAAACCAACAGATCTGTAGTACGACCATCGTTCAGGAAGGTAGGCATAGCCTCAACCCATTTGGTGAAGTAGTTGACGGCGACAATTATATAACCGTGCCCCTCGGTTGAGGTAGGCTTACACTGCATGAAATCGATACCCCACTTGGAAAAGGGGTCGATAGCGATAATAGGGTGCAACGCAGTAGGGTGGGTGCATGCCTTCTTGTTAAAGACTTGGCAGGGTGGGCATTTTTTGACTGCCTTGATACAATCTTTGAAAATCGAGGGCCAAAAGTAGCCAGCACGTAAGATTTTTTGGGTTGTGGCCAGTCCGGAAAGGTGACCGCCATAGGCACCAAGGTGACAATCGTTCAAAACGTGTTTAGCCTCCTCGTGAATCAGACATCGTCGAAGGATGGTGTCAATCCCACGACGATACAAGGTGTCCTCGATGATGAGATAACGACAAGAGTGGTGACGAATTCGTCGACGCTCTTCGTGAGAAATGTTTGTCTGAAAACATTGGGTTTGAAGGTAAAGAAGAATGTCTCTGTACCAAGGATCAGAGGTGCTGATGAGGAAGAGAGATTCATCGGGGAGAGAATATATAGATTCCATGTCTTCATCAGCACGAGAGAGAGCACAGATGAGCTCTGCAAACACTAGGGATTTTTTGGCTTTGGCTTTCATAAATTCAAGATCAAATTGTTGAAGGATAACGATCCATTTAGAATATTTTCCCCCAAGTACCTGACGTGTCAAGACGTGGTACATGGGGTTGGAGTCTGCGATCACCGTGGTGGTGCGTAACAAGATGTAATGGCGGAACCTCTAGACAAAGATGACGGCTTCCAGAGCCAGTTTCTCGACATGTGAATATCGGAGTTCGGGTCCAGATAGACTCTTACTCAAGTAATAAATCACATGTTCTTCACCGTTGGGATCCTCCTGAACTAACACCATTGCAATAGTGGAAGTGGAGGCGGCCAAGTAAAGGATGTAATCCTTTGTATATTCCGGGGGATGTAACAAAGGTGCGTGGGTCAAAGCGTGCTCGAGAGCATCGAATGACCGTTGGGTGGTGTCATCCCAGATGAAAGGGGTGTTCTTTTGCAGTAACCGCTTAAATCCTTTAGTGATCTCAGCATAGTTGCAGATGAAACGACGAAGAAAGTTTTCTTTGCCTTGCAAACTTTGGAGTTGGGTTAAATTGGTAGGTGGGGGTAAGGCTAGAATGGCCTTAATCTTTAAGGGATCCACCCTGATCCTGTCTTTGGAGACAATGAAACCAAGGAGTCGACCGGATTCGACGACAAAAATGCATTTATGCGGGTTCAAGAGAATAAGGTAGAACCGACATTGAATAAAAATCGCTCGTAAGTGATCAATGTGATCAGATCGATTGGATGAGTGGGCGGGAAAGTCATCGAGGTAAGGCTCTGCGATATGCTTGATGTCGTGGAAAGCGTATGACATGGACCGCTGGAAAGTAGCACCAAAATTTTTAAGGCCAAAAGGGAGCTTTTGATAGGCGAAGGTTCCCCATGGGCAGATAAAGGTTTTCTTATGTTGATCAACAGGTAAGATTTCGATCTAGTTATACCCATAAAAGCCATCCATGAAAGAGAATATTACGCTCCCTGTGTAGTTATCGATGATTTGGTCGATGAAGGGCGTAGGGTAGTTGTCCTTGGGACAAGATTTGTTGAGATCCTGATAATCGACGCAAACACGGATGGTCCCTTGTTTTTTGGCAACCAGAACAAGGTTGGAGACCCATTCTGTCAAAGGTACGGGATAAATAAAGCTAGATTTTAGAAGTTTTTCAACTTCCGCCTTTATAGATGCGATTTTCTTGGGATGAACTGGGCGAAGCTTTTGTCGAATAGGTTTCGCGTCAGGATAAGTTTTGATTTCATGCACGACGATTGAAGGGTCGATCCCGGGCATTTCCTCGTAGCTCCATGCGAATACATCGTGGAATTCCTTAAACAAAGTGGTGGAAGAGACCACTTCGTCGGGTGTGCAATTAGCACCAAGGTTAATGTTTTCTACGACACCTTCTTTGATCGAAATGTCAATAATGGTCGTAGTAGAGATGTTACCCATATTCCCCTCAAAAAGAGTGTCTTGTGTGAGGATAGGAGATTGCGGAGCATCGGTAACATCAGGAGGGAAGACAAAGTGTATGTCTTGGTGGATTTCTTCCAAAGGCGGAAGAAAAGAGGATCGATGATGGTTATCATCCCAAGATAAATCATCAATGCTAAGCATTTCCATAATAGATTCATCAGAAGGGAAAATTTGGGAAATGTAATTGACGAAAGACGATAGGGAATCCAACCATGAGGGAATCGAGTAGGCATCAGGTGCCAATAAATGTGGGTTGTTTGGAGAGGGAGAGGTAGATTGAATAGTTACGTATGCGGCCTCGGCTGGGCTAAGTGGCATGGTGTCACCGAGCACATCGAATTCCAGAGGACTAGGTACAATCCATGGATCAGATGATTCCAAGGATTGATAAGGCATAGTCGAAATCATATTGATGGCGGAAATATGATGAGCAGTAGGTGGAAGTGGTGTAGGGAAAGTACCCATAAGGATAGAATATTTCAATAAGCCAACAACAATTCTTTCATCCATAACTGGATGGTCTCCCAAAAAGGGAATGTTGTTGGTGACAGGGGCACGAGCGTCGGGTGTACAGAAATTGAGTTGATCAATAGTGACAATTTTTCCTTGATGGGGGAATTGTACACATCGAAACACCGACGAGGCGACAACGGTCATAGCATAGAACCAACTTCTTCCGAGTAGTAGGTTGTAATCGAGGGGGGCATCGACCACCTCGTCATCAACGATAATAGTTTTGTCGCCCAACTGAATGGCTAAGGATTGTAATAATCCATGAGGATGAAAAACTCATCCATCGAAAGCGCGTAACATCGTAGGGGATTTGTTAAGGGCAGGTGATTTTAAGACTTTCCAACAAGCTAAAGACATGACACAAGTAGAGTCTCCCTCATCCAAGATAGTTCGGTGGATTTGTTGATTGTGAACAACAACATTGATTTGAAAAGCTAACTGGTAGGAGAGTCATGGTTGATGATTATCCAAATTAAACGTGAGGTTGTTTGATGACTCAAGATCAAAAGCGCCGATAGCAGCTAAGAGTGTTCTACGTTGGCTGGGATAGTGTTGTAGAACTTCCAAGGTGGACATAGCACACGGTGCTTGAGCCAAATCTTCTACAATGTTGTAGTTTTGGGCAGCCCGTGAATTGGGATTGAAGGTAGATTTCCGGATGGTGCTCTTAGGAGGGCGTAAGATGGAGTCAAACGAAGGTTTCTCAATCTGAATTGGCCTGGATGGAGGGCTGACAGACAGAGGACTAACAGAAGATGGTAATGGGTCTGGTACAGAACCATTAGTCATCTTCGACTTATCAGGTTTAACTGGCGTGTCATATGTTGCAGAGCGAGTGGTCAAATTAACCCCATTAAACATGTAAATGTGGGCACTTGTCAAGGCCTCATCATGGGGTTGATTGGAACTGCCCCCTGCAGTGGGGGTTTGAGAAACCAAAGATTGTTGCTATGGAAAAGGACGAGTAAGCACAGCAGGTTGTGAATTTCCCTTGAAAAGTTTGGCCACTTCATCGCGATGTGGACAGTCTCGAGTGTAGTGATCGTCACCACAAATGAGACATGGGAATTTTCGTTTTCGTTGTGGTTGTTTTCAGACAGCAGGAGTTTGCGGTTGATTTTTTGGTTGTTCGTTGTTGTTGTTTTTCTTTGGTTTATTTATCATTTTCTTCTTGCCCCCAAGTTGTTGTGAAGGGGTCGATTGGACCACATTCACCTCAGAGACCTGAGTTTGAGGGGGGGTAGAAGAGGGTGCAGTCGGGCTGGGAGCAGCCGTCGAAGCGGGCCGCTGAGTTGTTCCAGTCAACTGGGAAGTAGATTGGGTCTTGACGGAGCCAATAACTCCATCCGCGTGGGAAGAAGATGATGGTTTGGATGGATCATTATTGGCATGGGTAGCATTCGGTATCAACTCGTATAGAGTACTAGACTGTGAATAGACTAAGTCTAAGTACTGAGCTCGGGCGATGGCTTCTTCCTCGGTGACTACACCACCCATGGAAACATCACGAGCAATCTGGGGTAACAATGATTTAGTGAACCATTCCGCTAACAATTGGTCAGGAATGACCTCTTTGATTAGCCTTCTTCATCGTCTCCACTCATGAATATGGTCGGAGATATGTACGGAAGTTGTCTGACAAAGGGAGGTTAATAGTTCAGTACCCGTCTCGTATCGAATGGGTAGTTGGAAGTGTGTGAGGAAGGACATGGCGAGGGAGTTGAAATCGTGAAAATATGCGTGTGGTAGTTCAATATACCATTTCGCCGCAGAACCCTTTAACCGTTCGTTGGAAAAGACGCAACCGTATGGAATCATCCATGAGGGAGTTGGATGAACACCACAAATGGAAATTCATCACGTGGTTGTTTGGGTCTTCTCCGGACTTTCCATCGAATTTTTGGATATCAGAAGGAAGTTTATCTAGAATAGCTGGGCAAACTGGAGAATGATAAATAGGATCATTCGTTAACCGAGACAAGTCTGGAAGGTCCAGGGTAGCTAGAAAAGGTAGTTGTCGGTTAACCTATGGGTAATGCTGGTGTGGCATGGGGACACCAGTAGGGCCAATCACTGGGTTATGCGGATAATTGTAACTAGTGGGCCCTCTTGTATGAGGTTGGTGTTGACCAGGGTACGTAGGATTTGAGGTGTTTTGAGAAGTATGTGTGAGCGGAGGATAACCGGATGGGTTTTGAGGATTATATGTTGGATTTGGCATTTGTCCATAAGGGGGTTTTTGTGGAGTTTGAGAGTTGTGTCCCACCGAGAACTGTGGGTTCCCTGGAAAAGGGATATTCCATGGATTAGGCGTGGCAGACACATTTTGTCCCTGTGGTTGATGGTAGGCTCCAGATTGAGGTTTCCCCCCAGCATGAGGGTGCCCCCCAAATGGAATTTTTCCTCCGGTGGGAGGGTGCCCCCCAGCTTGAGGTAGAGTTCCCGGAATTTGAGAACTAGATGTAAATGACTGACCAGTACCGTCGAATGGGTTAAGACCACCAAGACTGGTTCCTTCGGGTTGTTGGATAGGTATGGAACTTCCCGGCGTGGCTTGAGTAGTAGAGGCAGTGGGAAAATTCAGTGCCCTGTACCCAAAAGGGAGTGATGATGTAGGTCTTGGTGTTACGGGTGTGCCAATGGCAGCTTGGCTAACCACCGCATTACCGGCGGGAATAGTTGGAACGTGAGGGACCATTGTAGAATGAGTCATCTGGAGAGGAAAAGTAGACCTTGGGCCAATGGGCGACGTGTTCGGACCAACGGGCGGTGTGGCCATAAAGATGGTAGTGCCGGTAAAATGGTTTAAAGGTACGGTGTAGGAGATGGGTGCATCAACACCTACCTCCACTCCATAAAGGTCCCGCACCATGCGCGGTGGACTTCAAACGATGTCTGCGGTCCAAAAGGGGTCATCGGCTAAAGGGTTTTGATGAGACCCAGCCGGAATGTCAGAAGGATTGACGACGACAAATTCACCAGCTGGATTCAGTTGGAGGACATGTCGTTCGTATCCCTCCGGAATGCGGAAATCTTCCAGAGACTCTGAAACAATTCGAAAATTCTCCAGAGGAGTGGGAACTTCTTCTTGGGAAGTTGTGGTATCTTGAACCTCGCTTTGTTGAGGAGATTCCTCCATAGAAAGAGGGGGTAAAGGGGTGTTCCCTTCCATATTTTCTGGAGGAAGTCCCTGTAGCCTCCGCGAATGGCGTGGAGGGTCGATGTTGGCGAAAAAGAGTCGGTGAAAGAGATCTATGGCCAACTACCGAAAAGAAACAGCATACGCTAATAAAATCTAAGAATCACAACCAAGCAAACTGGACCTTCTCTTGATGACCGTACTAGTTGGTGATGAAATCCAACGTCACGTGATCAAGTCAAGGAGGGGCGGGGATATGGTGGAACAGTTACAATGGCGACCTTCTTAACGGACTTACGCCTTGGTGCAAGCTTCCATGCAGTAATTGTGGATTTACCCTCCAAGGAGCCCGAGTGAGTTTGACCAATGTCTGCTCCAGGTATAGTGAGACTTCCCTTCACTGTCACCTTGTGTAAGACCCTAAAGATTATGGCCGCTAAGGTTACCAATTCACAGTCAGCCCCTGGACGGGTACAGTTGACAGTCCGATCCGAACGTACGGGCAGGGTATCTAGCCCGAAATCAACTAAAAGGATTCCATGCAGTAATTGTGGATTTACCTTCAAGCGATCCCCATAATACGATCTGACCAACACAATCAGTTAAACCACAGAGGGATAATCTTCGTAGCTCACCCGAATGTGACCTCGTGCATAACCCCTGTGTGAGAGGGGGATCCCAGGCAGACTTATACGATAATTGGATTTGACTCTCCCTAACTCAGGATGCTAGTGTTTGTTTTGGAAACTTTGGAGAGTTATGCTCACAGCCTAATCCAAAGTACTAAGCCTAGTCTACTGTTGGTGGAGGATCCTAGAAAAGAAAATGTTCTAAATAATTTTTAATTAGCGTTTATTTTATAGCTGTTCTTTACTCAAAAGGGGTGCATGGAAGTGAAACATATGGAATTATGACTCAGTCCCAAAAATGCATCAAAGATGATAAACAATCATTTCTTTTAGATGAACATCTATCTAAGGGAGAGAGAGAGTTCTTTTCACTGAAAAACACTAATAAGGAAATGTCCTCAAACAACTTTTTTTAATCAAATCCTGATGTGATGCTAAAACTTTTTAGATACCTTCTAATATGCAAAATCAATCATGAAGATGCTTCTTTATCGTTTGTATATGAATAATGATTAATTCAAAACAATGCTCGTCTTGATAATTATCTTTTTGGATCAATGAAAATCAGACCAACACAAGCAAGAATCGTACAAACAATACACCCTCTCATTGTGATCAAAACAAGAAGCGAAAGAAAAGAAACAATCAAAGAAAAACCAAGAACTTCACACCAAAAGAAATTTCGAAGAACAATGATCTTAACTAAAATCAAAATGAAGAGATCTGTAGGCCTTTGATGACCTTCACCAGAGTTTTTCGCTCAGTTAAAAAGAGAGAAAGGCAATGCATGGGTTTCAAACTCCAAATGACAGAAAAACTCAACAACAATAGTGAAGAAGGCTACAAAATCCAAATAGCAAGATGTTTGTCCTTCAAAAAGACAGATGTCAAAGTTGAAGGGGAAGAAACATTGACTCACAAGGTGACTCAGCAAGAGAAACACAGAGGTAAAACCCTGAAAAAGAAATTCTGGAAGGCCTTTTGGCCAAAAGAGGGCTGGCGCTCTATTTCAAAGGGAAAAGAGCATTATAGCGCTCTGTGCAAGGCACTCAGGGAGATTTGGCACTGTGTTAACACAGGGACAGGGGCGCCAAGTTCAAAAAGCTCCAAAAAATGTCAAAAATCCAAAAATTGCAGTTCAGTCTCGACAATTAGGCTGAGTGTGATGGGGTAGGGAGTCAATCAGCTCATGAAATCAATCAAAAGAGGAGTGAACCAGGTATGAAACAATCAAGGGGTAAAACAAGGTCTATAAGGAGAAATCAAAACAAAAAGTTTCGATTTGAGGACTCCCCAGTGGAGTCACCAGTTTCTGTTGTAGGAAAATCTCCCTGTGGACAGGTAGATTGCCTCAAAGAGCTAGACCCTAACTCTAAGACAGAAAGTGCTTAACGTGGACACTGACTTCCTTTCAGATCTGTACAAACTAATACATGATAAGGAAGGATGATAGAAGTACCTCTTTATCGACGTTTGTCCCTGCACGCTCCAAATAGAGCTCCAAACTCTCGCTCTCCACTGAGTCCTGTAGACAAAGAAAGTATGACCACTTCCTACTCTATTGATGTTAGCTTGAAAACAGATCTATCTATCAAAGATAATTTCATTTAAAATCAGACACAAACTAGAAAGAAACAGGCCAAGCGTGTCATATTAATGAGAATAAAGACAACAGTACTTACAATCGTAGATGCGAATGCGACAACTTCGTCAAGTCCCCTTCGTCTAACCCTTGCTCGACAGATCCACAACTTGGATGATAGCAGCTTCACTGATCACTCTCCTTCAACTGACTGTGTGTTTCCTATGAGATCATAGGTTTCATGCTAGCAATTCTTCCCCCAAAATATCTCTATTCCAACACCACTTATGAGATCATAAGTTTGGTGTGATTCTCCTTTTTCCAGTCCCCTTTCACCATTAGAAATATTGCTTATATAGGTTAAGAGAAGCTTAACCTCTTGAGTTATATTTAGAACAAGTTGAGGAATTCCCTCCTTGGATCAGGGATCTCCTGATGGAACCAAGAATTTGAATGCAACTTCCTTCCAAACTTGAAAGATCCTCTCTTTATTCTCCTCAACGGGCCAACTACTACCTCAGATTAGACAGCGCTCCTTCAAAAGGGGCATCAGGGCGCTATAGCACTCCCTAGGAAGCTTGAGGGGAGCACCAGCGCTCCAAGCCACTTAGACCCCATCTTGAGTCTGTCAATTCCTCTTTACAACTCTCTTTAAGGACAATGCAACATACTTGTATTTTTGTAACTAGTAACAGTTCTCTTGGGTTAAACAATGCCTCATGCTACTATGTGTGCATTCATATCCTCCTTGTCTCTTACATCATACTCCTATTGCATACTAAAAAAGATCTCCTAGAACAACTCCCATGGAACATGGAAATTGAGAAACAAGGCTGACATAACTTCTAATAGAAGGAATTATATAACCCATATGTTTCCCCCTAAGGATGGTTCTTTCTCATGCTTCTATTACTATGTGATAAATCCTCACCAAACTCTCCCATGCATTAAATGATTGGATTAATAAGTAAACAGAAGTTTGTTTCACTCTACTATGAAGGCCTTTTCACTCTCAAATTGACCAGGTACAAGCGCTCTATAAAGGAAGGGTAGCGGCCCTCAAACAAATGGAGGTGGCCGACTTTTACACCTAGCTTTCAAAAGGTTACGCCTCATATGTCTTCCCCTCAAAGATTTAGAGTTACCCTCAAGGCCTGGGAGTTTGGATGGATAACGCTCCTTCAGAGGGGCAGATAAGCGTTATAACATTCCCTGAGACCTTATAGGGGAGCGCCAACGCTCCTTAGGCTGATGTAGGGGAGCGCTCACCTTCCAAACCCTTGTTTAAGAGCTCCTTTCAGGTGATAAGAGTTCTTTGACTTCAGTTAATCATTCTTCCTCCTCCAAATCAAGTGTCTGAGCTATTCTATATGTCTCTTTGGTGTCACCATCATGGTAGTATGCTTTGCTTGATGTTTGCGACACTTGTGAATGACATGCGACACTTGCAACAGTCGAGAGGATCATGCGACACTTATGACACTTATCAAAGTGAGCAATATTGAGGTGTAACACTTTTTATCTTGAAATTGAATAAAATAGTTCATCCTTGTCCCAAAATCCTATGTTTACATGTTTTTTTTAATTTTCGCATTTATATCTATGTATAAACTTTTAAAGTGATCACTAGAGATTGCATATGTTGTTGCATTGTATTCCTAACCTTTTACAGGTCAGCTTTGGGAGGAGATTCGTGATCTAGAAGGCAGAAAAAAATGAAAGAGGTCTACACTAACTGCAATGACTAAAGGTGCACTCATTAACTATATTTCCTTTCTCTCTCATCATTTTGTTTAGATGGTTTTGGGGTAGATTAAGGGTAGAACAATCTTTTAAGGGAGTTGCCAATTCTGCTACAAGGAAAATCCCCCTACACTGGGTATAAGGTAAAGGAAGAGTGACAACTCCATTAAAATATTATTCTACCCTTAATATACCCCAAAACCATCTAAACAAAATGACAAGAGAGAAAGGAAAAAGAGTTAATGAGTGCACCTTTTGTCCTTTCCATTGGTGTAGACCTCTTTCGTTTGTTGTCGCCTCCTAGATCACATATCGCCTCCCAAAGTTGAACTGCAAAATTTTAGGAATACAATGGAACAATATATGAAATCTCTACTAATCACTTTAAAATTTTAGACAAAGACATAAATGCGCAAATTAACAAAAACATGTAAACATAAGTTTTTGGGAAAATGATGAACTCTTTTATTCAATTTCAAGATAAAAAAGATTACAACCTTTGTTTGCAACCTCTACACAAACCAAGTATGGGATCCTCTGTCGTGGCTGAAAGTGCATCAATCCCACATTAGCTTCTCGCAACCAACATATCACCAAGGGAAGGAGTAAGGGTTGCATAAGGAGAAAGGCTGGAGGGGAAGGCTGAGGCTAAAACTCAGAATGGGATGCAAATCTTGGGCTAAGAAAGGGAAGGGATTTTGGTAGAGTTTTCTATTCTCTTTCTCATGTTCATAAATGACTCCCCAAGACCTCTTTTTATATAAGAAAAAGATAGTTATTTGGTTTGGGGAAGGGCTACAAGGGGTAAAATGGTTAGGAAACCCTCCATAGCCCGTAAACTCCACTGAATTTCGTGCAATTTTATATTTTTTGTAGCTTTTGGAGGTAAATGTGGGCTAACTATCATGCAACATGCATGTGTACACGGGCTATTAGTGCAGCAGGGCGCGTACACTATCCAAAAAATGGTTTTTTAAAAGGAATCCTCAGTAGTATTTTGGAAAAGTATGCAAATGGAAAGGACAATGTCTTGTATGCACAGATAAGGCATTTTGGCCTATAACAAATATTAAAAATGTAAAATGTTTGGTGATGCTTTTGTAAAAATATTCAAATTTCTAAGGATTTTGTATAGTTTCTATAAGATTTTGGTGATTTTTAAGGTAATATAATTTTATTCTATGAAATTTGGGTGAATCAGTTTTAGAAAAAATGGAAATTGGCGAATCATTTTTTGGGAAAAAACATGGAAAATAAGCCCATTTGAGAAATTTATTCCCTAAAATCATCTATGGAACCAACCATTTTGTGATTGAGGACAATCATTATTGGGTTGTGTTTATGCTGAAATTGTGGTCGGTGTGCCTATAAAAATGGGATGTTTTCCTATGGTGCATTTTCCTATTGAGGAAATGGATCAAGAACCTTGAGAAGGCTATTGTGAGAACTACTATAGTAGTTGAGAGTTCTTGGAGTCCCCAACTGTGATATTCTTATCCAATTGAATGCACTAGATCCCTGGAGGGAAGTAGGAAGGCATGAGGGACTGTGTGGAAGAGAAAGGGGATGAAATTCCTTGGGTTGTGCAGGTTGAAGGGAAGATAGATTGTGGACTAGAACTGCTATTGGAGTAGAACCTAGGTTTTTGGGTTGTTGAATGTTGAGAGTGAACAACCAATAGGGACAGATCTCCTTGTGCACTCATAGACTTAGCTAAAGGGTGACTTGTTGTTGAGAATTGGAACACCAATCCTATGGCTAGGAGGAACGTCCTATGTACGCAACCAATTGGTTATTTTATAAACATATAAGTTTTATGTTATGTTTATTATGTTAATTCTGCTATCTAAGTTTTGTATGAATGTTGTAGTGTTTTCTTGAATGGTTGCATTTGTGTTTTTAAATATGTTGTTAGTTGCATGAGAAAATTATGGACATATTTCCCCTTTGTTTATTTTATATTCATGGGGTGTTTTTAGTTTCATTTTTAGCAAGTTGGGTATGTTACACGAAATCACACCTTTTAGACACATGACTAAGATAGATGGATTTATATTCACTTGACACATGACATATTATTTCCACTTCCAAGAAACCCTTTCACTTACATCTTTATAACAAGGGTACATTGCATAGCAGTTAGTCCTAGTATTTTATTTAAAGTTAAGGTTTTTATATATTATCTCTCCTTTATTATCTTTATGCACATAAAATTCCTTATAGTTGTTAGAAAAACATGACTGTGGAGCAATAAAATAAAACAAATGCGGAAACAAAAAGAAGAAGATACACAATACAAGAGAGACACAGATTTACGTGGTTCACCCAGTGTGGGCTACGTCCACCAGAGAAATTGCCAGGTCCTTCCTTTATTATTATCCAACAAATGAAGGGATACAACCTACAGCAAAACCCGATGTAACTTCCTCTTCTTTCTCTCATAGTCTCCTCTCTCAGAATACAATATTCGCCATCAACCATAGCCGCAATACATTTCCCTCAGAAAAGAGGGTTGCCTTCTAGGGAAAAAAACCCTAACATAATCTCTACCGTTAGATCTGCGACCTTATAATGAATGGTCCAGATTTACAATGAAATTACAATATACATTTACAAGGCAATTTTTCCTTCGGGGGCTTCACCCATGAACCCCCACTGGGGGCCCGCTTGCCCCCAGACCCCCCAGCTAGGGGGATAGCCCCCCGGACCCCGCAGAGGGGGTACCCCCCTTCTGCACTCCCTCGCGTGGAAGAGTGTACATACTTTTGGGGTGTAAATACTTCATGGGGTATAAACACGGCTGAAAGTAAAAGACCTCTGAATCAAGAAGATAATCAGGCTCCATAACCAACAATAGTCCATTAATCATTAATCATGCTCAAACAACAAAAAGAAGATGCATGGAAATACTTATATTTTGTAACAATTTAAGTTATAATGAAAACAAAAAGGAACAAAAAAAAAATTACAATCCATGTTACAATTCTAGGTAGTTAATGTATTGAATACAACTCACCTAGATTTCAAATGCTTCAATCTCTTATTGACCTTGGTGTTGGAAGTATAAATATATTTATTTCATTCATTTACTTTATATTTTAAGTATAGTTTGGCATGCACAAGTCCATATATATTGCATATTGAAACATCTACGACACCTCACCTTACAATGCATGATACTGAGATTAAATAGCTTATTCAAGTGACATGTCAGTTCAATTTTTTTCTAGGATACAACTTTAAACATTCTCAATTTCACAAAATGGTTTCAAAAGGGAAGAAATAAACTATTTGAAGTGAAATGGATTTGGAGTCACATTCCAACATATTTCAAGGATAATCAATGCTAGATTTTTTAACAAACTGCAATTTGGTTGAAAATGAACTAGTTGAATCCTTGGTAGTTTT
Source organism: Picea engelmannii (assembly GCA_009831015.1). NCBI lineage: Eukaryota > Viridiplantae > Streptophyta > Pinopsida > Pinales > Pinaceae > Picea > Picea engelmannii. The sequence continues at coordinate 198,192 of ML797011.1, forward strand.
CTTTTTATCCTCCTATATAAGATCTACAAAGTGGAGTCCAAAATGAAAACCCAATTCCATGCAACAATTATGATGTTAACAATAGATCTATTTAGTAATAAATATAAGGATTACAAATGCTTTGAGCCAAGATCAAGAATGCAAAAGAGAAATATGTGTTAGAAGTTAGGCACTTTTAGAAAACTACTCAGAAAGAACATAAATTTATGGGTAAATGCCTAATAATGTGATAAGTGACTTGTTAATCAGACCCAACCTTTCTAATTCCACTACATAATTTTGATCTATGGAACAACTCTATAAAATAATGCACCTCATGTGAATATTATTTCTATTGTAAATATGTGCTAGTCAACTCATCATATTCAAAACATAGAAACACTAGATTTAGGATTATCTAGAAATATATTTAACTATGTTTTCTTGATTCTCGAGACAACATATGTGTCATCAATTGATCTCTTTGAATGCTTAGTGTGCCAGCTAAAACACATGCATTTCAGTGTCCAACAAGTTAAATACTAGCTATGGAAAGTAATTCAATAACATATGATAGTAGAGAATAATAAATGTAGATTGTACCCCTAAGTTATACCATACACACAGAGTGTCAAAAATTACTTCTTGCATCAAAATTTTGATTCACTGGGAAATAATAATACTTGGAACAAAGTTGCTATAATTATAACATGTAATTATGTAGTATAATTGTGATAGTGCATTCTACACTAGAAATGATACTAGCATATTATAACACAAACAAAATAGGCACATTCTACACCATAACCATTCAACACTTCTAAAATGTTATGCAATGAATCTCATATTTGCAAACAAGCAATTTTAATTCCACCAAAAATGAAGAAACTCTAAATTGGTTAACTAAAAAAATGCAAACCATGGAATAATATACCATAGATTACAAACACCATGGATGTCTTAGTTTTCTATTGGAAGCTCTAATTCACTTATATTTGACATATGCTATCCTATTCAAATTTAATATGCATCATACCTTGTTCCTTTTTTTAGTACATGCCATAGTTATGGGAGTAGGATAGAAGGCGAAAGTTCGTGCTAGGTCATAGGTAGCTCTAGGATTAAATCATAGGGAAGGGGTACCATTCCATGAACCATTCAAATAAGAAAAAAGAGAGTGATAGGCACTATATTGTGTCGACACGGGGAATTATCACTTTCTGTAAATCATTCATTAAACTCAACCTATTGTAATTGCATCTGTTATTGGATCATAGAACTCATGTTAGATTAAAAAAAGGGGCATAATCTACTTTACATAACTCAACAAAAGTGGATGGTATAAAACCAATCTTTACAAGATTAGGTGATGGAATTGTGGGATCAAAATAAATAGGTGTCATATTGTTTTGAACCCCACTAATGTTTCAAGGGACAAAATCTTGCCATCTAGAATAGTAACATCATGCTTCCTTAAGCAATGGTTAGTGTAGGATCTCCTATTTCGAGGATAATTTTGACCTACTTCCATGACATACTTATGTTTTCCCTTTTTGTGTACTTCCATGAATAGCACAACACTCCTTCCATTAAAATCATAAGTGAAAATCATAATTCCTCATATATAGCATAAGAATCATAATTATTCAAAGGATGTTGTTTGTATGACTGATTAGCAGAGGTCTCGTACAAAGTACCTGATGTCGATTGTAAGGGAACTTGCCTTTAAATAGAGGGTGTCCACGAGGGGAAAAATCACTTATATATTAGCAAAGAAAGGCCCAAACCTAATAAATCATAGTGAACTAGTGGTAGGAATGGACAAAATAGATGGAAACCTAAAATGAGTTATGTAAAGGAATTGAATTGAACTGGGTGTTGCCTTCACATTTGTATCCGTTAGGGACCTAATCTCCCTAACCCCTCACGTAGTAAGAATAATATATTTTTCATGTAATAAAGGCCAACATTATTTAATAAGGCCTATTTAATAAATGGGAACAAGTCAATGTAAGAAGACCTAATAGAAGCTTTTGCTTCTAGAAAAATCTTCCTCTAGAATGTTCTTTACAAAATAGAATTAAAATAAATAAGAGTAGGAGGCATGAAAAAGACTTGTCTTGAGAATTATTGTAATAGAGCATTGCTCTGCTATAGGTTTCCCCCTCGAAGAGGAAAGTGAACATTTATTTTTTTCAATAAAGGTATCATTTTGGTGTTGTTGAGTTCTCTACATTTTGTTGTTCTGTTGGTATTTTATGCAGTATTTCTATTTTATGCTGACCATAATAGATCGAGTACCTAACAAGTGGTATCAAAGCACTTTCCTCTGCGGAAACTGTGGGAATTTTTTTCCAGGGTAGAGATGTGTATTGCCAACATCTTTAAAGCATAGAGATATGTCGTTTAGTGGGTAAAACTGAGGTGGTGAAGGATACACATAAGAAATACAGATGGTTTCATGGGGTTACTTATAAAAATATGCTTCACCTTGTTGGAAACCTCTATAACCCATTTTGGTACCCTTCAAGTAGTACCGCATCAAACTTAATCTATACATCACCATCACTCCCACATACCGATAGGTATATCGAGAGTCCCCTAGGTCTCCTGAAACCAACTTTAGATGAGTCGATTGGTCACCTGACTACTATAGTGACATTAAGAACAGTACTTGGGAAGATACTCTCTAGTAGTTGGGTAATTGGGTAGTACGACTAAGGGTGTGGTTGAGCCTCCTTTGTTGGTTCCTTGAGATATTGGGCCAAGTAGTACTACTATTCAACCCAACACACATATCAAAGAGCTATAGCACATGGAAAACTCTTGTATGTAGGAACCCTGAAAACCCTAACACTTGGGACATGAACAGAACAAAAACATAAAATCAAAGATCTATTTCCACGCAACCCTGCCTCTTGTATTCAAGTTGCAACATTCCTACACAATTTTTCCAGTTAACAATTTGGGCAATTTGTACTATATTATTCTTTAGGCCATAATATTACTCTACAGAAGTAAAAAAAAATGAGTATAGTGGTCCCACAAGCACCCTTATTCAGGACCTATCCCATTGTATTCCTCTCTTAACCCTGATCATCGTGGTGCCTATAATTTTTAAGACTTTTTTTTTCCCATGGACCCAACCCCCTTCCTGACACCCTTATTTAGGACCTATCTCATTCAATTCACATTTTCTCCCTGATCATCATGGTACCTATCACTTGTCAAAAAAATTCTCTATGGTCCCACCCACCCTTACCGACACCCTTATTTTCCACCTATCTCATTTGATTCCTCTCTTTTCCCCATATGTCGTGATACCCCTCACCTATAAAAAAAAAATAGTGTACACCCACCTATCCATTTTTCCTTTGCTCAAATGGAAACCACCCATGCCCAAGAACTCAATACCTTGATTGTTGACAACATCCAGAACAAGGAGGACATCAAGACTCTATATTCCAACATTAGCAAGCTCAATTCCTCTGTTCAGATCCTCTAGGACCAATGTATCCACATACAATACATCAAAGACACACTCGACCAATTGATAGGTCATTCCATGAACCCTACCTCTTCTCAACAACCTTCCTATCATGAAGACATTGACTCTTCCCATTTCTAAGGTCCTCATTCCAACCACCTTCCTTGAGACCTACGCCTTCCCAGAATTGAGGTGAACAAATTTGATGGCTTGGAAGCCACAGGCTAGGTCACTCAAATGGAACATTATTTCTATTTGCATGAAATTATTCATGAGTTAGAAAAAATTTGTTACGATATCCTCCATCTAGATCCGTAATGTTGGCAATGTTGGCAATGGCATAGAAAGGTGCGCCAAGGGTATGTTTCTTGGACACAGTTTGTTGTAGAGATTTATAAATGCTTTGACTCTGACACACACCATTTAGGTTGTTTGACCAAGTTGAAATAGTCAAGGACAGTGGAAGACTTTATAGCCACCTTTGAGCACTTGGATTTCAGAATAGAGGGAATGTCAAATGCCTTCTTTTGAGAATCCTTTATCAGTGGACTAAAAGATGAAATCCATGCCCACATCCTAATGGAACGCCCCTTGAATTGGTTGGAAGCTACTCAACAAGACAAGTAAGAACAACATATTGTATCCTCCCAAACTAAAAAACCCTCCTTTTTTCCTCACCCTAAACCCACCAATTCTTCCCCTCCTAAAACTCCCCTTAAGATCTAGAAATTAACCCAGACTGAAATGGTTGAATGCCAACTCAAGGTTCTTTGCTATAATTATCATGAAAAATATTTTCTAGGGCACAAGTGTAAGGAACATAATATTTTAATGTCCATGTTTGAGGATTTTTCTGAAGAGGAGACAGATGTTTCCCCTATGGATGAGCTACCCCCATTAGTTGATCTGATTCTAGAGTCCACCCTCTGATCCGATGGAAGTTGAAACAATTATTTCATTGAATTCCCTCACTAGCTTGTCTACTCCCCAAGCCATCAATTTAATTGGTTACATTAAGAATAGGAAATTCACCATCCTAGTTGACAGTGGAAGCACCCCTAATTTTATTCATCGCCACATTGCCCAAGAAATCAATTTATATATTCATGCATTCAATAGTTTTCAAATCATGATTGCCAATGGAGGTTCCATAAAATGTGGGGGGAGTTGTGAAAATTCATGACTCCAAATTAGTCAGTATCACCTAAAATCTCATATGTTTTCTATTGACATGGACGATTGTGACATTGTGCTTGGTGTGGAAACGTTATGCACTCTCGAACTCATTCTCATGGATTTTAAGGAATTAACCATGCAATTCCAACAGGGGAGACAACAATATAAGTTCCAAAGAATCAGAGAAGAATCCCTAGAGATCATTGGTTCCCATCGAATGGAAAATGTCCTCAAAAAAGGTCATTATGGCATTATCTCCCAACTCCACTCCATTCAATACATTGAGACACCCTTTGTGCATCCCGACCTCCAATCTATACTCTCTCGAAACCAAGTTATTTTTACCACTCCCTAAGCACTTTCACCTTCCTGTAGCATCCATGATCATTCAATTCCTCTCATACCATGATCATTCCATTCCTCTCATACCAGGTTGTCTTCCTCCCATTTTTCTCCCTTATCGTCATCCATTTTCCTAGAAGAATGAAATTGAGAAATTTCTTCAAGAATTGCTTGAAGTGGGTGTTATATGTCTTAGTACTAGCCCCTATTCTTCTCATGTGGTCATGGTACTCAAGAAATAAGGCATTTGGTGCATGTGTCCTGATTTTCACACCCTCAACAAACTCACAATCAAAGACAAATTTCCCATTCCTGTCATTGATGACCTATTGGATGAATTTAGTGGTGCTCAATACTTCACCAAACTTGATCTTTGTTCTGGCTACCACCAGATCCATATGAAAGAGGAAGACATTCCTAAGAATACATTTATAACTCATGAGGATCACTATGATTTCTTGGTAGTGCCATTTTTCCTGCGTAATTCTCCCTCCACTTTCCAAAGTCTCATGAATCATGTATTTCTTCCTTTTCTCTATCATAGTTGTCTTTGATGATATTCTCATCTATAGTAAAACTTGGACATACCATCTCGCCCATGTGGATCAAGTTCTCCATCTACTCTCTCAACACCAAATTTTCCTCAAACAATCTAAATGTTCCTTTGGAGCCTTGGAAGTGGAGTACCTGGGTCATATTATCAACATGGATGGTGTACAAGTGGATCTTAAGAAAATCGAAGTTATGCAGGATTGGACTCGCTCTAAAACTCTTAAGAGATTGTGGGGATTTCTAGGTTTAACAGGATATTATCACAAGTTTGTTCAGAATTATGACAAAATTGCAACACCTCTAACTACTCTCCTTAAAAAGAATGCTTTCACTTGGACTCAAGAAGTTGATCAATCCTTCCATGCCTTGAAACGATCTATGTGAATGACTCATGTCCTACCACTTCCCGACTTCAAAAAGAATTTTTTCCTAGAATGTGATGCTTTAGGGAAAGGAATTGGGGTCGTCCTCATGCAAGATGGCAGGCCTTTGGTCTTCACTAGAAAACAACTTTCAGAGAGACATTTGGGCCAATAAATCTATGAAAAGGAAATGTTGGATATTTTGCATGTCATGGATCTTTGGAGTCCTTATCTATGGTGGAAACACTTCCAAATTAAAACTTATTATTAGAGCCTCAAGTATTTTATGGAACAACGAATTTCATCCCTGAAGCAAAAAAAAATGGGTGACCAAGCTATTTGGATATGATTATGAGATCATTTACAAGAATGGAAAAGACAATGTGGTTGTCAATTCTCTTTCCCAGAAGAATGAATAAAAAGGCTCCCTCTTTTCCCTCTCCTTCATTGTACCAGATTGGCTCCAAGTTGTTCGTCGGGAATGGCTCTAAGACACCAAACTTTCTCGTATGATCCAACAATTACAACACCATTATATAGATTCTCTAGGGTACTCTTGGCACAATGAAGATCTTCGCTACAAAGTTCATATGTATTTAAGCAAACAGTTGCAACTTAAATCCATGGTGCTTTCAGAGCTTCATGCTTCACCCACTACTGGGAATTTAGGGTTTATCAAAACCTATGAACGGGTCAAATGTTCTTTTTTCTGGGATGATATGAAACAAGAAGTCCACACCTTTGTGGTTGAATGCGATGTTTGTCAATGCAACAAGGGAGAAACAATCAAATGTACAAGCACACTCTAACCGCTTCTGATTCCCCTTGATATTTAGAGTGACATTTCTATGGATTTCATTGTTGGATTACCTAAATTGAGCAATAATTCAGTCATCATGGTGGTAGTAAATCGTCTTCCAAATATGATTATTATTTTTCTCTTCAACACTCATTCACCGCATCCATAGTGGCTCAAATTTCTGTGGATAATATCTTCAAACTTCATGGAATGCCTCATTATATTGTCTTTGACCGACTTCAAAACTTTACCAACAATTTTTGGAAAGCATTGTTTAGGCTCCAAGGAACCCAATTGCATATCAACACCACCTATCATCCCCAGAATGATGGCCAAATTGAAGTTGTCAACAAGTGTTTGGAAGCATATTTGCGATGTTTTGCATCCGACAGACAAAACCAGTGGGATCAATGGTTACCCCTAGTTGAATGGTGTTACAACACATCTTACCATATAGCTACATGCATGAATCCTTTTGAAGCAGTATATTGACAAAATACATCGTCGGTTCTATCATACATGCCAGGTATCTTGAAGGTTCAGGAGGTTGAAAAAAATATTACAATTCAAGAGGCCATTCTTTGTACCCTCAAAGAAACTTTGGTCATGGCTCAGAATTGCATGAAGCAACAAGAAGATCAGGGTCATTCTAAACATCAATTTGTTGAAAGGGACCAAGTGTTTCTTTATCTGCAACCTTATAAGAAGAATTAACTTAAAGATGAACATTTTCATAAACTTGCTCCCAAATTTTATGGTCCTTATACAATTCTCAAGCGAATGGGGCCCATGGCCTACCAGTTAGCTTTGTCTAGTCATTCTAAGCTACATCTTATTTTTCATGTCTTGTGCTTAAAGAAAGTGATTGGAAGTAAGTTCCAAACTCAAACCAGTCTCTTCGAGTTGGATGAAGAAGGTCCATTTGGTTGCAGCCACAAGTAGTCTTGGACCAGTGAGAGTGTTGTCTCCTTTAGTGCACCATCAAGGAAGTGTTAGTTTAGTGGAAATATACAACTCCAAAATATGCCACCTGGGAGCTAGCCACCATTCTGCAACATTTTTCTCATCTCAAGCCTTGAGGACAAGGCTGTTCTTCAAGGGGGAGGGCATGTTAGGGACCTAACCTCCCTAACTCCTCACATAGATAGAATAATATGTTTTCCATGTAATAAAGGACGACATTAGTTAATAAGGCCTATTTAATAAATGTGAACAAGCCAATGTAACAAAACTTAATAGAAGCTTCTGCTTCTAAAAATATCTTCCTCTAGAATGTTCTTTAGAAGATAGAATTGGTATAAACAAGAGTAAGAGGCATGAGAAATCCTTGAATTGAGAATTATTGTAATAGAGTGTTTCTTTGTTGGAGGTTTCCCTCTCGAAGAGGCAAGTGAACATTAATTTCTATCAATAAAGGTATCATTTTGGTGTTGAGTTCTCTACATTTTGTTGTTCCACTGGTATTTTCTGCAGTAATTATGTTTTCTTCTTATCATTATAGATCTGGTACTTAACAAGGTCGGTCTTGATTTTATAGACTCAACAAGATCCTAATGTTTAGAATGAAATAAATTTTATAATGCTTAGTGCACCGAGCCTTAACAATAAAGTTAGTGAAGGGCCTAGTAATGGCTAAAGCATAAAGAAAGATAGTTTTGAGGGGACTAACCCTAATCATTTTCTTGATCACCCTATATATTTTCCATATGTAACAAATTTTGGTGCTAAATACACATTTGTTTAACATGCCATTATTGCTCGATTGGCATTCAACCCAAAATTGTAGGTTTCCATTCAACACGTAGATGTAGGTTTGCATAAATCGCTTAAAATTGTCTTCTCAATTAAAAGGAGTGCCAAGGATGAAGCTTCATGAGTAAAAGGGAATATGGTTCATTGTAATATCCCTAGATCCGTAGATTTGGATATTAACTTCAACTGCTGACTATATGCTACTAAAACTGATACTCTTTGGGATTCGGGATATGGTTAAGGGTTTCTGATTGAGTTTCAATAGTTTTGAGCTTCATGCGAAGCTTGCATGTTTTTATTTTTTAGTAGAATGGCTTGTTTAGATATTTTGATTAAGTAGTCAACTACAAACAATCACATGCATGTACAAAAATTCACTCACAACTGCATGCATGTAAATAGTAATCAAATATTTTCAGATAGATTAGATAATAAATGGATCTATGCTAGAAGTGAAATGATATAAACTAGAAAAGTACCAGAAACTACATGTGATGATAGATCGATGCCATGCAAGGCCTAAAAGATGACATGCAAGCTAGTTGGATGACATGCATGTGGAAAATTGTTGCATGCATGAGGAACTTCTGCATGCAAGGTGGATCTATTGGATTCCACAGTTGGAAACTGATGGAAACTGACTCAATGGATGCACCTGCTCCAAGATCAACTGGGTCAGAAGGATCTACTGATATTCTAAGTCCCCAAGGTTGGCGACCTTCTTTCCCTTCTTTTCACCCACAAAGTTACGCTGCAACTACCATAAATGTATGGATAAGTTGTCTTGGATGATTCCACTTTCATAATCTGTTGTAAGCTATCTCAATAGAGGCACCCTCCCTCCTCCTCCAATGGGTTGGGAGGAATTTGGCTTAAAGTCTCCCTGAATGAGTAGATCTAATAAACTGTACTATCTCTATTGTCGGTAAATCCACTGTAAACCCTCACTTCCTGAATATGAGTCCCTAGTGGCTAGGATGCTCAGAAACCTTCTCTGGATGGTTCAATGGAAGCACCTTGCCCTGATATCAACTGGGTTTTATGGGATAAGATTCACTAGGCCTCTTCAGTTGAAGTGACCTTCTCTGTGATTGATTCCCTCCTCTGGAATCCACACTGAAATTGTTGCTGAAACTGTGATGAAGCAATGGAAAACCTGTATGGATTTCCCAATTGGATAGGGTGTGTCTCTCAACACCGAATCCAATCAATTGGTGTCTTCCTCCTGGAATCCACAATCCTCCATTGATTCACCTGAACCTGTGTGTTTTCTCCTCTCAGATCAATTCTCAAATCATAATCCACAATAATGAAGAATTAGGTCATTTTTATCTTTCATATACTCTCCCAACCCTAATTCTTCGTTGACCTCTATAATTAGCTCATTTTACTTAAGCAACTTCTATATTTATCTTTATATTCATTAAGTCACTTAAAAATATCTTTTCTCACTTTTCAGTTAATGTCACTTTCGAAATATAACATTCCCTAGTGAAATGACATCAAATGACCCTTTTCCCCTATGTCTTCGTGGCTACAATATAAAAGGGGATGCTTAGAATACTAAGCCCTCCTCTTTGGAGATCCTACTCGGAAAGGGACATTACAGTCCCCCCTTCCCCATATTTCTTTTCCTCAAGCAACATCAACCTAGGGTGTTGCAAAATATGCTCACTCTCTCATGTAGCATCCTCTACTGGAAGTCCCCTCCATCTGACCAAACACTCCCTGATGACCCTGCTCTTCAACCTCCTCTCTCTGAACTCCAATATCTCCTTAGGAAATAACTCCAATTTCCCCTCCTCATCCAATGGTGGGATCTCTTTTGAAGTGATGATGGATTGTCCACTGCTTTCTTAAGACAAGAAACATGGAACATATTGTGAATCTGGCTCCCCTCTGGTAGCTCTAGATCGTAGGCCACTTCGCCTACCCTGCATATGGTCCATAGAACCAGGGATTGAGATTCTTTGCCCCACTCTTCTACAAATATGAATACCTATATGGTTGTATCCTCCGAAATACTAGATCCCCCACCTCAAAGATATTCTCTACCATGTGTATGTCTTCATTCACCTTTTTCTAATTCTATGCCATATTTAAATTCTCCTTTAGTACATTGAGAATATCCTGAATCTATAATATCCAGTCCTTGGCCTTAGGATCCAAACTATCTCCAAAAACCCGATCATTCAAAGTGGGAGCACCATACCCATATAATTCTCTAAATGGTTTCATACCTATGGACATGTGGAAGGTAGTGTTGTAACAGTTCTCTACAAGATGTAACCACCTTACCCACACTCTCTGTTGCCCACTCACATAATTCCTCAAATATCCCTCTACCCACTTGTTGACTATATTCATCTGACCATCATTTTAGGGGTGGTAAGTGGTGTTGGGTTTCAACTCTATCCCCGCCAATCTGAATACCTCCTGCCAAAATGTGTTAATGAACTGATGGTCTCTATTGCTGACTATACTCTATGGCAACCCGTGAAGTCTAAAAATCTCTCTGAAGAATAGTCTAGCCACTTGCACTTCTCTATAGTTAGTAGGAATCGTGAAGAAATGTGCAAACTTGGTCAATCTATTGACCACTACATAAATACAATCCTTACCCTGAGCCTTGGGTAGGCCTATAATGAATTCCATGGATATACTTTCCCATTTCTTCTCTAGAATGGAAAGTGGTTGAAGTAACCCTACTAGAAGTGTCTGCTTGGATTTGTTCTGCTGACAATTCACACACTCATTGATATGTCTCATCACATCCTGCTTGAGACCCTTTCAAAATAATCTCTCCCTGACCTGCCTGTAAGTTTTGAAGAACCCCTGATGGCCTTCTAATGGAGAGTCGTGTACTACTGCCAAAATCTTATTTTTGAGACCTAATCCTGGCACTAGGTAGACTCGGTCTTTATAAAAGATGATGTCGTCTATGACTTTTTACTTATCGTCCTGTACCTGCCCATCCAATAACTCACAAGTGAAATTATACTTGGAATATTCCACTGACAAGTGGGATATCCAAACTACTAAAATCTCCATCAAGGAACAAGTTGTTGGTCTCCTAGATAGTGTGTTTGTCACAATGGTTTTCTTCCCCTTGACATACTCTATTTCAAAATAAAGGGCTTGGACCTTTGTCACCCACTTTTGTTGACGCTCGCTAATATCCTTCATCTCTAGGAAATACTTCAAACTACTATGGTCTGTCTTGACCACAAATTTGTTGCCCACCAAGTACTACCTAAATTTGGTCAAAGCATGCATGATTGCAATCATGTCCTTATCATAAATACAATACAAATACAATAGGTTGGTTGAGCTTCCTGCTCTCAAATACAATGGGGTGTCCCCCCTACATCAAAATTGCTATGATCCCCTCTCATGATGCATTACACTCCAGAACAAATAGTACCGTGAAATTTGGAAATGCTAGTACTGAGCACGTGCCCATGACTTCCTTCATATGATCAAATTCGTTCTGCAACTTGTTTGTCCAGATGAAGGTTCCATGCCTGGTGATGTTGGTGAGTGGCACCCCCAACTGTGAAAAACCATTCATGAACCTCTTGTAATAGCTACACAACCCAAAGAAATTCCTCAACTCTGTCACATTCTTAGGCGCTGACCAATCCAAAATGGCCCTGATCTTCTTCTAATGCACCTATACCCCTTGTGCATTGATAATGTGGCCCAAGTATAGTAGTTATGTCATGCCAAACTCACACTTTGACTCCTTGGCATATAGTGACGGTGAGTCCATAGTGTTGAGTACCTCATCCAAATGCTTTAGATTCTCCTCACATGTCTTTTTGTATACCAAAATGTCGTCGAAGAACACCAAAAATGATTTCCTCAAGTGATCTTAGAATATATGGTTCATGCAAGACTAAAATGTGGCTGGTGCATTGGTTAGCCCAAAATGTATAACCAGGAACTCAAAGTGTACCTATTGGCATATGAATGTCGTCTTCCCTATATCATGCTCTTGAATGCTAATCTGATGATATCCAAAGCATAAATTAATCTTAGAGAAGAAAATTTTTACATACAGTTTGTCCATCAATTCATCAATATGTGGGATATGATACCGGTTTTTTATGGTCTTCTTTTTCAAAGAACGATAATATATACACATCCTCATGGTACCATCCTTATTCAGGACTAAGAAAATTGAAGAAGCGAATGGACTATTGTTGGGTCTAATGTGTCTCATTGCTAGAAATTCCTGGATTGCTTTTTCTATCTCATCCTTGAACCTCCTAGGATGGATATATGGTGTTGTAATCATGATCTTTGCACCCTCCTCCATCTCGATGGTGTGCTCAAACCCTCTATTTAGGGGTCTCCCTGGCAGAATCAGACCAAAAACATGTTGATGTTGACTCAACAAGGTCTTGATCTTTGTCTAATATTGTTGTTGTCTTTCTAAATCTTGTCGCATGGTGATTATGCAATTTGTTGCATATGATACTTCCCCATTCCTGAAGATCCTCTCCATCCTCTTTGTCGACATTGTCCTTGGTTCCCCTGTCGACATACCCATCATTACAACTTTCTTCCCCTCACTATCTCTGAACCCCATCTGAAGGGTTTGGTAGTTGGTAGAAATATTTCCCAAGGTGATCAACCATTGGACTCCCAACACCACATCTGTGTCAAATAGGTGAACTACATATAATGTATCTCTCATGGTGTAGTTACCTAAATTCACCTCCAAGTATGGAACTCTTTCCAAACACTCCACCGTGTGGCCATCTGCTACTACAAAATCAAACCCCTCAAACTCCTTTGTCTGTAGTGCTCACCTAACTACCAATGCAACGTCAATGAATTTGTGGGTTTCCCCACCATCTACCAAGGAAATGGTTCATTATCCATGAATATTTCCTATGATCTTGAGGGTGTCATACCTAGGGACTCTATAAAGGGTCACTATGACTCGTCCCTTTGTTAGTACTTGTCTCTTATCCTTGTCATGAGGTTGTGGCTCTACCAGTGGTTGGGATCCTACCAGTGTTTGTGGTAGTCATGGAGGTCGTTGCTCTTTCGCATGCAATGGATCCCCCTATGAGCTGGTGGACTCACTGTCTTGTGCTTGAATACCTTGTTCCTCCTCATCATTGTCTATTGCAACCTCAATGTAGTGGATTTATCCCTTTCCCATGCACCTGTGGTCAGGGACCCATGGGTCTTTGTAGGTGAAGCATATCTTCTTCCTCATAATATCATGTCTTGTATAATCATACAACTTCTCCTTACCCTCCCACTCTCTTTGGAATGGTTTCCTATCTCGGTCCTTCTATGGCACAAAGGGTTTGGAAAAAGTTTTGGTTTTTGACACCGAGTCTGCTAGATCTCTAGTGTGCAGGATATCATCCTGTAATGTGTGAGGTCTGTAGGCCTTCACCCATCCTGTCAAGAGTTATGTGAGACCCTATGTGAAAAGCATGATTAGTTTAGGCTCTGAAATGTCTGTCACTATCACAATTATTCTCTTAAACTCTGTGATAAATGCATCAAGGGTACCAATTTGTCTCAATTGGGCTAAGTCCCTAAAGTGGATCTTTGGATCCCTACTGTCAAGCATGTCCATAAGTCTCTCTGTGAACTCCCTCTATGAGGTGATGTGACTGTGACCCAATGTCACCAGTCCATGGTGCTACCACTCGTGGGCCTCTCCCTCCAAATGCAAAGTAGTGAAATTGATGGCTTCAATTTTTGTCAACTGGTTCAGCTTGTAGTATGTGTCGAGTTTCTGTACCAAAGCTCTAGCAGTACATCTGGATGATCCATCGAAATATGGTATAGTGAGTTTCCCTACTTTCCGAATGAAATCCATGTTATGTCCCTGTTGTTGTTGTTGTCCTCCCCTCTGACGATCTCTAGGATGGTTCCTGAGTCTAAGTCTGCAATACTCTACTAAAGTCATTTCATTATGAAACTATGGCCCTAGGGATGCATACTCTCTCATGTAATCAACAATATCCTTTGCATGTGTGGTTGATCTCTGTGCTATTAGTTGTTGCTGGAAGTTCCCTCTGAAATCTAGGGAATAGTGGACTGGGAATCCTACTCGATGATGTGTAGGTGCGAGTAGATGAATGGGGCCTACTACCTGCCCCCGATTTCCCCTGTGTTGTATGGAGGACATTAGATCTTGGAGTGTTCCCTATAGCCAATCTATCTGCCATCTGTGCCAAAGACTAAGTCATGGCTTGCTCACTAATCATTAGGGTGTGTCTCTCAACATTGAATCCAATCAACTAGTGTAATCTTCATGGTATCCACAATCCTCCATTGATTTTCCTGAACCTGTGTGTTTTCTCCTCTCAGATCAATTCTCAAATCATAATCCGCAATAATGAGGAATTAGGTCGTTTTTCTCCTTCATATACTCTCTCAACCCTAATTCTTTGTTGACCTCTATAATTAGCTTATTTCACTTAAGAGACTTCTATATTTAGCTTTATATTCCTTAAGTCACTTAAAAATAGCTTTTCTCACTTTTCACTTATTGTCACTTTCAAAGTATAACATTCCCTAGTGAAATGACATCAAATGACCATTTTCCTCTGTTTCTTCATGACTATAGTCTAAAAGGGGATGTTTAGACTACTAATGCCTCCTCTTTAGAGATCCTACTCTTCATAGAGCCTTCACAATGGATTGGTATGCCTCATTCAATGCCCATCCATCTGTTAGAATATAATGGATGTTCTCGTTTAACCATAGACAATATAGCAATATTGTCACCCAACCATAGGCTAAATCCACCCCCGAGCACCTTAACCTTGACAGAGAAACATTCCAGAAGAAAACCCTAGACTGGATAGCCAAACAAAGGTGGCACACCTTTCTCCAAGGATAATGCACCAAGTAAGAGTAAAAAGAGTTGATCAAAGAGTCCAAACCATAACCAAGAGAGAGTCCAAGCCAAAACCAAAATCTGCTGGTTGCAATAGCTGCAATAGTAGATCTCCTCCAAACTTGTGCACAGACTGAACAACTGCAGTGCGCACAAGTGTTTCTTCTACAGTTCTGAGAATACTGGCTAGAATGAAGACTGGCCTCCTATATTTATACTAATTCTGGCAGACTGCCTGGGCCGACTTCTCATTCTGGGTACCAATTATTTAGTATATAACATTTCCTTTAGCCGACTTCTTCTCTTGGAGGCTAATAACCTAATACAAGTCATTCTCTTGAGTCGACTTGTCTTCTAGGGTTATTAACCAATTAATTAGGGTTTCTTATTGCTTCCCGAAATATTCTATTCTCGTCAGGTTTACACGTGGAGGTAAATACCTCCCACAACTACCATAATATCAACACTCCCTCCTAGCTAGGGAGGTGTTGAAGGTAATGGTGTTGAGCACAAACATACCATTAACACGGTAGCATCAACATAGTCATATAGACTAACTCATGATTAGATCATGAGCACCATAATCACTATTAGTGTCATCAACTGCATCATCTCTCGAAACCATACTCCATCCGAGTAATCATACATGATGTTGGATAAGTCACTCACTCCATAGAGTGACATAAGAACCATTCTTCTAATCAAGACATATGTCCTAGAAGAATAAATGTCCTGAACGATTTTCCGTCTAGGCAATCTTTTTCCAATGATCATCCATCTAGTTGATAATCATTTCCAACATTACTAATAGTTTTCAAGGCAATCAGAATGATGTCATTCAATAGAACAAAACTGTGTCTATCCATAGTAGTACACAACTACAATCCAATGGTACACTGCCACACCAAGTAGCACACAGATACTTGATCGGTGACATATATTCACAATCAGTGGAACACATCCACAACAATAGTATACATCAAACTATCCAAAGACATACAGTCTCCATAACAATCATATCATCTGATATCAACCTGCATAGAAAACATTGTTATGATATAAACTGAATCATTTGGGCCATTCTTCCACTCACATCTGTGAGATCTGGAAGAGCATCTGCCCTCAGAAGGTAAAACATCAATGATGAGCTATCTGGACTATTCTTCTCAAGCAAGGAAGAATAATTGTCCCAATTTCTGAGCTTGGACCATTCCTCCAGCACTAAACAAAGTGCAACCTAGAGAGAATGAGTCCGCCCTAGGGAATGCGTGTCCCTGATTGTTGAACCTGGACCATTCACCTATCTGGGCCATTCCTCCGGCACTAAACAAAGTGCAACCTGGAGAGAATGAATATGCCCTAGGGAATGACTGTCCAGACCATTTCCTAAGGAAATGATTGTCCTGCACCAACCTCCAAAACGGACCATTCTTCGAAACTGCTCACAACTATGAGCTTCGAAAGAATGATTGTATGGCAAGGCAGACCAGTCTTCTTGGCCACTATTGAGAGTGACAGTCAAGAAGAGAGATTGTCCTAGACCATTCCCCCACACTAGCCACAAGGGGAATTGTTGTCTATGGTACATCAACAATCCATTGAACTATTTTCATTACGAAAATGACTGTTTGATCTGGACCATTTTCTGAACTAGAAAATGTCTGTCTGTCAGAAATCTCAAACCACTTTCTGAATTGGAAAGGAACTTCTCATCCTGGACCATTTTTCGAACTGAAAAATGATTGTCCATAAATCAATGACACATCAGTTTTCCCTCCCAACCTGGGAGTCATCTCTTCCTTTTTCAATAAGGAAGTCATCTCCATGAGCTCTAGCTTGAGTACACAAACTCTTTCATCTTGGACAGAGGCTTTACCAAAATGTCTTCTTATCTTCTCATCTATGGAGATATGTATTGGAGAACCACTTTCTCTTTTCTGGACTTCATCACGGAGAATGTAATTTTTTATCTCAATGTACTTCGGTCTTTATGGAACAATGGTTTTCTGAAGGCTTCATATAGCTTTGATCATTATAGTATATCATTGTTGGATTCATCTTTTGTTTCCTGCTAGCTCATAACATCGTGGTAGGGGTCAAACTGGAACAAATCCAATCGATACTTCTTCTCCCATCATGAGAGTTTGTCATGGATTAGCAATCCATCATCCTAAGCTTCTGAGTAACCATTTTGATACAATATCTTTGTTATAGAAAGTTTTTCACCATGCTTATGCTATGTATTGGAGGTTCTTTACCAAGTTGTCTTCTTTCATCTGCATACAAAGGTCTCTTCCTGGTATACCTCAAATCCTTGAGGTTATTCTACATACGTTCTTTGTTCAATTATTCTGGAGAACAGTCTTTTCATTCGTATGATGTAAACTCCAACCCATGGATATTGTGGACGATATAATGGCTCATGTAGAGGTATGTCTGGTTTACTGGAACAAAGAAATCATCATAGTCTTCTCCCTCCATCTGGGAGAACCTCTAGTTCTAGATCTCGCAATGCTTACATTCATAAGTCTTCCATACACTGTTCTTCATCACAACTTTCAGTTCCTCTGCTTGATTTCTTTTAGTGAGTTCATGTTAGACTGGTAGTCTTGTGATTCTTGATACAATGACTGGTTGTTTTGGATTTTCTTTCTCTCTTGGAATCTTCATGTTTTTCTCTTTAGCTCTTGGCTCCATGGAGTTTTCTATAGATTCCATGCCCTAAAGATTCCAACTTCTTCCTTTCATCATAGGATCATGGATGTGGATGGACAATCAGGGATACTTTTAGGCTTCTTTTTGAAAAAGGACTCTTCTCAAGTCAAACTGAACATGTACTGCTTTTCTTGGATGCTACCATGGATATATACTCCATCATATTCAATGGATCATAGGATTAGCTCCCTCCTAATCCTTGATTCATGATTGAATGTATGAACTTCTTTTGGAAATATATCATCGACTCCCTCCATATAACAGATTTCATGCTTCTGTCTGCATCCTCATTGACTTCTACAAAGTGTCATAAGTCTTTCTCCAATTTCCTCTTGATTGTTGACTTCTTTCTGCCTTTGCTTCTTATAGGTTTCTTCAGGATTGATTCTGATTTCAGCTTATCTTGCAGCAATTACTTATGTAATAACTTCCACATGAATTGTTACCAGGGGTTGTTGATGTACTTCATCCTTTCATGTGTATTGTATGACTTGTAGTCATAATGATAGCAATCCTTATCTTGTTTTTCTTCCATAGGTATAGTTTCTCTTGGAATATATTATCTTCTAGGAAATAGGTATGCAAGATATGTACAGAAAACATGGTATATACAAGAACTATGAAGAGTATTGTTACCTTGTCTTAGAAGAAGAAGTTTGTTTCATCCTGCTTAGTCTTCTTTGAAGGTTCCTTTTCTTCGGCAACTGATGCTTCGTGTGTCTCCTTCCTTTTCTTTAGCTCGGGACAATGATTCATATAGTGACCATATTTTCGACAGTTGAAGCATTGTATTTCTGACATATCTTTCTCTTGATTTGGCTTCTTCCTTGAGCCAAACTTCCTTTTGTTCCTGAAATGATTGAATCTTGTTGTGAAGGCTTAATCATCGTATTTCTTTTGAGGTTTCTCTTTGGCACCAATCCTTGATTCTTCTTGTGCACAGCAAGTCCAAAGTTCTTCAAATGTAGGATACTCCTTCCTTGTGTTCATGCTTGTGGCAAATGCATCCCATGTCTTGGGAAGACCATTGAGTACTATATTTACCAGTTCCTTCTCTAGAATGATTTCTTCAATAGCTTGTAGTTGATCTCTTAACTGAGAGATTCTCACAAAGTATGATGTTATGTTGTCATCATCATTCATCTTCATGTCACAGAGCTCATTCTTCAGACTCATTACTTGTCCAATATTTCTGACTGAGAAGAGGTTTGTTAGGGCATCATACATCTTCTTAGATGAATCAAGATGGGAGATGTAGGGTATCAAGTGGTCTTTTATAGAATCCACTATGATACTCATGGAATTGATGTCATTGTCTTTGAACTTCTCCATAACTGCAACGTTCTGCGGTTCCTTCTCTTTTCCTTCTTCAAACTCTGGTTGCACGATCTTTCCTTTCATGATATCCAACACTTTATTCTTGGCAAGGATGAGATCAATCCTTGTCTTCCATGCTTTGAAGTTAGAAGCCCCTTCTAACTTGTTTTTTGACTTCATAGAGTAAGTCATGGATGCTTTGACTTGGTCAACCCTAGATTTGACCAAAAACTCAAACTTGACGTCTTATCTTGCTGAGAGTACTAGGAGGCACGCTAGGCTAGGGCGCACTAGTATATCCGGAAATTAGGTCAATCCCTTCACTTAAGGTGCCTCAACGAGAGGGTTAGGGTTCCGTTGTTGAAACAAAAACCAGCTGCAACTGCAACTGAGCAAATCCTCCTAATCTATCTTCCAGCGGTTAGACTATCCAAAGATAGTGTGGGCCCATAACCTGTTAGAATTTAATGGATGTGCTCATTTAACCATAGACAATATAACAATATTGTCACCCAACCATAGGCCAAAGCCACCCCGAGCACCTTAACCTTGACAGAGAAACAATCTGGAAGAAAACCCTAGACTGGATAGCCAAAAAAAGGTGGTGCACCTTTCTCCAAGGATAGCGCACCAAGAAAGAGTAACAAGAGTTGATCAGAAAGTCCAAACCATAACCAAGGGAGAGTCCAAGACAAAACCAAAATCTGCTAGTTGCAACACCTGCAACAATATCTCTCCTCTAAACTTGCGCACAAACTGAACAACTGCAGTGCGCACAAGTGTTGCTTCTGCAGTTTTGAGAATACTAGCCAGAATGAAGATTGGCCTCCTGTATTTATACTAATTCTGGTAGACTCCCTGGGTCAACTTCTCATTCTGAGTACCAATTCTTTAGTATATAACATTTCCTTTAGCCGACTTCTTCTCTTGGAGGCCAATAACCTAATACAAGTCATTCTCTTGAGCCGACTTGTCTTCTAGGGTTATTAACCAATCAATTAGGGTTTCTTCTTGCTTCCCGAAATATTCCATTCTCGTCAAGTTTACACATGGAGGTAAATACCTCTTGCAACTACCATAATATCAACACCATCCACATTTCACATGCTTACAATCATGCTTCAATTTAGCTTGCACACCATTAATTCAACATGTATGAGACAACAAATAATTAGACCACATATGAAATGGCGTTGGAATTACATACATATCATTTCCATACACAATGCTTTTACAAGTCACAAAATATGTATTTATAAGTGAGGTGCCTTCATACATACATGGGAATGAGATAAACAAAATTTTCTTGAATGTATTGACTACGAAAATGCCAAAATACATTGACTCAAGGTAGGCATGGCTCTGTGTGCATACTCCACTCATTGGCCAAAATACCCTTTGAGAGGGAAACTATGAGAATAAATAGGGAGAGTTGGGGTAATGGAAAGGCCAACAAGATTCACCTTTCACTTCCCATTCCTTAGTCTTTTCTCTTGTATTTTCATTTTCTATCTCATTTAATTCTTGTTTTTCCTCTTTTTTGTCTCATTTACTTTTACATTTACATTGTGTTTATAGTTTATCTAACATTCATTAATTAATGAATTGCATTTGTGAGTATTGATTCTTACAAGCATTCACTTTTTTGAATCCATTTTGGATCAAGTATTTGGGTTTTTTGATTGATGACATTGGGACTTACACAAATTGTGCTAAGGTCAAAGTTTTGAAGGAGTGACATATTCCCACCAATGCCATAAATCTCGAGATTTTGTTAAGAGGAATGAATTTCTATGGGAAATTCATCCACCATTGCTCCCACATTTTCACCCATTGAATCGAACCAACTATCAAAAACACTTCATTAGGCCCCTAAAGCAAATTAGGTAATTTGGTAGTTGAGGGATGTTCTTTTCTCTACCGTAATGCTTACTTTTCTAGGTATTGAGACAAATGTTTCCCAACATAACAAGTATGTGTTATTCTTAAGTAGGGAGGACACCGAATAGTGTACCATTTAAAAACCTTGAGCTCAATTACAAAACTTAAGATGGGTGTTTTATGCATAAGTTCAAGGGTTCAAACAACATCCATACTACATCCTTGGTAAAATCCAAGAACAAAGACATTTAAAATGGGCTTCCTACATTCAATCAATTCATTCAGTCATTAAATATAAGAAGGGTTCCTCTAATGAAGTGGGTGACTTAATCAACAAAT
>ML797011.1:225911-238512 GCA_009831015.1 Picea engelmannii
AATATACCATTTATTTTCTTGATTTTTGGCATATAGAGCCAATCCACAATTTTCTTGGTTTTTATTTTTCTTCCTCCAAATCTTGGTAAAATCTTCTTGTCTATCTTGCTTATAAATAGGCAAAATCTTGCTTCTCCATTCACTTTCCTTGTGTCCAAAATTGTTACATATGCGGCATTCGAGGTCATTTAGTAGAGGAGAGAAGGCATTATTGAAGGAATTTTGATACATAACCATTCAAGGTTTATTGAATTTCATTCCTATATTTATGTTATGTTTAAAATTCCATCACCTCACAGCCTTATGTCCAAAGTTTCCACAAGAGAAACATTATCCAAAGAAACAATTTGGATTCCTTGGAATGAAAATCTTGTAGGAATCGTTCTTTGTCTGTCGGGTTGATAGGATTCGGGCACATGTTGCTTCCTTGCTTCATAGTTGGGCTGGTCCATTTTTTACTACTTCTTATTATGTTTTGACTTGTTAAGCTGACCCTTAAGATCATATGTATAACTTATAGGTTTCTCACTAGTTGGCATGCTCGTGCTTGATTCTCCTTTGACAATTTTCATACTTTCCTTATATCCTAGCCCTGTCTTGTCATATGGTGATCTCTAATTTCTGAGAAAGTTATCTATATTTTTATATCCTTTTATGAATTTCATTTGAGTTTTGGATTTCTCTAGATCCCTTCTCAAGGAAAGTATTTTTGCATCTAGTTTGTCACAAATGTTCTCTTTTTCTTTTATCTGATTTATAAATATTTCTTCCCTTCGTTTGGCTTCTTCTAGATGGATTTTTAATATTACTATATCTTTGTTAATCTCTTTGCCTTTTTCTTTATAAAATTGTAACTTTTCTTTTCTTAGTTTATTATTTTTCTTGAGTCAGGAAATTTCTTCTAGAGCACTAATAAGTTCCCCTTCCATGTCTACTACAACTTCACACTCTTTTGTGTCTATTTTTTCTTGATTAGAATTGTGTTGTTCCAGATCCATCATAATTTTTTCATGTAGAGTTGTATCTGGCTCATATTTTTCTTCTTCAATGTCTGAAGAGCTGTTATTATCCTCTTTTGAATAAAAATTGTTCCTTTTATAAGACTTTTTCTCCCTAGGTTTATCCTTTCCTTTTATTTCTTTTTCATTAGTGTTGTTTTGTTTGAAAGGAAATTTAATGAAAAATGACCAACTTTACCACAATGAAAGCATTTAAATGGTAACACACCTTTATATTTTATGTAGCCCCTCTTCAGTTTCCTTACAAAGTTGGCTTCTTCTTCTTCTTCTAAGAAGTGTTATCATGAATCATGATCTTGAGATTTTGATGATTTGAATGATGCCTTAAAGACTGTGTCCTTTAGATCTGGCTATTCTTTCCTCGTCCTCATCTCATAAGTAGTTAGAATTTCATGGAGCCTATCCATAGTCAGTTTATCCAGTTCATGCATTTATTCTATAACATAAACCTTTTCATCAAGTCTTGAGGGAAGAGATCTCAGAACCTTCTGAACTACTATAGCTTCTTCAATATTCTCACATAAACCTTTCATAGTGTTTACAATCTCATCTACTATAAGAAAGAAGCCCACGACATTTTCATCTTCACTCATTCTTAGGATTTCAAATTGCATTATCAAAGCTTCATGATTGTTTTCCAACTTTACTTTCTCATCTCCTTCATGATTGTTTTCCAGTTTTTCCCATAATTCCTTTGTGGATTCCAACTCCATTACTTTGACAAATTATGTGTCTACAAGTCCTCCTTGAATGGAATTCATATCTCTTGCATTACTGTAGTAATTTTTCTTACCAACTTCATCAGTTGGAAGAGTAGTTGGGATTTTATAACCATCTTCCATAATTTTTTAGACTTCCATCCCAAGTGACATCAAGTAGGTCTTCATTCTAATTTTCCAAAATGAAAAATTTGTTCCATTGAATAGAGGAGGTCTGGTTGAAGAAAAATAATTTTGACTTTCCATACTTTGTGTGTGATCTTCATTCTACTCAATGGTGTCCTTCAGGTCCATCAGAAACCATCTTTATGATTTCCTTGAGAATCATTCGGCTCAAAGCTAAATTCTAAGTGGATATCCAAATTATCCTATCTTATAGATTTCCAATGACTTCTTTCGTGCTCAATTTTGAGCAAAAATTTATAGGCAATCGAATATTGTCAATTTACCCTTTTAGTGCACCTTTCTCCTTAGTGAAAATAATCTCAAAAACCAACTTTGGCTAGCAACTGTTATAACCCTAAATTGATCCATACATGCATACCTGACATTTGGCCCTCTTAATTGCTATTTTTGCCAAGCCATACAACAAATCTTCTAAAAAACATTATTTTTTAATATGTACGCTCCCTGCACCACTACTGCCCATGTACACACATTTGCTGCACCACTATAGCACATGTACGTACACTATCTGCACCATTACAGCCCGCGTATACTCAAAAAAGTTGCAAAAATTAAAAATTTGCAAGGAATTTGTTAAGATTACGGGCTATTCGGTAGTTTCCCAACTGTCCCACCGCCTATAGCCCGTCACCCAATCGAATAACCATCCTTTTTTCATATAAAAGGAGGTGTTGGGGTCTCATTCCTAAGATAACCATAAGAACAATGAAACTCTACCCGTTTCACATCCCCTCCTTGCCCCAAGAATTGTAGCCACCTTGTGAGATTTTCATCAGAATTTCCCATTCTTGCCCTTTTTCCTCCATCATAATCCTATGCCATTTCCCTAGAATAAGTGTGAGAGGATAAAGATACGTGAAGCACAGTTGGAGCTTGGTGAAGAGAATCCCAGACCAGGTTCGAGGAGAAATTGTTGATCTCATTATAAGTAAACACTGTGATATCAATAAAAGGAATACTTTTTCTGTCCCGAAATATGATGTGCCATTAAATTATATTTGATTTATGTCTTATACTAACATCTAACCCATGATTTATATATGATATGCATGTTTGTAGTTCCCTGTTTATCTGTTTGTGAATGCAGGCCAACCTTGGGAGGAGGTTTGTAGTTAGTGGATCAATCGAATGCGAAAGGATCAACATCGGACGCAGAGTAAAAGGTAAAGTTACCTGATCTTTTCACTTTTTCTTTCATATATGAATGTGGGGTATATTCGGGGTAGTTAGAAAGGTAGGAGACCTTTAGATGGTTAGATCTTCCTACATGTTGAACCCTAGTGTAGTCCACAAGGGGGTTTTCTTGCAATAGCAGAACTGATGACCATACTGGGGAAACCTCTAAGGTTTTAGGGGATTTTATGGGTGTTTGATTGGTTTTTACCTTTTGAGTTTCTTTCTGAGTCTGTTGAGTCTTTAAGGGATTCTGATCACTTGTTGGCATTATACCAGTTCTCCCTGCCCTGTTAGTCTACATGTTTTTCTTATTTTTTGAGGAGTTACAGAGGTGTACACAACATGTAGTGGGTCTGCATGCGTACATAAGTTCCCTGCCTTTAGACAACCCACGTACATACACAGGCTTCTTAAGCACCAATAGTGTGCCTGTGTCAAGAAACTTTTCTCTTAAGAAGGGTCAATCAACCTCTTCCCTGATTGAAGTCTAACTTCTCAAGGTTTCTTGATTAAGTAAAGTGTCTCTGCATTTACAGTCGAAGCCTGGGTTTGATGTCAGTTTGGTTATCTTTTTAAAGATTTCTTGTGTTTAGTTCGGAAGGGTTTTGGGCAAGTCTTCGAGTCTTTTTTATTAGCCTATTAGGTGTCTTTAGGGACTCCCTGCAATCCGCAATGGGCCAAAGGTCAGTTCTCAGTCTTGTCTAGTTGTTTTTCACTTTTTCCCCTTTCACTTGCTTTAAATAAAAAGAAAAAGAATTTATTTCAAGTTTCTTGTTTGAAGCATAAAAAAAGAATAGAAAAAGTTTTCATTTCTTAGTTTGGTTAAGTAGTTGGGTTGATTATTTTGCTTGTTAGGAGAAGAGTTATTTTCTTAAGTTCTTTATCAATTGCTTAGAACATTAAGTAGCTCGTAGTTGAGTGAAATTTCATTGTAGGTTTTCCTTTAAAAGATCTTAGAAAAAGTAGTTATGAAAAGTTGGTTAAAGAGTTAGTTACAAATCTTTATTNAAAAAAAAAGTAATTTTGCTTTCAATTTCGTTTGCTTCTCCTTCTTCGTCTCTCAAAACACACCACTAGTTTCATTATCATTTACTTGACTTAAAATAAGGCATTTAAAATTAACGCTAATTTAAAATAAACTAGACTTTATGTTTATAGGTTCAATCAACTAGTCTAGGCTAGAGCCTTGAATTAGGTTGGAGAGGAAACTCTTCAAGGCTTACAGACAAACAATGGAGTCAGTGCTAGGGAGTGTAAAATTTCCAGTAAACGTGAAAGTTATCTGGGACCCCCCTATAACACAGGGGCTAAACACGAGGTCGCATGCAGAAAGGTAGCGGAGATAACCCCTCCAAAGCCAAACCAAGCATAGTGGGGAACACATATAGAGGACTTGTCATGGGATACTTTCGGTTATATTTTCCTATGAAGCTTCGTGGATCTTGAATCCGCTCGAGGTTCTCAGTTTTCTTCTGGACCACTTGCTTTTGATTCCATCAATAGGTTTCAGGATTGATACCCTGCTCATTGCAGTCCACCCGACTGTCGACTGTACCCGCCTGGTGACTATTCGCGAGCTGGAAACTTAGTTGCCTTTATCCTAGGGACTTACACAAGTGACTGTGGGGGTATACCAAAGTACCTAGGGTAGACGTCGGGCCACGCT
Source organism: Picea engelmannii (assembly GCA_009831015.1). NCBI lineage: Eukaryota > Viridiplantae > Streptophyta > Pinopsida > Pinales > Pinaceae > Picea > Picea engelmannii. Next base: position 230,678 of record ML797011.1, read on the forward strand.
TTGCAGATTATACATGGAGGGTGCTTCTATGTTCGAGTTTCACTTGCATTGGTAAGTTGCTCTAGTGTTGGCTAGCATAACTGTTCTTCCTACTAGATAGTGGTTTTCTTGATTTTCCTTTAGGATATTTTAGTGTGTGCTCTGTGCTCCCTAGTTTTCCATAATGAGTTAGTCAGTCATTGCTTTGGGTCTCTGACCTAAGGTGGTAGACTTCCCACTCCATCGGTCGTGAGGAATTTTTTGGTCTTCCACTTAGAAACGTGGAGCCGCCTCTCTATAGGCATTGTTTTATAACGTTGGGTTGCCAAAGTCAGTGTGTGAGACTTTTTCGGGCTTGAACGATCCCGCAAGGGGAGAAATTGTGCATACAATATTCATGGAAAAAGTTATTGATTATACCAACCAAGGAACCCCTTCACAAGGGGATTATTGTGCTTTTCCTTTCTTCAGAAACATTGGTGTCTCTTTGATGGCCTCTTTGTACATTCCTAGGTTGAATGTGGGACTATCGGTTTAGTTGGGTACCATTCCAAATGTCCTGAATGCTCTTGATGCTTCTCAGTTAAGCACTTTATGTCATGGGCACCATGTTGATGTTCCTTCGTCAGCAAAGTCTTCTCCTCCTCCTTCTCCCACTTCTGGTGAAAGTACAGTTACTAGTAACCAGAAGTCTAAACGAAATAGAAAGAGGAAGAATAGGAAGAATAAATCACCAACCTCTGTGAGTCATGTTGGAGATAGGTTGTCAACCTCTGCAAGTCATGTTAAAGACCAACACCCAGCCTCTACAAGTCATGCTGGGGGCAAGCACCCAGCCTCTGCAAGTCATGTTGGGGGAAAAAGTCCAGTCACTGCTAGTCATACTGGTAATAGGTCTATAGCCTTTGCGAGTCATGTTATCGACCCATCACTAACCTCTCAAAGTCATGTTGGAGATGCACAACCAACCACTTCTAGTCATGATGGGGGCATTGATTCTATTGAGAAACCTAGACGGATAGGATGTAAGCCTAAGTTCCCTTGTAAGCTTTGCAAGGGAGATCACCTTACTCATTTATGCCCTGGCCTTCTAGAGGTACAAAGATTGTGGTCCCTATTTGCAAGCTCTTCTGATTCTGAGTCTTCTGAGGTTTCCTCACAGTCTATTCAGGCATTGGTTGAGAAAGTGGTCATGCCGATGTAGTCATCGACTGATCCCACTCCTCTTTTGGGGGGTGAGGTTCCTTTAGACCATGTAGTCTTGCAGCCTATTCAACCATTGGTTGAGAAAGTGGTCACGCCGATGCAGTAATCGGCTGATCCCACTCCTCTTTTGGGGGTGAAGTGCCTTTAGACCATGTAGTCTCGCAGCCTATTCAACCATTGGTTGAGAAAGTGGTCACACCAATGCAGTCTTCAGCTGATCCCACTCTTCTCTAGGAGAGTGTCGAGTCTACCAAAGTGGTCACGCCGTTGCAATCTTCAGTTGATCCCACTCTTCTCTTGGGGAGTGATGTGTCTACCGACTATGTTTTTAGCATTTCTAGTTCAGTACTTTTAGAACACAGGGGCATTCCGCTCACTTTGAGCACACCCCCTCCAAGCCCTAGGATGATTTACTTTGATTGGAATGACCTTGTTGAGCCTTGTCTTCCTTCTTTTGCACCTTTTCAAATAAGGGTTGAAGTTAATTCAACAAACATTTATCGATGTATTGTGGATGAAGGAGCCTCTGCAAGTATTTTATCCTCCTCAGTTTGGAAATTCTTGGGATCTCTCGAGATTGTGTCTGCTTCACATGAGCTGTTGGCTTTAGACAGACGTTCTAGTGAATATTTGGGGGTTCTTCCTTAGTTTCCTATCTCGTTAGGTGGGAAGACTGTCCTTGTCAATGTTATAGTGGTGCAAGGCCTATTAGATTTTAATATGCTTCTCAGGCGTGATTATGTATATGCTATGAACGATGTGGTGTCTACGCTCTTCCGGGTGATGCATTTCCCTCATAATGGAAGCATTGTCACTATTGACCAGCTGACATATGATAATCACCATCCTAATTCAGTGTTATTTCAAGATACCCCTTTATATGTTCCTAGTGTTTGTGTAAACTCTACCCCACCAAGGGTTAATTATGTGGTGTCTTATCCTCGGTGTTTAATTACTTCTGAGCAAGAACCTATGCAATCATGTTTTCCTTCTCGAGACTTGGTCTCAACAATGGATCCTTTGGTTTATCCGATGGGGGCATGGGAGCCCTTGCTTCCCCCTCTTGGTATAAGTGATCTCATCGAGATTACTTGAGAAAAGTAACATTTTGGAGTCTCCTTTAAGCCCTTTTCAGACTCTCTAAATATGAAAAGATTGTCGAGCTATCTTGTTGTCCTTCACGCTCGCTAAACTAAAACTTGAAGGCACATCTGTCCAATGGTAGTTTACCCCTTTTTCGGTCTGGATGGTCATTTGTACGAAAAAATGTATACTCTATGAGATTCAGTTCTCTAGAAGAGTATTCTCAAGTATAAGTTTAACCCTTTTACGGGCCTGAGGGACTAAATTTACGAAAAAGGAATCCCCACGGAGTCCATAGTTAATATCTTTTTAGACTCCCTAAAATTGAAAATATTTTCGAGTGACCTTGTTTCTTCACAATCGTTAAATTGGTCCAGAAGAACATCCCCCATGGAGTCCATAGTTAATCTCTTTTCAGACTCCTTAAAATTGAAAAGATTGTCGAGTGAACTTGTTATTTCACACTGTTAAATTGGTACAGAAGAACATCTATTGGCATGATTTTACCCCTTTTTATAGCCTGTAGATTAAGGAGGAAAAAGGTACACCTCAGGAGATTTGTCTCACCGAGAGAGTTCTCCTAAGTAAATTTTATACTTTTTTGGGCTAAGGAGACTAAATCCAGAAAAAGGTTGTGAGTCCATAGTTAAGCTCTTTTCAGACTCCTTAAAATTGAAAATATTGTCGAGTGATATTGTATGTGTCACACTCGTTAAAATGGTTCTGAATAGATGTCTTTTTGGTGCAATTTTACCCCTTTTTCTAACCAACTAGACTATTTTCAAGAAAGGTACCCCAGTGGAGTCTTCTTTTACATTTTTTCTAACTCTCTAAATGTGAAAAAACCATCGATTTTACCTTCTCTGGGCTCATGAAAAATACATTGAAAGGGGTTTCATCGTGTACTGCTAATCACATTTTCATCTTTGTGTCTTTGGCCTAATGTCGGCTCCATGTTGCTCTCAAATAAACCTTTGAAGCATGCCTTATACGCAATCCTTGTAGCACTTTGCCTCTGCGACTTGACACCTTGACATATGGAGGAATTTTCCCCGAGTGTCCTTTTCCTGCACATGTCTCCTTGCTCTGAGCATTAGTGTGTTCCTCACGCTAGGAACTAGTATTCTTGCGACACTCGTTCCTCCATTGTAATGTGGCATTCTTTTATTCTTTTTCAAGCTCTTTAAAATATTGAAAAAGACAAAAAAATAAAAAATACCCCAAAAAGAGGACGGGAAATATATTTTCTTTTTTTGGCAGCACAATGAGTCGCCCTTGGACAAAGCACATCCTTTCGTTTGTTCGTCAAGAATTGGGATTTAATATGACCTTAGGAAGTTGTTCTTGTTACATAGAGAAGTGTCCTCCTCAGTTTGGTTATCCTTCCAAACACATGGAGAGTTTGTGTTTCCTCCAACACCGTGAACTTGTGTCAATGTCATGCTACTTGAGTCTGGTCATTTGTCATGCTATTTTCCAAGGGAATTTTTACCCAACCTGAGTCAAAATTTCTGTAGTTTGTCTCTTGACCTCATGCCTGTCCATCCCGAAAGTCCAATCAAGTCCTTGTTCGAAATCAATGAAGTTCTTTGCCTGATCATCGAGATCCTTTTGTCTGTTCCCGACGGGCCATCGAAGACATCTGGGTAGTGAAGTTGTACATTCATATTACACTCCTACCCGAGTTTTGAAGATATTGAAGTTGTTGCTCGAGCTCTGAAGGCCTCATCTCCAGCCATCAGATGTCGTTTGCTTCTTGAAGATGGATACTTTACATGTATATATTTGATTTTGAGATGTAGATACATTGTGTATTGCTCACGACTACACTTTATATAGTTATATGACATGGATTTGCATTGTATTTGATTGGCATCCATGATTTATTTCATCTCGAGCATGGGTATGCCTACCTCGGTGAGACAATTGTTATTTTTGCAGATGGCACCTCCTAAACTCTAGTCTCGGGCGCACTCGCTTCGTACGTTGGTAAATATTTTGTAATGTATTTCAGCCATCAGATTCTCTTCTGACCTCACACATTAGGGGGCATATTTTATAACCCTAAATTGCTCCATACATGCATACCTGACATTTGGCCCTCTTACTTGCTATTTTTTCCAAGCCATCACTAAGCAACTCTTCTAAAAAACACTATTTTTTAAGATGGACGTGCCCTGCACCACTACTACCCGCGTACACAAGCTTGTTGCACCACTACAATCCATGTACGTATGCTAGCTACACCATTACAACCCGCGTATACTCACAAAAGTTGCAAAAATTAAAAAGTTGCAAGGAATTCGTTGAAATTATCGGCTATTGGGTAGTTTCCCAACTGTCCCACCGCCTATAGCCCGTCACCCAACCGAATAACCATCCTTTTGTCATATAAAAGGAGGTGTTGGGGTCTCATTCCTAAGATAAGCATAAGAATAGTGAAACTTTGCCTGTTTCACATCCCCTCCTTGCCCCAAGAATTGCAACCACCTTGTGAGATTTGCATCAGAATCTCCCATTCTTGCCCTTTTTCCTCCATGATAAGCCTATGCCATTTCCCTAGAAGAAGTGTGAGAGGATAAATATATGTGGAAGCACAGTTGGATCTTGGTGAAGAGGAGCCCAAACCAGGTTCAAGGAGCAGTCACCGATCTCATTATAAGTAAACATTATGATATCAATAAAAGGAATATTTTTTCTGTCCCGAAATATGATGTGCCATTAAATTGTATTTGATTTATGTCTTATACTAACATCTAACCCATGATTTATATATGAGATGCATGTTTGTAGTTCCCTGTTTATCTGTTTGTGAATGCATGCCAGCCTTGGGAGGAGGTTTGTAGTCAGTGGAGCAATCAAACGTGAAAGGATCGACACCGGACATGGAGTAAAAGGTAAAGTTACATGATCTTTTCACTTTGTCTTTCATATATGAATGTGGGGTATATTTGGGGTAGTTAGAAAGGTAGGAGACTTTTAGACGGTTAGATATGCCTACATGTTGAACCCTAGTGTAGTCCATAGGGGGGTTTTCCTGCTATAGCATCTACAAAGGTATATCTATTGAGAACAAGGAAATTTTTTCTACATGATACATATGATATTTCTAACACTGAATTCAAAACAACTCTCATATTTTCCAACTGATGCTATAATCAAAATTTGCAACAATATGGAAATGAAAACTTTTCTTTGCACTTTCTTCTGACTTAGCAATTTTATCATTGTTCCTGCTTCCCTACACCAATTCCTTTGGGATTTTGGAAAAATGTCAATCCTATATGCCCATGAATATCTTTTGAATGATATATCACAATTTCACCCTTAACCAGGCTCCAGACTGTTAGTTACAACCCGCAAAAGTTTTCATTGTTTTACATTTTTATCCTTGTATGCTACATGTGACTTCTTTCTCTTCCTGCACATTTTTAGATACCTAGATTCCAAATATGGGTTCAAAACTGTTTTCTATGGTTCATAAGATTTCCATAGACTACTCTTTTTCCCAAAACAAACTTTTGAGCTAGGAGTTATGCCCTCTAGAAGTAAATTGGTCCTGGAATTTTACCTTAACTGGAATTTTGAGATAGGAGTTATGCCCTCTAGAAGTAATATGAGTTGTTGATCTGAGCGCCATCGACGATCGGTTGATTGGAAATTCTCACAACCAAATGAAGTTAGATTTATTTCTATTATTTAAAATATGCAATAGAAAAGATAATTATATTATTTATTTATTTGTACGAAAAGAGAAATAAAACTTTTTAATTGTGTTTTATTAAAAATATTTTATTTTTCTAATGTGTTTTTTCTTATATTTATATGTTGTATTGCAGGTTTGATTACATGAATGACTCATAATTAGGGTTTTGCTCAAAATAAATATGAATGTACTTATATTGTTTCATTTTTTGAATATTCTGTGAGAGTTATGCGCATACAATTATTAATAAAGTTATTTTTTTGTGGGAGGGGTTAAAACCCCTTCCAATTGCTCCAAAGAGGGTGGGGCCCCATACTTCTTGGAGTAGTATAGTTTTTCTTGTGTGTGATTATTTTTATCTTTTCTTAAGCTCACACACATTACAATACATTTTCTAGAGGCATTAATTTTGTAGCATTCACATTTAAAGCACACAATCCTACATTTCAATCTTCATCCCACTCATATGATAACATTTGTCACAATTATATTTAAACTAATGCAATCCTACATTTCATTTTTTTTTTTTAAATTTCAATTCATGCAAATTATACAATACAAGTCAACACAACAAACACAAGCATTACACATTCATGCATAACTTAATACACCAAAAACACTAAATACCTCTTTAATAAACAAACCATTCATATTTTTTTTTTTAATATTATTATTTTTTATTATTGTTTTTAATTATATTTTAGTATTTAATTATTTTATGTATGTAATTTAATTATAAGCCATTTATTAAATTTTGAATTGTATAATGTATGTTTTCTTAAGTGAAATATGTATGTGTGATTTTGACCATGTTTATATTTTGACTTAAAATTGTATAATGTGTTTACTTATTTGAAATTGTATAATGAGTGTGTATTTGAATGAATTTTTATGTTGTGTGTTTACTTATTTTAAGTGTCATATGTATGTGTGTGAGTAGTTTTAATAATGTTTGTTTGTTTTTGTATTTTGACTTGAAATGGTATATTGTGTGTTTGCTTATTTGAATTTATATTTTGTATATTAGTTTATTTAAAAGTGCATATATATGTCGGTGTTTTTTTTATCAATGTTTGTTTATGTACTTTGTATATGATTTGAAATTGTACATGATATTAAGATTGTAATGTGTGTTTGTTGTGTTGAAATTGTATGTTTATTTGAAATTATGTGTATGGATAGTTTTGTCAATGTTTGGTTATGTATATTGATTTGAAGTTGTGCATGAATTTGTAATGCTTGTGTTTGTTGTATTGACGTGTAATTGTGATGAATTTGAATGTGTATATTTAATGTAGGTTTACTTAAGATTTATATTCCATTTGATTTGAAGTTGCATATTGTATGTTTATTTGAAATTGTGTGTGTATGAATAGTTTTGTGAATGTTTGGTTATGTATATTGATTTGAAGTTGTGCATGAATTTGTAATGTTTGTGTTAACTTGTAATTGCGATGAATTTGAATGTGTATATTTATGTAGGTTTGTTGAAGTTTTATATTCCATTGTATTTGAATTTGTCTATTGTATGTTTGTTTATTTGAAATTGTGTGTATGTGTATGACTAGTTTTGTATGTTTGATTATGCATATTGATTTGAAGTTGTACATGAATCTGTGATATTTTTGTTTGTTGTGTTGATTTGCATATTGATTTGAAATTATAATGTTTGTGTTTTTTGTGTTGATTTGTAATTGTGATGAATTTTATTGTGTAAATTTGAATGTGTATATTTAATGTAGGTTTGCTTAAGTTTTATATTCCATTGTATTTGAATTTGTATATTGTATGTTTGTTTATTTGAAATTGTATGTGTATGTGTATGAATGACTTTGACAATGTTTGGTTATGTTATATGTTT
>ML797011.1:240429-256560 GCA_009831015.1 Picea engelmannii
CACATTTACAAAGAATTACTTGATATAATACACTTTCAAAGGTTCAACATATGAGGCAAATATATCACATATTGAAACCTTATTTAAGCTTCTTCTAAGCTAAAACCATTGCTTTTAACATTTGATATCATTTAATCTACTTTTTTTTTTCTTTCAAATAATTTATTTTTCACTGCGGTTGAGTTTCACTTACCTCAAGCCTAACATTTGAATTTGTTATATACTATTGAGATAATTTATTTTTCATTGTGGTTGAGTTTCACTTACCTCAAGCCTAACATTTGAATTTGTTATATACTATTGAGATATGGCTTCCAAACCCAATGAAATAATGTAATTTTTTGCACACATGTAAATGGGTAGAAAAAAGCACCTTAACCACAACAATGGCAAAATAAAACCAATTGGTGCATTTTTTGATAGCTCGATGAGTTGCATTTCTCATTTTTAATCATTTTTTCATTATTTTTATTTTATTAGTTAAAAATATGTATGCTATGTGACTTTAAATATTTTTGCATCTACAATATATTGACAAGTATTTTAAGTATCATAATCAATTGTAAATTTGCATTTCAAATTTCATATTAGATACTTAAAACCTAGTTTCACATATAACACTTAATGTGTAATCATTCTTCATATGTCCAATTAAAAAAGAAAACTAGAATTATATCATTTTAATGTATAATAACATATTGGCTAACATAACATCCTTTATAAATAATAATTTGAAAGAACAATTGTAACAAAACATTTTTTCCACTAAAGGATTAGGTGTTTTTCACAAGGCCAAGAATTTTCTTAATTACAATAATTCAATTTCAATAAATTACTAACCACCACATTCATCTTTTTTGCAAAATACTAATTTAGTGTTAAAATTACTAATAAAAATATATTAAAAGCCTAAAAAAATTGTTTCATCTTTTGTGTAAAATACCAATTTAATGTTAAAATTACTATTAGACTCATATTATAAGCCTCAAACCACTAAATGTTACAGGAACTTAATCATTTATATCAATCCATCCATAAATAGAGATATCAAAACTAATAAATTCAGGACAACGGTAATAGTCAAACAATCAACTCGTCTTAGAGCCACCATAGATGCCTGGCAACAAAGCATACCCAATCAGATATAAACACATTGAGAGATATTATTTATTAAGAATGATTTAAAAACACCATAGGCATAATTTATAGTATAAAACAAGCTTCTATGATTTTGATAGTATGCCACGGGAGTTTTCCAAAAGGAAAATCACATGTATTCTACATGAAAAGGCATAATAACTGATTTCCAAAGTTTGTTAAAAATTCCAAAATTCTTAACAAATTGCAACCTCGACTAAAAATTTATGGTTCTCAATATGGTTTTCGATACAACTTATAAAATCCACCCCAAAGGTGAAGGACCAAATGAAAGGAAGATTTCTTCCAAAAGTCATACTTTGATAAAATGCAGCGATCCTCAAGCTCTTTTCTAGAAAATATCAACCTTTGTTGGTCAAGAGGAATCCCTTCTTTGTTTGTAAGTTTGGCCTTGACATACTCAATTGTGTCAAATATCTCAACTCCAAGAATAACAATCTTACTGGTCAATATGTTGAAAAAATATGAATACCACCACATAGAGGTAGAACAAGGTGGAGGGTCGATTCCTTCTAAATATTGTAATCTACAAGAGTCCTTCCATATTCAAGTTGCTTCCCTAGAAATACCAATCTCTGTTGATATGGAGGTATTCCCTTTACCCTAAATATTTGCCTTGACATTGCCAATTATGTCAGAAATTTCAAATTCAAGTGACATTACTGCCAATCGAAGTCTTAACAAAAATTTGCATACCACCATGCAACCGAAGAACAAGGTGGAAATTTATTCCTTGTAAATATTTTATATGAAAAACTCCTTCCATGTTCAAGTTGCTTCCCAACAAATATCAACCTTTGTTGATCTAGAGGAGTCCCCCCTTAACTTGAATTTTGGCCTACCTCTACTTCGACACACATGGTCTTCCCTGCTAACTGCATGGGGAAAGAAGGAATGATACCATGTGGTCAGAACAAACGACAGTCGAAAGCGGTGAGGAGAGTAGGTGACAGAGACAAAACGGGCTGGCCAACGGCCTTCCAACATGCCAATGACATAACGCATGTCGAGGCGCCCTCATCAACCACCGTGCGAAAAATATTCCGAGTAAAATTTTTCGTGGGATAAGCCACTACTATCTGAAATGCTACGTGGTAAGGCAAACGAGGTTTTAAGTCGGTTGTATCCAACATGATTGTACCTGGATTACAAGTCTCGGTAGATCCTAAAGAGGTTAACAAGGCTTTCCTCTGAGAAGGGCAGCTTTGGAGGACCTCCAAAGAGGACATCGCACAAGGGGTTTGTGATAAATCTTCCACCACAGAGTAGTTCTGGGCAGCCCTTGCGTTTGGGTTATGAGAAGCTTTTTTGAATGCGACTTTGGGACCGCGTGTCATTGTTTCGCCCAATGTCTTCTCAATCTATATAGGAAGAGATGGGAGTTCAACTTCTTTACCCTTCTCAGAAGTGCTTGGTTTACTATAGTCATGCGCTCTAGTCGATATAAAAGCATCACCCTTCACCATATATACGTTTGAGGATACAGGGTTGTTCGCAGGCGGAGGGGGTTCTTGGCTACCCCCTTCTGTGCTTGCAGAGGCTTGGGTTAGATTTTTCCCATGTTGAAATGGATTGGTCAACACAACAGACGGTTGCTGCGTCAAAAACTTTTGGTCTTTTGCAAGTCAAGGACATAGATGGGTCAGGTGGTCTTCCGCACACAAGTTGCATGGATACCTCGCCTTCTGTCTCTTAGTGTTGTCCCCATCAGCATTATCAGTGGGTTTCTGATCCCCCTTACCCTTATTTCATTGTTTTTTCTTTCCTTCAGGCTGCTGGGTGGCCTTTGGATTAGTCGATTACACTATGTGTACATCTGATGTTTTGGTAGGGGGAGCAGACACATAAGTAGTTTGGTTGGTTGTTGTGTGTTGTATCAACAACTGTTGCAATTGCTGCATCAGTTGCTCAACGGGCTTTGTTTGTGTTGAACCATCAATACCATCGGCATGTGGTCCAGCTCTCTGTCTAGTTTTATCCAATATTGAACATGGTGCATTTGGAAAGATGTTGTATAATAAACCAGACTGAGAATAGATGAGCTCAAACTGTTGAGCCCTCATGATGGTGTCTTCTTTAGAGAAAAATCATGACATCGCAACATCTTTGGATAACTGTGGGACCAAAGACTTAAGGAACCACTCAAGCAGGAATGATGGTGGGACTGGTACCTTGATTAAACTCTTCTGGTGTCTCCATTCTCGGATGTGATCAGAGATATGGTCCGCTGTTGTCTGTTCAAAATTGGCGAGCAGCTCTTTGCCAGTGTCATATCTCACAGGTAACTAGAAATGGTTCAGGAAAGCCATCGCCAGTTCGCCAAAAGAAGAGTATCTTGAGTGATCGAGCTCAATGTACCATTTTGCGGCACTCCCAATGAGAGTACGTTGAAACAATCGCAACTGTAAGGAGTCATCTTTCAATGAGTTAGATGAGCACCAAAGATGGAAGGTAGTCACATGATCTCTTGGATCTTCATTAGGCTTGGCTTCGAACTTCAGAATGTCCGAAGGAAACTTCGTCGGCATAGGAGGCCAATGTGGATCATGACAAATAGGGTCATTCAACAACCTTGTCAAATCTAGCAAGTGTAAAGTCGCCAGGAAAGGTAGTTTGGGTTATTGCTGATAACCTGGGAAAAAGGGGCCTGGAGTTTGACTGGCACCAGGTTGCCAGGAAAAGTTTGGTTGTTGGCCCAGATTCTGGTAGAAACCATGGCCCTGGCCAGCGTAAGGATTTTTCATATGTGGAGACATCATCGACTGGTTTCCCAAATAGGACATAGATGGTTGGGAATGCATTATATTCGAAGGACTTTGGAAGGATTACCCCATGCCGGTCCCGTGGGGATAGGCATAGTAGTTTTTCCGGGGTTCCATTGATTGTGGAAAGAAATACCCCAAATCAACATTTCGGATGAGGGAACGGATCCCTGCCCTGAATTCCAAGGTCCTACTAGGTGTTCCCCCTATCCAGGAATAATACCCTGCATAGGAGTAGATTGTCCAAAAATGGGGTTGCCCCCAGTCGGGAAAACGGCTAACGAGAAGGTGTTGTTACCAAACATCCTGTTCCAAGAAAACGGTGTCAAACCTACCGGCATACTATGCGAAGGTGGTCCTTGACTCCCCGCTCCAAATAAACTATTGTGTGTAGGTTGCCCGGCAGATTGCGGATGCGAGCCACCGAGTGAAGGGGACAAAGGAGGGATATGACCTCCTCCATAAGGGAAAGCGTTAAAAGGAGTAGGAGTGCCCCCCATGTGACCTTGCATAGGAGCGCTAGAGATCCCTACCCCCAGACCCAAAGTTTGTAAAGTGGCGTAGGAAAGTATAGGACTAGTACCCAAACTAGGCATTTCGTATGAGAACGGAGAGCCTATCGCACTAGGTGTGAAAGTTGTTGTGGCCACCGCCAAAGACGGGATCAGACCATTGTGCGAAGTAGTTGCGGTCGAGACCATGGTGGCTCAGACCGATGATGGTGGGTTAGGAGATGAAATCTCTCCTGTGGTGACAACCGAGGTGGGAATCGAAGAATTCCTAGAAGGAGTAATAACATTTGTTTCCATTGATGTGTTCAACACTGTCTGGTGCTCGTGAAATTGAATTGGTATAATGAAGGGTGCCAAGAGATTAGTGGTTGGGGTTTCAATCGGGTCAAGAGTGGTTGCTTCAAGGTCCAAAACGGTCGATTCCTCCGGGGGTTGGTCGGGCACAATGGTTTGTAACCCGGTCGCTTCAAAAGACCCTTGTTGGTCTATCTTTCGCCATAATGGTGGCGGGGGTGGCTCCAACGTAACCAGCGGTAGGCCAAGAAGCCTTCTTGACCGGCGGAGATCGGGATCCTCCACTGTGTGAAAATATCCAAGACACTCTAAAGGTAGTCTAAACGTTCAAAAGTAACGCACACTAAAAAAGAATCCCTAGAAGATAAGACATGCAAACACTAAATTAATTGGAAGAACAGTTACAACAACCAACACTAGAGCAACTTACTGGTGCAAGTGCAACTCGAACGCGGAAGCACCCTCCGGGTATACTCTGCAAAGCATGGCCCGATGTCTATCCTAGGTACCACGGTATACCCCCGCAGTCACCTGTGTATGTCCCTAAAAGGATTGGCAACTAGGTTGCCAACGCGCGAACAGTCACCAGGCAGGTACAGTCGAAATTCGGGTAGACCACAATGAGCAGGGAATCAAGCCCGAAACCTGTCAAGGGTATTGAGAGAAAATGGTCAGGAAGACAACTGAGGACCTCAAATGGATTCGAGACCCACGAATCCCCATGGAAAATGCAAATGACGAAATCCCAAAACAAGCCCTCTATATGTGTTCTCCACTACGATTGGTCCAGCTTTGGAGGGGTTATCTCCACTACCTTTCCGCACGCGACCTCGTGTTTATCCCCTGTGTTAAAGGGGGGTCCCGGATAACTTTCACGACACTAGACTTAGACACTCCCTAACTCAGACTCCAATGTTTGTTTTTCATATGGCCTTGAAGAGTTTCCTCTCCAACCTAATCCAAGGCCCTAATCCTGAACTAGTTGGTGAACCCTACAAACATCAAAGTCTAGTAGATTTTAAATTTAGCGTTAATTTTATGGATTTGTCTTACGTCAAGGGGTATGAAGGTGAAATTTATGATGTGAAAAAGACGAAAGCAATGAATGAATAAAAAATCTAGAAACAAAACTTTTACTTAATGCAAAATTTCGACAACTTTTCAAAAAAAAAAAAATTAACTTTTCTAAGATTTTGGACAGCAAACTCAAAAGAAATTTCACTTGACTACAAGCTACTTATGCTCTAAGTAAACTGCAAAAACTTATGAAATAAATTACTTTTCCCTGGCTAATGATGCAGAAACACACTCTTCAACCAAATACGAAAATGAAAAGAGATTTTTTTTTATTATTATTTAAATGCTAGTAAAGCAAGAAAGGAAAAATACCGACAAGCAAAAACCAAGAAAAAAAATTCTGGCCTAATCGTAGATCGCAAAGAATCCGGTCAAAAATCACACACTAGCAATTTTCTTTAAAAACAATGACTCTCACACTTGTCTAAAAACCTTAAAAGTTCTTTCATTTTTATGACAACTTTTTAACTGAGAAAAAACAAGCTAAGGGTAAGATTAATCCTAAGCTACTGACTACTCAAACAGAGATTCAAACATCTGAGAGGAATAATTTTTATCAAAGGAAAGGATGATCGCCTTACCTTCAACAAAAAGTGTCATGCACAAGCACGCGACTGTTACTCAAAAAGCACATGTGTGAACACACGCTGGATATAAACAGAGGGCGTGTACATGCGGGCTAACCTTGTACAGGCCGCGTGTATATCTAAATTCTGAGAAAAAATGAAAACAGACAGACCAAACTAGGAAGAGACCACTGATATTGATAACCAGGATCCCTTGAAGGCTTGGACACTCTTTTTGACAGAAAAAAAAATAATGTAAGAAAAAAATGATAAGGCAAAAACAATCTGAGATAGGACTGCTAGCAAACAAGACTCGGACAAAATTTCAGAAAACCCCCTGAGAATGTGTGATTCTGACGGGGAAGAGAATGACTGCCTCTGAAGTTCTCTAAACTCTACACACTATTGCTACCTCTTCAGCTAGTGTTCACACATGGGCTGTAAGAAAGTAGGGTGTGGGCACACGCATGCAGACCTTATACAGGCCGTGTGTACCTCTGTGGGTCCCGACAAACACCGTCAAGCAAATTAGAGAAAGCTGGTATGGAAAACCAGACTCTCTACTAGCTCAGACCTTACAGAAATTAAAAGAAAAAACAGGCAAGAAAAACCAGTCTTTAAAACTACCCAAAAACTAAATAAAATTCCAGGAACCCTAGAGTGTCTCCACAGTACGGTCGCCAATTTTGTTGTTGGGAAAATCTCCCTACGGACTAGAAAATAGAGCTCAGAATTTGCATGCAGATATAACCGAAGAGAAACTACTTTCTACCTCCATCCCTAGATTTAAATCCACTCTTCTTAGTAAATGCATGGAAATATCAACCTACCTCGTTCCCAACATTTGATGTCAATCCTCCATTGTGCTTGATTACTTGTTCGCAATACTCCTTCCAAATTTGACCTGCATCCAAGACAAGAAACAACTATGCATGCATACTACTTATATACTAACGGGTTAGAAATCCAAACAAATATTGATCAAACTATAAACAGTTCATGAATTGGGACGGGAAAAGCATTTTCTTTATTACTTTGAATGAGTCAACTTGAAAAAGTTGAGACCGGCTACCGCTCCTTGAACCTGATCCTGGGCTCCTCTTCTTCTGTCCTCCAATTGCTTTGCTTTGAATCTCCTTTGGCACAAGGAAAGGCTAAAGGGTTGGGACAATGGGAATATGTAAATGGGCAGAGTTTCTTTTCTATATTTTTCCTCCTCCAAATGGGACCCCTACCCCTTCTTTTATAGGCTAGAAGGAGCTAGGTATTTGGATGAACCCTCAGCCATGCATGGCTGAGAGTTTCAGTTAACTCACCCATAGCTTTTGTGCTCCATCGGCAACTTTCCTTTTTTCGTGCTTTTGTCGGTCCATGTGGGATGTTTTGGGTCAACCAGCGTGTACACGCATGCAGTAATGGATTAGGGTGCGTGGGCCTTTATAAGAGAGGATTTGTAAAGAGTTGTTTAGTGGTGCTTTGGTAAAGAAGGGATATGAGTTGGCCTGATGCTAGGTAAGCATGTGTGGTGCAATTTAGGGTTATAACATATAGTTTTGTGCAACACAAAAGAGATATTGATGGGGGTGGTGAGCATAATATTTAAGGATTGAAATAATATAATTGGATAGAACCCTAAGAAGGGGAGTCTTTGTCAAATCATTGTCAATGGACAGTTATATGAGGATCCTCTATATGACATTTACTACCATGATTATGAAGAAAAACATCATAATTTGATATTTTTCTTGGAGATGACTTTTAACATTGTGTTATGGGTATGGGATGTCATCCTAAACACATCTAATGCATATCGTGAGGCTTCACAAACCATAATAATTGTTGTGATAGTGAGTTCCTTTCCTAATATTTCCATTGAAGGTTTAGTTACAAGTTTTTCACTATATTCATGGTGGTTTTTGTTTCTACTTGGTTCTCCTCTTTTTGTATGGAAATGCCTAGAATTTTCAAGTGGAGGCATAGCGTTAGTTGGAGAAGATGATGACTTCTCATGCTGTCTTTTATTGTCCACAAAAGTTGCATTATTTTATTACTTATTGTAGCTTAGGTGACATGCTATCACAACTCTCTCATTGTAGTTTATTTTTTTGACCTCATCAATGGTGTTGGGTTCCCTTTATCTTGGTATTGGTTCATAGGCCTAAGGTATTGGCTCAAAGCCTTTACATTAAGGTCTAAGCATGATACTAGGGGTTTAGGTCACTTCTTGTGATCACCGAGTCCATGCCTAAACAAGCTTGCAACAATTCACGAAACTAAAAAATGTTGATCCATTAGGTTTTTATGCCCTGAGGAGGAATTGGCCAAGAGTCCCTAAAATGGTTTGGGATGCGAATTGCAACTAGGAATAAAAAAAAAATCGAGACTCGGATTGAGGAACCATCGACTTCGATGGATTACTGGGATAGGATTTTAGCTAGAGCACCCCTCACTATCGGTTCCAACCCCTCGAAAGTTGTTTTTTTCTTTGATTTTGATAACTAGTGCTTTGCTCAGTAAGAAGCAATGCAACATTTGGATTTAGGGGTCCAATTTATGAAACCATGCCTCGAGATCGGATGGACAATGTGGTCGCCTAGTCCATGCCTAAACAAGCATGCAATATCTCATGGAACTCAAAAATGCTACTCAGTTAGGTTTTTATGCCATGAGGAGGAATTGGCCAAGAGTCTCTGAAATGGTTTGGGATGTGACTTGCAACTAGGCATATAGTGAATATCAAGACTCGGATTAAGGAACCGTCAACTCCAATGGATTACTGGGATAAGATTTCATCTTGATCACCCCTCACTCCCAGGTGCCATGCCTCAGAATTTGCAATACTCAATGGTTTCAAAAACTAGTTTTTGCTTAGTTTGAAGCAATGCAACATTTGGATTAAAGGATCCAATTTATGAAACTGTGCCTCAGGAGAATATGGAAAATGTGGTCACATATTCCATGCCTAAACAAGCTTGCATCATCTCACGAAACTAAAAAATGTTGCTCCGTTAGGTTTTTATACCCTGAGGAGGAATTGGCCAAGAGTCCCTGAAATGGTTTGGGATGCAACTTACAAATGGGCATAGAATGAAAACCGAGACTCGGATTGAGGAACCATCAAATTCGATGGATTACTAGGATAGTATTTTAGCTATATCACCCCTCACTCCCAGTTCCAACCCCTCGGAAGTTGTCTTTTTCATCGATTTCGATAACTAGTGCTTTGCTCAGTAAGAAGCAATACAACATTTGGATTTAGGGGTCCAATTTACGAAACCATGCCTCAAGAGTGGATGGACAATGTGGTCACCTATTCCATGCATAAACAAGCATGCATCATCTCATAGAACTCAAAAATGCTGCTCCGTTAGGCTTTTATGCCCCGAGGAGGAATTGCCAAGAGTCCCCAAAATGGTTTGGGATGCGACTTGCAACTGAGCATAAAATGAAAACCGAGACTCGGATTGAGGAACCGTCATCTTTTTTGGATTTCTGGCATAAAATTTTAGCTATATCACCCCTTACTCCTAGTTCCAACCCCTCGGAAGTTGTTTTTTTTCATCGATTTCGATAACTGGTGATTTGCTTAGTAAGAAGCAATGCAACATTTGGATTTAGGGGTCCAATTTATGAAACCATGCCTCGAAAGAGGATGGAAAATGTGGTCACCTCGTCCATGCCTAAAAAAGCATGCAACATCTCATGGAACTCAAAAATGCTTCTCTATTAGGCTTTTATGCCCCGAGAAGGAATTGCCAAGAGTCCCCAAAATGGTTTGGGATGCGACTTGCAACTGGGAATAAAATGAAAACCGAGACTCAGATTGAGGAAACGCCATCTTTTTTGGATTCTTGGCATAGGATTTTAGCTAGAGCACCCCTCACTCCCGGTTCCAACCCCTAGGAAGTTGTTTTTTTCATCGATTTCGATAACTAGTGCTTTGCTCAGTAAGAAGCAATGCAACATTTGGATTTAGGAGTCCAATTTAGGAAACCATGCCTCAGGAGAGGATGGACAATGTGGTCACCTATTCCATGCCTAAACAAGCATGAAACATCTCATGGAACTCAAAAATGTTTCTCTATTAGGATTTTATGCCCCAGGGAGGAATTGCCAAGAGTCCCCGAAATGGTTTGGAATGCGACTTGCAACTGGGCATAAAACGAAAACCAAGACTCGGATTGAGGAACCGTCGTCTCTGTTGGATTCCTGGCATAGGATTTTAGCTATATCACCCCTCATTCCCGGTTCCAACCCCTCGGAAGTTGTTTTTTTCATTGATTTCAATAACTAGTGCTTTGCTCAGTAAGAAGCAATGCAACATTTGGATTTAGGGGTCCAATTTACCAAACCATGCCTCAGGATAGGATGGACAATGTGGTTACCTAGTCCATGCCTAAACAAGCATGCAACATCTCATGGAACTCAAAAATGTTGCTCCGTTAGGCTTTTATGCCCCGAGGAGGAATTGCGGAGAGTCCCAGAAATGGTTGGGATGTGACTTGCAACTGGGCATAAAATGAAAATCGAGACTCGGATTGAGGAACCGTTGAATCTGTTGGTTTCTTGGCATAGGATTTTAGCTAGAGCACCCCTCACTCCCGGTTCTAATGATCCGAATTTATGTAGGAAAACAATGAAATACATAAATACACATAAACGCAGAGATGCAGCGGAAACAAGACTTCATTTCATTAATAACAAATGACTGAAAAATGCTTACAGACAGAATGGAAACAACTAGCTAGGGCGCTGGTAACTTATCTCTTAGAAGAGATGTGGCGGCTACTGGCCTCTAAAGTGCTTGTTACAGTGAGGCTCGAAGGCCTATATATTACTGAGAAACAATGGAAAACCCTAAACATCCAAAAACCTAACCCTAGGAGATGAAATGCTAGAATATGGGCCTCGTTGGGGTAAATTGGTACATCAATTTCCCGAGGTCGTAACTTTGGCATACTATCTTCGTTTGACGCACATGATACATCGTTATAAAGATCTATCCAAGGAATACACTGCTGACAACGAAAATCTAGTCTGGAATGGACTCTTATTTTCTGGAGCATTCATGCCCAAAAAACGTCGTTTAGGGCCTCAAAATAGCTCTAGAAGTTCAGGACCCGAAGAACTACTAAAAATAGTAAATTGTGCTACAATTAAGGAAACTAAAAAAATGAAAGAAACAATGGTGTGGGTCCAAGTGGAATAGGTGGGTGGCCACCAATATCCACCTGGATCAGTCCACCCCCCTTAGGAAGCAATGGTCCCCATTGCGTTGAGTTCCTCCATGAGATGAGGAAACTTCTGTTGAACTTGGTCCCTGGTGAGCCACTTGCCCTGGTGAAGGAGTTGGCCTGCTTTGACAACTCGATATAGTTGGATCCTCTGTTGGTGGGTGTTCTTGATCTGTGTGTCCATAATTCGATCAATTGTGGATTGTTCCATGCAATATGGGTTTAACTCTGTTGGTGTGACTTGTTCTGCCATGTTGGATGTGTCTAGTAGAGGTGGAAAATAGGGCCGAAGGCGGTCCACATTGAACACTGGGTGCAGACCAAGGAATGGTAGAATACAGAGCTCAAAGGAATTGTCCGCTACAGCCTTGGTGATGGTGTATGGCCCATATCGGAGTGGGCAAATCTTGCGGTAGGGTCCAGCGAGGCGCTCCTTTTGCAAATGTAGCCACACTTTGTCTCCCACCTGAAAGTTGTGTGGCACCCAATGTTGATCATGTCGTTGCTTGTACTTAGCATTGGCTATGTACAAGATGTCATGAACTTGTTGGCGGATGTGCTGAATGCTCTCAATGAATTTTTTTTCCTTGTCAACCTCAAACTAGACATGGGTTGAATCTGCCCGAGTAGCCGCAAATGGCATGGCTACGTCAATGGGACACAGTGGTTGGAATCCCAAGCCCACTTGAAAGGGGTTGTGGTTGGTTGAGCTATGGAGAGCATGGTTGTAGCTATGTTGTACATATGGAAGGCTCTCATTCCATGTGTGTGGATGCTTTGAGTTGTACATGCACAGAATGTGTACAATCATCTGGTTGACGACCTCTGTCTGGCCATCAGTTTGCGGATGGAAAGCTGTGGACTTTGTAAGCTTGGTGTCCAGCATCGACCATAGGCTAGACCAAAATGTACTAAGGAACCTTCTGTCCCGATCTGAGATGATAGACTGTGGGATCCCAAAGTGTATCCACAGTCGTTCAAAGAAGAGTTTAGTAGTTGCTTCTGTTGTGATATTCTTCTTGCAAGCCATCATAATGGACATCTTCGAGAATCGATCGACAACCACAAAAACACAGTCATTTCCATGCTTAGTAGAAGGAAGGCATGACATGTAATCCATAGAGATGGATTCCCAAGGTTGACTGGGGGTAGGAAGCAGAGTATAGAGGCCTTGCTTCTTGATGGTCAGTTTGGCAATGGCACAAGTAGTGCAGGACTTGATGTACTTCCCGACATCTTGTCGAAGGTTCACCCAATAGAAATACTTTTGCAGTACTGCCATGGTTTTCTCGACCCCGAAATGCACAATGACCCAACTGTAGTGCACATCCCAAATCATCTTGGCACGCTCGCTTGAAGGAACAAAAAGGTGTCCCAGGTGACAAAGCAGGGCATCCTGGAGGTGAAAATTGGGAACTTGCTTACCCTCCAAGCTTGTATTGTATGTGTGGTCGAATTCTGGATCACTTGTGTAAAGAAGCAGTCAATCGGAAGTCTTGTGCCCACAAGAGTTGAGCATAGTGGTTAGCACCACGATGGGTGGTCGACTAAGGCAGTCTGCAACATTATTGGTGTTGCCTTTCTTGTACTTAATGTTCAAATGAAACTATTGCAGGTATGTGGATCACTTCTAATGGAGATCGTTCTGCAACTTCCCTCGTGTCTGTATAAACTACAGGGGTCGGTGTTCTGTGTGGATGACCGTTTCCTTTCCCAAAATATAATGCTTCTATTTCCGACAAGCCTGCACAATGGAATACATTTCTTTGTCATAAGTGGGATACTTCTGGACTATGTCAGAAAGTGTCTCACTGTGATATGCCACTGGATGCCCATGTTGAGTAAGGACTGCCCCAATGGCATAGTCAGAGGCATCTGTCTCGATCTCAAATGGTTGTTGCAAGTCTGGTAATGTGAGAACTGGTGCAGAGCAGAGGCAATGCTTCAACTCCCAGAATGCCTTCTGTTGAGATTCGGACCAAAAGAATTTTTCTTTAGCTCCTCCCTTGGTGACTTGACTCAAGGGCCAAGTGATATGAGAGAATCCCAACACAAACCTACGGTAGAAATTGGTAAGACCTAAAAATCTGCGGAGCTCTATTAGGGTGGTTGGGGCTGGCCAATCTCGAATGACTTAGATCTTTGTTGGATCCACATGCACCCCTCGCTCATCAATAATGCATCCCAGATACTAAACCTGGGTCATGCCAAAAGTGCATTTCTCCAAATTGGCACACAACTTGTGTTGTTGCAGTGCCTGGAGGACCTGTCGGATGTGGTGGAGATGCTCTTCCCAAGTCTAGTTGAAGATCAGAATGTCATCCAAGTACACCACTACAACTGAGTTGTTGAATGGCCATAGGATGTTGTCCATTAGCCTCATGAAGGTTGCAGGGGAATTCATCAACCCAAATGGCATGACCAACCATTCGAAAAGTCCCTCCTTGGATTTGAAGGCAGTCTTCCACACATCAGAGGGTTCCATTGGTAACTGGTGATACCCCGACTTCAAGTTTATCTTGATGAAATATTTCACCCCCTTGAGTTGGTCTAGAATTTCATCAATCCGTGGGATCGGGTACCTATTCCAAACAGTAATCTTGTTCAGTGCTCGATAGTCAATGCAAAGTCTCCAAGTCCCATCCTTCTTCTGCACCAACACGATCGAGCTCCCACAGGGTGATGAACTCGATCGGATGTGAACTTTCTGCAATAGCTCTTGAATCTGCCTCTTGATTTCGTCATTCTCTAGAACAGAGTGCCAATATATGGGTCCATTGGGCAGTGGCGCACCTGGGGTCAAATCGATGGGGTGCTTGACCTGGCAGTGTAGAGGCACCCCTGCGGGGGAGGTGAAGATGTCCTCGTACTCCTCCACGACCTTATCCATCTGTTGTTTTCATGCAGAGGGGCCCTGTCTGGAGGTCATGGCCACAGTCTTCCTCTTTCCCTGAGGGCGGATCATCAGGAAAACAAATTTCCTGGTTTTGGAAATGAGCTTACTGCATTGTTTTGTAGTAACCAAAGAGATGGTGGTAGGCAGTGCTATCTCCAGTATCCTGTATAGCTTATTGCCCAAGGTGATAATAATAGCACGAGGCCTGGACTCATACACAGCATGTCACTTCCACAAGTACGATTGGCCTAATAATACATCAGAAACATCGAAAGGAGCAATGTCACATAATACCTCATCTGTGAAGGGCTTGATGTTGTAGGGAAGGCGACATTGTTGGCTGACGCAGAGGTCCCGTCCTTCGTGCAACCACCCGATGGTGTATGGTTGTGGGTGTGTTGTGGTTGGCAAGCCCAGCCGCTTCACGACCTCTACCGAGATGAGGTTATTCTAGCTCCCACTGTCGACAATGAACTGCAATGGGGAACCCTTTACCCACATCTTGAAATGGAAGAGACACGCTGCCTCCTCTGGATCTTCTGGTTTCTCCTTCTGGATCTTCGTGGTGGCAATGATGGCGTTGGGCTCTGCATCAATAATTTGCTTCCCCTTATCATTCCCCTTGTCGGGTTCTGATTCAGAGTCGGAGCATGCATCTGATTCAGAAGTCTTCAACTCGGCTAACAGTGACTGCTTGGCCTGACACTCACTTGTGTTGTGAGTGGAGCTCTTATGGAACTCACACCACTTCCCCATGTCCTTTTTTGGCTTCGTGGTGTTGTTCTTTGCTTGTGACTTTGGCGGGTTATCCTGGGCCGCCCCACCTTGGCTTGGTCCTTTGTTCTACATTTTAGGGGTACCTTTCCCTTGCTTTTGATTCGCAAGCCCAAAGTCTCATTTTTTCTGTTTGAACTTCTGCTCAATCTTGGCAGCATATCGGTATGCCACACCAAGCGAGGAGATGTCGAGGAACTCCATTTCCTCCTGAATGTATCTGTGCAGAAAACTGAGGTACTTTAACACCAAATGTTTCTCTGAATCTTTGATACCCAACTTTGTGCGTAGGGTATGAAACAGATTCGTCATCTCATGCACATCTTGGTCCCTTTGTTGCCACAGTGTAATCCATTGTATGTATTTGTCCTCATAGCTCCCCACGGGATAATATTGTTCCTTGATGGCATCTCGGAAATAATTCCAAGTGGGTGTGGCCGAGAACAGAGAGGGTTCCCCCTCACCCTGTTTCTCCGAGTAGGTTTTCCACCAGTCCTTGACATGGGGGGAGGCTTTGAGGAATGTGAAAATAATCCTTTCTCGGTCGAAAAATTCGTGAATCGAGAAATATCCTTCTAACAGATTCAACCATCTATCTATGGCATCTACATCTATTTGGCCCTCAAATATGGGAATGTCAAAGTTTACTTGTACCTTAAAAGGAGTGGTGCCTCCAGAGTGGTTGTTGGATGTCAATGCGCCGCTAGTGGGAATCCGTTGAAGAATCTGGGAAAAGTTGTCCATCATCGCATTCCTTTGTTTCTCGAGGGCCTCCTCGAGCAACATTTTGATAGGATCTCCTACTCCCTCATCTTTCTTTTCTTCCCCCATGGGCGGTCGTCGGGGTTTGCGAGACTG
>ML797011.1:266032-299754 GCA_009831015.1 Picea engelmannii
TACTCTTTCAAGGGCAGAGGCCACAGTAACTATGACCCCCGCCACTGTCTTTGACTGGAACCATAGCACCAAGGGGATTTTATGGAGAAGTAACTGTGTAAAACACCATGTTGAGCCCAGAGCAGATTTTTGGGTCAACAGTAAGTTAAATGCTCCTTTTTGAACTATGGGGAGCTGTTAGCATCCTTTGCATGAGTTATCAAATTTTCTTAAAAGGGTTCACCACATTTTGAGCCCAACTACACTTCCAACCTTACATCTGGGAGACTTCACCATATATACTATAGAGATAAAAGGTATGGCCTCAAATCTTATGCATGGGTGCCATATGTAGACATTAAATTTGTCCAACAATGAATATTTTGCACCAAATTCCATCCCAACACCACATAAACACCAAGGAATGCCAAAATATCTCCAAAATTATACAATAGTAGGTATTGGCCAAAAAATAGCTCAAACTAGCATCAGTAGATTGATACACACTAGATCTCTCAAAAGAATGCAAAATGATGTGTACAATCACAAAAATCAAAATTGTACCCTTGGAAAGACTTAGATCTAAGAAATTATTCATCATTCTCTCATAACCAAGGAGCATATCCAAATAATGAAATGGAAAAATCCTCCAACCAACACCTGAACTATCTCAACCCAACGCAATTGCTATGTAGAAATCCTTCACATCTAGGTTCATATAGCAATCTCTCTGCCTTGTTGTTGTTGTCACCCAGCTTGTTAAAAATATGAGACTATTGGGATTCTAGTAAAAGAATAGTCAATGTCAGAAAAATTCAATTATGAGTGTAGGGGTGTTCAAAGATTATACTAGATGAGAATAAATCTATGAGGAATGGCCAATCTAGATACCGATCCTTATTTCCTAAATGAGCAATGTATTAATGAAAAGCTTTGTGTGCATTTAAAACTGTAAAATTCCCACTCAATTATTTTTGGTATTTTTCTTGGTTTTACTGTGTTGGCCTTTCATCAAACAATTTGCCACTGAAATGTTTATAGAGGTTGTTATGAATTTACTCACTATTGTAGCAATTTTATATGAATTCCTGAGTGTGGACTTTTGACAAACACTTGGACTGTAGGCTATTTCACACTGTTTGACTGCCCAATTTGTTGTTATGTTATTTTAGATGGATTCTTGAAGTGTTTTAGATGGTTAGCATAGATTTCATGTGCCCTCACTATTCTCTTTCATCACAAAAAATATAAATGACAGTAGACATAATGGGAACCAAACTCACAATCATTGAATAAGGGAAACATAGCAGAAAATTTACACTTGTTTATTAGCAACAATACTCACAGATTTGGGTCTGTTATACAATGGTGATGGAGTGTCTAGCTGCCAGGAGAAGTGAACTTTTTTGTTGTTGTAATAACTATTAGAATCACCTATCATCCACTTGGGATAGCCTTCCAATCCACGATTTGAGTTTTCAAAAGGATTTTTGTGCCTTCCTCTATATGTAAAATGCACCCAACAAGGCTCACGGCCTCCTCCTCCCTTATAAATCAACCCAACAATGAAAATTCATCCCCCAACAAGTTAAATCGAACCCCCAATGAATGTGTCATTGCCCAGCAAGGGGAAACTCTTCCTCTTAACCCAAAATCCGTCTTCTATGAACAAAAACTCGGCCCCTATAATTTGGAATACATCTAGCAATGGAGTTGATCTATTCCCACAAGATATTCGCCCTTCTTTCTTCAGGTAATGCATTCCCAAACTCACAACAAATGGTTGGGGATAAGGACCCACAAATTTCTTAATAAAACTCAACCTCTTATATTATTTTAGAGATATTTGATCTGTTGTGACCATGATAGTGCCCAGGTTACAATAAGCTCGACCTCCAGGTTAAGAACACCACCATCAAGCAATACAAACCCACGCAAATGAAGGTGCGCCCAGTCGAAAGAGGAATAGTGCTGCCACAAGTAGACTCGGCCTATGAATAATAAATAGATCCCCCAGTGAATACTCAGCAACCAGGAGTCTCTGCGGTCTTGATAACCACTAAAAACAAACCCTTGTTCCCCTCGCAGCTAGCTTCCTTGCGCAGAGATCTGGTCTCGGTCTCCGATCAGATATGGTCAAAATAACCCCTAGTCCTAGTCTAGATGTGAAAAGGGGATTTTTTTAATGTTTTATTATATTTCATTTTTTATTTAATAATAACAACATTTTAAGAAGATCCCTTTAGCTAAGAAATCATGGGTGCGTTGTTATGCGACTAAAACATTTACTATAGATGGTTCTCAAAGTAAGCTTGTCCCCAATTTGGGAGTAATATAATGAATGTAGTCTAGATCTCTTTGGTCGAGAAGCCTCTAGTGGGGTGTATGTATTCTTACATGTATAAAATTTAGTATAGAAAGTTCTAAA
Organism: Picea engelmannii; assembly: GCA_009831015.1. Classification (NCBI taxonomy): domain Eukaryota; kingdom Viridiplantae; phylum Streptophyta; class Pinopsida; order Pinales; family Pinaceae; genus Picea; species Picea engelmannii. The sequence goes on from ML797011.1 coordinate 268,440, forward strand.
AATCATCTTTCCCCTGGTATAGATGTATCACAATGGAATGTGGTTGAAAAAAAACAATATAGAAAGATCCTCTTCATTGAAAATCCATGAATAGGGTGTATGTATTTTGCCAAATATTCTTAGAGCTTACACCTAGACCCAACCACATCAAACAACCCATTTATTGAGGCCCTGTTGCTAGCCCCAATTGCACATTGGCTTGCGTAGGTGAGACAACCATGAGGGTCAAAACATGTTTATTAAGGATTTGAAATTTAGTAAGAGAAATATCACCCCCCTCACTTTACCATCAAACCAAGATCCCATTGACATATTAACACATATTAACACAACAATTGCCTAACTTAAAAGAAATTATACTAGATAGAGAGATACCATATCTTTATACTAAAGGCTTCTCTTAGTCGATTGAGAATAAGTCCCCTCCTGTATTTTTGGATAGCTCAGATTTTGCAAGAAGTTGAACCTACTCCTCCATGAAAACAAGGGGTTTGAACTTAAGGACATTGGGAAAACTAGTTGTTGGGAAACTAGTTGTTGCAAAACATAATTTCTTCAATAGTGATATTCGATCCTTCTCCTTAAATTTAGCTCATTGGTGGGCATGCAATTCTTATGTTTCCTTCAAATTATCCCCAAACTCAACTAGCACATGATAGATATTCTCACAATTAATTTTATTACTCTCCAATTTCTTAGAGCTGAGAGAACTAGCATATTTATTGGGGTGGAAATTTCCTACTAAAATAAGCAACTATCATACCAATCATGGGAATTGAAGGGACTTAGAACCTATTCCCTTATTGGGGTAGCCTCTTTGTCATTTAACGTGGTCTTGTAACAAGATATGTAGGAAATTGTAATGAAATGGGTGGATGAAGAATCTCGTTTGGATTAACATCCTAGTAAGGTCTTCCAAATGTCGCTTTGCGCGTGACGTGGCATGAGTAAATCCTCATAGATTCAAGGACATGAAACATATATAAATTTTTATAAAGTCTAATTGATATAGATATATGAAGAAAAAAACCTAAGAGTAAGTGTTTTTAGTAAATAATGAAGGATACAAGGAATGTTTACCATAGCCTTTATTTTAAGCATCTATAACACATCATGGTATGACATCACGACGACCACTTTGATGCCATATCCTTATCATAATCAGATATCTTAGTTTCATGAAGTCACTTCATTCCCCCTACAGGAACATCAGGTACAATTGTCATATTTGAGAAGGAAAACCCAATATCAATGGCCTCTACTCCATCCTTCGAGGGAGGACAAGGTTCCCCAATCAACTCTTCTAGGAAGACTATATCAATTTTTGTTTAAGTCAATGGTTGTTGATTTTCCTTAGCAAGAGAAACTTCATCATTTGACATTGATTGCTTAGGAAAATTCCAAATTTTTTATTTGGATTTGGTCCCTTTTCCCTTGAAGGATGAGCTCGTGCATGGGGATAAATATCATGTAGATGTCCTGTAAGTTGATGAATTCAACACTAGAATGTTGTGTTCTCATAATTCAATACCTGAATCCACCTAAAACTTTCATTTGAGGGTCATTTTATCTGGAAGACTCTTACTCATGTCTATTTCAACATAGATGTAGGTGTATGTGCACAATCTTGTTATAAATCTCCAAAATTGCTTTTATGTAACTGCCCAAAGTATTATCAATATCCTAAAAAATTGTTATAATATACCATTAAGAATGAAATGGAAAATTTGGGAGGTGTACCCAAAGTGTCATTCTAGTAATTGACATAGAGTTAGGATCAAAATTTGGAAATCAAGGAGATATAAAAAGCCCCACTCTTCCCCAAAACCAAGGACCATCCTCTAAAACTTGCTTATAAGCATCATGATTGAAAATATGAATTAAAAAAACACTTGCGTCAACCAAATTGTGTACTTTGAAAGAAAATTGGGGTTTATGGTTTACATGATGAATTGATGATGGAAGAAAGTGGGTGTGTGAGTCAAATTTGAGTCCAAAAACACTCCCATATCGTTAAGGCATGTGAATAGTCTATCCATGACAAATTTCAATGCATACATCAGGCAAGGCCCGAAATTCTAACTCTATCCATGCTCAAGCCACCTATGTTTTGGCCCCTATTCCCACTGATACAATAATAAGTCAGGCAAGGCCCGAAATTCTGCTATCCATGCTCAGACCACCTATGTTTTGGCCCCTGTTCCCACTAATATAATGATAAGTCAGGTAAGTCCCGAAATTTTGACTCTATCCATGCTCATGCCACCTATGTTTTGGCCCCTGTTCCCACTGATATAATGATAAGTCAGGTAAGGCCTGAAATTCTGACTGTATCCATGCTCATGCCACCTATGTTTTGTCCCATGTTCCCATTGATATAATGATAAGTTAGGTAAGGCCCAAAATTCTGACTCTATCCATGCTTACGCCACCTATGTTTTGGCCCTTGTTCCCACTGATACAATGATAAGTCAGGAAAGGCCCGAAATTATGATATCCATGCTCAGGCCACCTATGTTTTGGCCCTTGTTCCCACTGATATAATGATAATTCACGTAAGTCCCGAAATTCTAACTCTATCCATGCTCAGGCCACCTATGTTTTCGCCCATGTTCCCACTGATATAATGATAAGTCAGGTAAGGACCAAAATTCTGACTCTATCCATGCTTAGGCCACCTATGTTTTGGCCCCTGTTCCCACTGATACAATGATAATTCAGGCAAGGCCCGACCTACTATCCATGCTCAAGCCACCTATGTTTTGGCCCCTGTTCCATCTGATATAATGATAAGTCAGGTAAGTCCCAAAATTCTAACTCTATCCATGCTCAGGCCACCTATGTTTTGGCCCCTGTTCCCACTGATATAATGATAAGTCGGGTAAGGCCCGAAATTCTGACTTTATCCATGATCAGGCTGCCTATGTTTTGGCCCTTGTTCCCACTGATACAATGATAAGTTAGGCAAGGCTCAAAATTATTCTATCCATGCTTAGGCCACCTATGTTTTGGCCCTTGTTCCCACTGATATAATGATCATAAGTCAGGTAAGTCCCAAAATTCTAACTCTATACATGCTCAGGCCACCTATGTTTTGGTCCCTACTCCCACTGATATAATGATAAGTCAGGTAAGGCCCAAAATTCTGACTCTATCCATGCTCAGGCCACCTATGTTTTGGCCCATGTTCCCACTGATACAATGATAAGTCGAGCAAGGCCTGAAATTCTCCTATCCATGCCCAGGCCACCTATGTTTTGGCCCTTGTTCCCATTGATATAATGATAAGTCAGGTAAGTCCCAAAATTATGACTCTATCCATGCTCAGGCCACCTATGTTTTGGCCCCTGTTCCCACTGATATAATGATAAGTTAGGTAAGGTCCTAAATTCTAACTCTATCCATGCTCAGGCCACCTATGTTTTGGCCCATGTTCCCACTGATAAAATGATAAGTCAAGCAAGGCCCGAAATTTTGTTATCCATGCTCAGGCCACCTATGTTTTGGCCCCTGTTCCCACTATTATAATGATAAGTCAAGTAAGTCCCGAAATTCTGACTCTATCCATGCTCAAGCCACCTGTGTTTTGGCCCCTATTCCACAGATGTAATGATAAGTCAAGTAAGGCCCAAAATTCTGACTCTATCCATGCTCAGGCCACCTGTGTTTTGGCCCATGTTCCCACTGATATAATGATAAGTCAGGTAATTAGTCCCAAAATTCTAACTCTATCCATGCTCAGGCCACCTATGTTTTGGCCCTTGTTTCCACTGATATAATGATAAGTCAGGTAAGTCCCGAAATTCTACTATCCATGCTCAGGCCACCTATGTTTTGGCCCATGTTCCCATTGATACAATGATAAGTCAATCAAGGCCCAAAATTCTGCTATCCATGCTCAGGCCACCTATGTTTTGGTCCTTGTTCCCATTGATATAATGATAAGTCAGGTAAGTCCCGAAATTCTAACTCTATCCATGCTCAGGCCACCTATGTTTTGGCCTCTATTCCCACTGATATAATGATAATTCAAGTAAGGGCCGAAATTCTAACTCTATCCATGCTCATGCCACCTATGTTTTGGCCCCTGTTCCCACTGATACAATGATAAGTCAGGCAAGGCCCGAAATTCTGTTGTCCATGCTCAGGCCACCTATGGTTTGGCCCTTATTCCCACTATTATAATGATAAGTCAGGTAAGTCCCAAAATTCTGACTCTATCCATGCTCAGGCCACCTATGTTTTGGACCATGTTCCCACTGATATAATGATAAGTCAGGTAAGGCCCGAAATTCTGACTCTATCCATGCTCAGGCCACCTATGTTTTTGCCCGCGTTACCACTAATATAATGATAAGTCAGGTAAGGCCCAAAATTCTGACTCTATCCATGCTCAGGCCACCTATGTTTTGGCCCCTATTCCCACTGATACAATGACAAGTCAGGCAAGGCCCGAAATTATGCTATCCATGCTCAGGCCACCTATGTTTTGGCCCTTGTTCTCACTGATATAATGATAATTCAAGTAAGTCCTGAAATTCTGACTCTATCCATGCTCAGGCCACCTATGGTTTGGCCCCTATTCCCACTGATATAATGATAAGTCAGGTAAGGCCCAAAATTCTGACTTTATCCATGCTCAAGCCACCTATGTTTTGGCCCTTGTTCCCATTGATACAATGGATAAGTCAGGCAAGGCCCGAAATTTTTCTATCCATGCTCAGGCCACCTATGTTTTGGCCCCTGTTCCCACTGATATAATGATAAGTTAGGTAAGTCCCAAAATTCTAACTCTATCCATGCTCAGGCCACCTATGTTTTAGCCCCTATTCCCATTGATATAATGATAAGTCAGGTAAGGCCCGAAATTCTGACTCTATCCATGCTCATGCCACCTATGTTTTTTCCCCTGTTCCCACTAATATAATGATATGTCAGGCAAGGCCTGAAATTTTCTATCCATACTCAGGCCACCTATGTTTTGGCCCTTGTTCCCACTAATATAATGATCATAAGTCAGGTAAGTCCCGAAATTCTGACTCTATCCATTCTTAGGCCACCTACGTTTTGGTCCATGTTCCCACTGATATAATGATAAGTCAGGTAAGGCCCAAAATTATGACTCTATCCATGCTCAGGCCACCTAAATTTTGGCCCATGTTCCTGCTGATACAATGATAAGTCAGGCAAGGCCATAAATTATGTTATCCATGCTCGGGCCACCTATGTTTTGGCCCTTGTTCCCACTGATATAATGATAAGTCAGGTAAGTCCTGAAATTATGACTCTATCCATGCTCAGGCCACCTATGTTTTGGCCCCTATTCCCATTGATATAATGATAAGTCAGGTAAGGCCCAAAATTTTGACTCTATCCATGCTCATGCCACCTATTTTTTGGCCCATGTTCCCACTGATATAATGATATGTCAGGCAAGGCCTGGAATTCTACTATCCATGCTCAGACCACCTATGTTTTGGCCCCATGTTCCCACTGATATAATGATAAGTCAGGTAAGTCTCGAAATTCTGACTCTATCCATGCTCAGGCCACCTATGTTTTGGCCCCTATTTCCACTGATATAATGATAAGTCAGGTAAGGCCCAAAATTCTGACTCTATCCATACTCAGGCCACCTATGTTTTGGTCCCTGTTCCCACTGATATAATGATAAGTTAGGTAATTAGTCTCGAAATTCTAACTCTATCCATGCTCATGCCACCTATGTTTTGGCCCCTGTTCCCACTGATATAATGATAAGTCAGGTAAGTCCCGAAATTATGTTATCCATGCTCAGGCCACCTATGTTTTGGCCCCTGTTCCCATTGATACAATGATAAGTCAGGCAAGGCCCGAAATTCTACTATCCATGCTCATGCCACCTATGTTTTGGTCCCTGTTCCCACTGATATAATGATAAGTTAGGTAAGTCCTGAAATTTTGTCTCTATCGATGCTCAGGCCACCTATGTTTTTCCCCCTGTTCCCACTAATATAATGATAAGTCAAGTAAGGCCCGAAATTCTAACTCTATCCATGCTCAGGCCACCTATGTTTTGGCCCATATTCCCACTAATACAATGATAAGTCAGGCAAGGCCCGTAATTCTATTATCCATGCTCAAGCCACCTATGGTTTGGCCCTTTTTCCCACTATTATAATGATAAGTCAAGTAAGTCCTGAAACTATGACTCTATCCATGCTCAGGCCACCTATGTTTTGGTGCATGTTCCCACTGATATAATGATAAGTCAGGTAAGGCCTGAAATTCTGACTCTATCCATGCTCAGACCACCTATGTTTTGGCCCTTGTTCCCACTGATACAATGATAAGTCAAGAAAGGCCCAAAATTCTACTATCCATGCTCAGGCCACCTATGTTTTGGCCCTTGTTCCCACTGATATAATGATAAGTCAGGTAAGTCTCGAAATTCTGACTCTATCCATTCTCAGGCCACCTATGTTTTGGCCCCTGTTCCCACTGATATAATGATAAGTCAGGTAAGTCCCGAAATTATGACTATATCCATGATCAGGCCACCTATGTTTTGGCCCATGTTCCCATTGATATAATGATAAGTCAGGTAAGGCCCAAAATTAGACTCTACCCATGCTCAGGCCACCTATGTTTTGGCCCTTGTTCCCACTGATACAATGATAAGTCAGGCAAGGCCCGAAATTATGCTATCCATGCTCAGGAAACCTATGTTTTGGCCCCTGTTCCCAAGGATATAATAATAAGTCAAGTAAGTCCCAAAATTCTGACTCTATCCATGCTCAGGCCACCTATGTTTTGGCCCTTGTTCCCACTGATATAATGATGAGTCAGGTAAGGCCCAAAATTCTGACTCTATCCATGCTCAGGCCACCTATGTTTTGGCCTCTGTTCCCACTGATATAATGATAAGTCAGGTAATTAGTCCTGAAATTCTAATTCTATCCATGCTTAGGCCACCTATGTTTTGGCCCCTGTTCCCACTGATATAATGATAAGTCGGGTAAGTCCTAAAATTCTGAATCTATCCATGCTCAGGCCACCTATGTTTTGGCCCCTGTTCCCACTGATATAATGATGATAGGGAATAATTTAGACTTAATCTCTTCACGCTAGAGTTATATTCTCAAATGGAAGTCCCTGAAATTTGAACAGGGATTTCGTCACTTTTTTATAAATATTTTTATTCACCAAATTTCATCTCATTTTTAAAATATCTCTGCCTTTCATTAATCTTGGTTTAGAGGATACCAATCACAAACTAAACCCAATTAACACCCAAATTTCTGTTGTTACCACTTATTAGTAATAGGTTTGTGTGCAAAGTGACTAAACACTCTTATAATAACGAGTAAAACAACCAATCAACTAAAATTCCATTATTTCTTACTAATGACAAATCCTTATATTGTTGGTTGCTTTGCCAATATCATTCTACTTCTTCGAATTGCATGAACTAGGGAAGACAATGTTTTTTGGGATGGAAATGTGGTCTATATATTAACATAGTCAAGAGAAGTATTACAGAGGCATGTGAGCATATCACCTCAAGTGTGCTAAAGATGACCTTGATTCCTCTCCTTAGGCTCCTACTTCACTTTAGGTTCTTTAATCTAACAACATTTTTAGGATTCCTTCCATCCTCATTTTGACAACTTAACTATAGGTGCCCTTGAATCCTCTCCTTGGGCTCCTACTTAACTTTAGGTTCTTTTTATCTAACAACATTTTAGGTTTCCTTCCATCCTCATTTTGACAATGTAACCATAGGTGATGGCAATATAGAGATAGAACTTCAACAACATAATGATAGGGCAATGAAGACGTGGGATTGGTGCAAGTGGATAACTTCATCCAAGGGAAGTACTAGTGGGTGAAAATGTGAAGACGAGTAACACATTTTGGAAAGAAGCTTGTGAAGAAATGTGATATTTATTGTTTCAATCAAGAAAATAGACATTGAAATGTCTTGATTGAAAGTTAAATAATCTTTTGGATAAGAGTTAAAATTCTTGGTCGAAACATTTTAAAATGTCTCAAAAAAGAGTTTGCCTATGTTTACCTCAAGTTAAAAAATTCTTGTTTGAGAGTTTGGGTGGATTAGAAAAACTCCAAGTTGAAATTTAAATGTCTTGGACTAGAGTTTTTGTTTGACTTTTATTTAAAACTCTTGATTACATAACAATGTTTTTATTGACTAGGATTACCATTGTTAATTTATGGAGAGATCTTTATTTGTTTAATTAGGATTACCTATCAAATGGAGAGATGTGTATTTGTTATATTTAGGTCACTTTGTCGAAGACAGGAACGGTTATAACCGGAAATCGTCGCTCTTGCGATGAACGTTGAATATATCAATTTAGACTTTGTTAAAATGTATAATGGTCAATATGGATAGTATCAAAAAGTGTAACGGTCAATAGTTAGCGTCGCTCTTGCGACGAAAACACAAGTTTTCCGAAATTGAAAAATAGATGAAAGTTTGCTTCCGTCGATAGAGCAACAAATACACAGACAAAAGTTTGGTTCCGTCGATAGAGCGATGAATACGGGGTGTATTTAGATCAAAAATGAAAAATCAAACTTTTTCTCTTGAATTTTGCGATGAAAGAGTACTTCCGTCGTAAGTAGTCGTTGCAATTTTTTCAATATGTAGTAGTGAACATATGAACCTTCTCCTTCAAGTGTTTATTCTCTTCTTGAATATGCAAATTGATTTCTTGCAGGTTTTCCAAACTTTTTATCTTCGCTTTACCCATGTTGAGTTGATGTTCTCTTCAAAGTTCTAGCAACTATGTCATAGTCAAGGATTCAATTGCCTAGATACCTTATGATCTGTAAATGAGGGAATTATATCCCACTCGCTTCAACAACATGGATCCTCTATAGAATTAACTTCTAATATATATTTCTCTATATTATGAAGAGATATATATCCTTTGAATGACTACACGGCCTCTATTCTTAGTGTATAGTACACACAACAAAAATAAATAACGATTCCAATAATAAATAGGATTATGAGTGCAAACTTCCATGTTGTTATCACTAGGTAAGCACATGAGGATTGGTTGTGCTTCTTTGCTTCAAGGCTTGAGTTCGTTCATGTGTGTAATGCTCCATTCTCAAGAGCCAATTGAATGACACACCCTTTGAATCTGTTTGTGTAAGAACAAGGGTTCAAATCCAATTCCTTGCATGTTTAATGTATGGACACAGATACCTAATTATTACTTGGTCTTATAATTCTAGGTGTTAACACCCCACAAAATTTATTATGCACAAAGTTAACTCCAAAAATACACTTACCATCAACAATCCAACAACAAATTAGGCAATTACTTTAGCCTTAAATTCAAACAAACAATAAGGATAGTGTATCACACGAACAATGAGGATGAACAATATTCAACTTAGAATTTTAATACAATGCAAAACTCACATACATATACATTGTCTTCTCAAGTAAAAGGAGTGCCAAGGATGAATCTTCATCAATAAAAGGGAATATGGTTCATTGTAATATCCTTAGATCCGCAGATCTGGATATTAACCTCAATTGCCGACTATATGTTATTGAAATTGATACTCTTTGGGATTCTGGATGTGGTTAAGGGTTTCTCATTGAGTTTCAATAGTTTTGAGCTTCATGCGAAGCTTGCATGTTTATTTTTTTTAGTAGAATGGCTTGTTTAGATATTTTGATTAAGTAGTCAATTACAAACAATTGCATGCATGTACAAAAATTCACTTACAACTGCATGCATGTAAATAGTACTCAAATAGTTCAGATAGATTAGATAATGAATGGATCTATGCTGGAAATGAAAAGATATAAACTAGAAAAGTACCAGAAACTACATGCAATGATAGATCAATGCCATGCAAGGCTTGAAAGATGGCATGCAAGATGGTCAGATGACATGCATGTGGAAAATTGTTGCATGCATGAGGAACTTCTGCATGCAAGGTGGATCTATTGGATTCCACCGTTGGAAACTGATGGAAACTGACTCACTGGATGTGCCTGCTCCAAGCTCAATTGGGTCGGAAGGATCTACTGATATTCTAAGTCCCCAAGGCTAATGACCTTCTTTCCCTTCTTTTCACCCACAAAGTTACGTTGCAACTGCCATAAATGTATGGATAAGTTGTCCTGGATGATTCCAACGTCAGAATCTGTTGTAATCTATCTCAATAGAGGCACCCTACCTCCTCCTCCAATGGTTCAGGAGGAATCTAGCTTAATGTCTCCCTGAATGAGTAGATCTAATAAACTGTACTATCTCTACTATCGGTAAACCCATTGAAAACCCTCACTGCTTGAATATGACGCCCTGGTGGATAGGATGCTCAGAAACCTGCTCTGGATGGTTCAATGGAAGCACTTTTCCCTGATATCAACTGGGTTTGAAGGGCTAAGATTCATTAGGCCTCTTCAGGTGAAGCGACCTACTCTGTGATTGATTCCCTCCTCTGGAATCCACGCTGGAACCGTTACTAAAACTATGATGAAGCAATGGAAAACTTGTATGGCTTTCCCATTTGGCCAAGGTGTGTCTCTCAACACCGAATCCAATAAACTGGTGTCTTTCTCCTGGAATCCACAATCCTCCGTCGATTCGCCTGAACATGTGTGTTTTCTCCTCTCAGATCAATTTTCAAATCATAATCCGCAATAATGAAGAATTAGGTCATTTTTCTCCTTCATATACTCTCCCAACCCTAATTCTTTGTTTACCTCTATAATTATCTCATTTCACTTAAGTGACTTCTATATTTAGCTTTATATTCCTTAAGTCACTTAAACATAACTTTTCTCACTTTTCACTTAATGTCACTTTCGAAATATAACATTCCCTAGTGAAATGACATCAAATGACCCTTTTCCCCTATTTATTCATGGCTATAGTCTAAAAGGGGATGTTTAGAATACTAATCCCTCCTCTTTGGAGCTCCTACTCGAAAAGGGACATTACAGTCCCCCCTTCCCCATATTTATTTTCCTCAAGCAACCCAGGGTGTTGCAAAATCTACTCACTCTCTCATGTAGCATCCTCTACTGGAAGTCCCCTCCATCTGACCAAACACTCCTTGATGACCCTACTCCTCGACATCCTCTCTTTGAACTCTAATATATCCTCAGGAACTAACTCCAACTACCCCTCCTCATCCAATGGTGGAATCTCTTCTGAAGTGTTGATGAATTGTCCACTACTTTCTTAAGACAAGAAACATGGAACATATTGTGAATCTGAATCCCCTCTAGTAGCTCTAGCTCATAGGCCACTTCGCCTACCCTGCATATGACCTTGTATGGTCCATAGCAATTGGGATTGAGATTCTTCGCCCTGCTCTTCTTCAAATATGACTGCATGTATGGTTGTACCCTTAGGAATATTAGATCCCCTACCTCAAAGCTATGCTCTACACTGTGTCGATCTGCATTCACCTTTTTCCAATTCTATGCCATCTATAGATTCTCCTTTAGTACCTTGAGAGACTCCTAAATTTATACTATCATTTCCTTGGCCTTAGGAGCCCGATTGTATCCCAAAACCAGATCATTCAAAGTGGGAGTACCATACCCATATAATGATCTTAATGGTGTCATACCTATGGACATATGGAAGGTAGTGTTGTAACAGTTCTCTCCAAGATGTAACCACCTTACCCACACTCTCTGTTGTCCACTCACATAATTCCTCAAATACCCCTCTACCCACTTGTTGACTATCTCCATATGACCATCAGTCCAGGGGTGGTAAGTGGTGTTGGGTTTCAACTCTATCCCCACCAATCTGAATACCTCCTGCCAAAATGTGTTGATGAACCGTATCCCCACCAATCTGAATAGTATACTCTGTGGCAACCTGTGAAGTCTAAAAATGTCTTTGAAGAATAGTCTGACCACCTGCACTTATCTATAGTCGGTAGGAATCATGAAGAAATGTGAAAACTTGGTCAATCTATTTACCACTACATAAATACAATCCTTACCCTGAGCCTTAGTTGGCCTATAATGAAGTCCATGGATATACATTCCCATTTCTTCTCTGGAATGGGAAGTGGTTGAAGTAACCCTACCAGAAGTGTATGCTCGGACTTGTTCTGCTGACAAGTCGCACACTCATTGATATGTCTCATCACATCCTACTTGAGACCCTTCCAAGAGAATCTCTCCCTGACCTGCCTGTAAGTTTTGAAGAACCCCTAATGGCCTGTTAATGGAGAGTCATGTACTGTTGCCAAAATATTATTTTTGAGACATGATCCTGGCACTAGGTAGACTCAGTCTTTATAGAAGATGATGTCATCTATGAATATGTACCTATTTTCCTATACATTCCCATCCAATAACTCACGAGCAAACTTATACTTGGAATATTCCACTCACAAGTGGGATTTCCAATTTACTGAAATCTCCATCAAGGAACAAGTTGTTGGTCTCCTAGATAGCGTGTCCGCCACAATGTTTTTCATCCCCTTGACATACTCTATGTCAAAATCAAAGGCCTGGACCTTTGTCACCCACTTTTGTTGACGCTCGTTGAGATCCTTCTTCTCTAGGAAATACTTCAAACTATTATGGTATGTATTGACCACAAATTTGTTTCCCACCAAGTACTACTTGAATTTGGTCAAAGCATGCATGATTGCAAGCATCTCCTTATCATAAATAGAATACAATACAATACAAATACAATGGGTTGGTTGAGCTTCTTGCTCTCAAATACAATGGGGTGTCCCCCCTACATCAACACTGCTTCGACCCCCTCCCCTGATGCATCACACTCCAAAACAAATGGTAGCGTGAAATTTGACAATGCTAGTATTGAGCACGTGCCCATGACTTATGTTTCTGTCATCTGGTTGAGCTTGTAGTATGTGTCAAGTTTTTGTACCCAAGCTCTAGCAGTACATCTGGATAATCCATCGAAAGAGGGTATAGTGAGTTTCCCTACTTTCCGAATGAAATCCATGTTATGTCCCTATTGTTTCTTTTGTCCTCCCCTCTGAGGATCTCTAGGATGGTTCCTGAGTCTAAGTCCGCAATACTCTACTAAAGTCATGTCATTATGGAACTCTAGCCCTAGGGATGCATACTCTCTCATGTAATCAACAATATCCTTTTCATGTGTGGTCGGTCTCTGTGCTACTAGTTGTTGTGATGTTGTTGGAAGTTCCCTCTGAAAGCTAGGGAATAGTGGACTGGGAATCCTACTCGATGATGTGTAGTTGTGAGTAGGTGAATGGGGCCTACTACCTGCCCCTGATTTCCCCTGTGTTGCATGGAGGACATTGGATCTTGGAGTGTTCCCTGTAGCCAATCTATCTGCAATATGTGCCAAAGACTAAGTCATGTCCCGCTGACTAATCACCAAATTGTTAAAAACCTGCATGAAGGATGCTTCTGGGTCCATGTGTGCTTTTCCACTGCCTTCTATCCTTTCATATATGTATCCCATCATCCTCTCTGCCTCAAGCTCTGCCTCATGCTCTTCCCGTCATTCTACTTCTCGTTGTGACTCTTCCTCTTCCTCCGAACTGTGAGGAAAGGGGGGATAATCCGATCTTGGCCCTCTCCTCTCTCTGTGCCTGTTGAAAGTGATGAATTTGTCACCTATGTGCTCACAACCCCTTGGGTTCTCTACTGAACTCATGGAAACTTTAGTCACAGGATGGCATGACTAAAGCTCTAATACCATTGTAATATCCCTAGATCCGTAGATCTACATATTAACCTCAATTGCTCACTATCTTCTACTGAAACTAATACTCTTTGGGATTTTGGATGCAGTTAAGGGTTTCTGATTGAGTTTCAATAATTTAGAGCTTCATGTGAATCTTGCATGTTTGTTTGTCTAATTAGAATGGATTGTTTAGTTATTTTGATTAAGTAGTCAATTACAAACAATCACATGCATGTACAAAAATTCACTCACAACTACATGCATGTAAATAGTAATAAAATAGTTTTAGATAGATCAGATAAAATGGATCTATGCTGGAAATGCAAAGATATAAACTAGAAAAGTACCAGAAACTACATGCGATGATATATCGGTGCCATGCAAGGCCTGGAAGATGACATGCAAGATGGTCAGATGACATGCATGTGGAAAACCGTTGCATGCATGAGGAACCGTCGCATGCAAGGTGGATCTTCTATATTCCAGCGTCGAAAACTGATGGAAACTGACTCACTAGATGTGCCCTGCTCCAAGCTCAATTGGGTCGGAAGGATCTACTGATCTTCTAAGTCCCCAAGACTGGAAATCTTATTTCCCTTATTTCCACCCACCAAGTTACACTGTTACTACTAGAAATGGCTAGATAAGTTTCCCTGGATGATTCCACCATCAGAATCTACTGTAAATTGTCTCAATAGAGGCACCATGCCTCCTCCTCCAATCGGTTAGGAGGAATCTGGCTCAATGTCTTCATGGATGACTAAATATGATAAATTGTACTATATCTGATGTCGATAAACCCACTACAAACCCTCATTGCCTGAATATGACGCCCTGGTGGCTAGGATGCTTACAAACCTTCTCTAGATGGTTCAATGGAAGCTCCTTGCCCTGATCTCAACCGGTTTGAAGGGCTAAGATTCACTAGGCCTCTTCAGGTGAATCGACCTTCTCTGTGACTGATTCCCTCCTTTGGAATCCACACTGAAACTGTTGTTGAAACTGTGATGAAGCAATGGAAAACCTGTATGGATTTCCCAATTAGCTAGGGTGTGTCTCTCAACACTGAATCCAATCAACTAGTGTCTTCTTCCTAGAATCCACAATGCTCCATTGATTCGCCTGAACCTATGTGTTTTCTCCTCTCAGATCAATTCTCAAATCATAATCCGCAATAATGAGGAATTAGGTCGTTTTTCTCCTTCATATACTCTCACAACCCTAATTCTTCGTTGATCTCTATAATTAGCTCATTTCACTTAAGAGACTTCTATATTTAGCTTTATATTCCTTAAGTCACTTAAAAATAGTTTTTCTCACTTTTCACTTAATGTCACTTTTGAAATATAACATTCCCTAGTGAAATGACATAAAATGACCATTTTCCTCTGTTTCTTCATGGCTATAGTCTAAAAGGGGATGTTTAGACTACTAAGCCCTCCTCTTTAGAGCTCCTACTTAGAAAGGGACATTACATTCATAGAGCCTTCACAATGGATCGGTATGCCTCATTCAATGCCCATCCATCCACATTTCACATGCTTACAATCATACTTTGATTTAGCTTGCACACCATTAATTCAACATGTATGAGACAACAAATAATTAGACCACATATGAAATGGCGTTGCAATTACATATGTATCATTTCGATACACAATGCTTTTACAAGTCACAAAATATGTATTTATACATGAGGTACCTTCATATATACATGGGAATGAGATAAACAAAATTTGCTTGAATGTATTGACTACGGAAATGCCAAAATACATTGACTCAAAGTAGGCATGGCTCTATGTGCAAACTCCACTCATTGGCCAAAATACCCTTTGAGAGGGAAACTACGAGAATAAATAGGAAGAGTAGGGGAAATGGAAAGGCCAACAAGCTTCACCTTTCACTTCCTATTCCTTAGTCTTTTCTCTCCTATTTTCATTTTCTATCTCATTTAATTTTTGTTTTTCCTCTTTTTTGTATCATTTACTTTTACATTTGCATTGTGCTTATAGTTTATCTAACCTTCATTAATTACTGAATTTCATTTGCGAGTATTGATTCTTACAACCATTCACTTTTTTGAATCCATTTTGGATCAAGTATTTGGGTTTTTTGATTGATGACATTGGGACTTACACAAATTGTGCTAAGGTCAAAGTTTTGAAGGAGTGACGTATTCCCACCAATGCCATAAATCTCAAGATTTTGTTAAGAGGAATGAATTTCTATGGGAAATTCATCCACCATTGCTCCCACATTTTCACCCATTGAATCAAACCAACTATCAAAAACACTTCATTAGGCCCCTAAAGCAAATTAGGTATTTTGATAGTTGAGGGATGCTCTTTTCTCTATTGTAATGTTTACTTTTCTAGATATTGAGACAAATGTTTCCCAATATAACAAGTACGTGTTTGAGCTCAATTACAAAACTTAAATCCATGAACAAAGACATTTAAAATGGGCTTCTTACATTCAATCAATTCATTCAGTCATTAAATATAAGAAGGGTGCCTCTAATGAAGTGGGTGACTTACTCAACAAATCTCCTTCCAAGGTCCTTCACATCTGAGGTGAAAGATATCCAACCTAGGAGGATTGAAAAAAACAATACTACAATTATCCTTATTTTGGTTATGTCATAAAATCTATACAACAATCCACAAAGGTTAATTAGACCCATTCCCACATTACACAATATGGGATGGTTTCTTGTACCACTCGAACCAACTTTGTATTTCCACTGGCCTACTTGCCTTCTTCTTTTCCAGAAGGGGCACTCTCCATCTTATGGAGGGGACTTTGGTGTGCAAAATCTTTGTAGCACATCAGCGTAAACTTTGGTGTGCAAAATCTTTGCAATTTCGTGATGATCATCCACCAACGTAAACTATTTTGCAGCACATGTATTTCAGAAAGAATTGGTTGGACGTTTAGATAACTTTCAAAGTTAAATCTCCAAAAATGTAAGCATTGTTTTAACCTAAAGTAACTCACAGTATAATGTAAGCATTATTTCAATGCATTTTTGGTCGTATCCCTACCCTTTTGGTCGTACACTACCTACGGGTGATGAACATTGAAGACCATGCCGTGTATATGTTTGTGCACTGAATGCTACAAGTAACATGGCATGAATTATCATTTTTTAAATATTATTTTTTAGGAATTAAATTTGCTTGCGTACAACACATGCTAGTTGCCTAATCTAAAAATGCTTAACATTAATTGAATAACATCAAGCATATTCACCAATCAAATTAAAAATATATATATTATTATTATATTAAAAAATATAAATATCTATTTACTATGTTCAATATTATATTTTCATACCAAATTTTAATTCAAAGACATATTTACTTTATTAAATTATATTTTCATAATAAATATACATTGTGAAACTACACAAGTTATTATTATTTAAATGAATATAATTATTTTTCAATTTACATTTTTTTTTGAATATAATATTTAATACACAACTATGATCATGTAAAATACAACACAGAACCAAAAAAAATTATAGGATTAATATCTAATATCTGGACTCTAAATGTTCTACTTTTTGTTTTAGACCTTATAGACCTTTGTTAGAGCTCACCAATTCGTCGGGCTTTCAAGATTGTCGTAAAACTATCGAGTGGTTTTTGAATGAAGCACAGCAGAACTGCAATGAATAAAGCAAATTTTCCTCCCGCTGCAAATGTATAATAATAGACCGCCCACTCAGACTTTAAATCTTGGAGATTTGAAACCACCACAGAGCTTTGATGCATCGATCATTTGGAAATCATGGTGTCCCTGATCAGATGATGCCACTGGCAATCAATTTCGGATGATTAATTCAGAACCCCGTCACCCATTGCAATTCCAAAACGGCACTAGTAGGTGGCTCCGAGGAAATCCGCGGCACAATCAATTTCAGAGCAAATAGGGTAACTGGCAGTGCAAATAGGGTAAGTAAGGTTGATGCGTCCATCTCTGTGAAAACTCCCTGGATCAAGCCAGCCCAAACCCGCGATCCGATAAATTGCAGCAATATACCGCGATCCCGTCAATTGTAACTATACACCCGCGATCAGAGCCACCGGATTTAACCGTTCGCTGCATGCCACGTGGCGTGATCAGAACCGCCGGATCTAGCCATTTGATGCGGGCCACGTGGCCATTTCAGAGCTGTCGGATCTAGCCGTTCGTTACAAGCCACGTGGCAACATCCCAGCCACCAGATCTGGTCGTTCGATGTGTACGACGTGCCGAGATCATGACGGCCGGATCAGGGCGTTGGATGCTTGCCACGTGCCGAGATAAAGACGGTCAGATCAGGTCGTTGGATGCATGCCACGTGCCAAGATCAGACCCGTCGCATATTGACGTGGGATGAGTGCCACGTGGCGAGATCCCAGCCACCTGATTTGACCGTGGGATGCATGCCACATGGCGATATTGTAGCCGTCAGATCTAGCGGTGGGATGCATGCCACGTGCCGAAATCGCAGCCACCGGATTGCGTCGTTGGATGCTTGCCACGTGGCAAGATCACAGCAGCCAGATCTCGCCGTTAGATGCGTGCCACGTGGAAATATCACAGTCACCGGATCTAGCCGTCGGATGCATGCCACGTGGCGAGATCACAGCCGCAAGATTTAAATGTCAGATGTTTGCCACGTGGCGAGATGACAGCGACAGGATCGGGCCGTCAGATGCTTGCCACGTGGCGATATAATAGCCACCGGATCTGGCTATTGAATGCAGGCCACGTGGTGAGATCACGACCGACAGATCTAACCGTCGGATGCCTGCCACGTGACGAGATCATGACTGCCCAATCTAACCGTTGGATTCAGACCAAGTGGTGAAATCTAAACCGCTGGATCTACCCGTTGGATGGTTGCCACGTGGTGTTGTCTTGACCGTTTGATATGCCCGTTGGATAGTTGCCACATGTCGAAAATCGAACGAGCCGGTTAGCCGACCGTACGACGAAAATGGTACGGTTCCCGCACGATCCCAGCGTTGGATATCTGCCACTTGGCAAGTGCAGAGCCGCAGGATCCGACTCCGCCTTCGATTTGGCCTTCTGTGGGCGGAAGCTGTCGATACGAGTAGACGTCATGTGTGGAAGCTCGCGATGTCCATGTGTACGCAGAGCTCCATGTTTAACTGCAGAACTCGATTACAGAAATGTCACGGAAGTCGATTGCCAAGGTTTTATGCAGGAGTGATGACGGAACGAAAAAAGAGAAACGTTTCCCACACAATAGAAATAGCTGCAATTGCGTTCGACGGAGGAGAGTCGTAGTTTGAACTTTCCACATTATTTTTCTAATAACAGGATTATTGGATTATTTTCTTGCTTTAAAGAAGTGGGAACAAAAAATTATTAATTAATTCAATATTTTTACAAGATTATTATTTGTAAAACATTATTATTTCAATATTTAATGTTTAGATTTTTTCAAAATTTTCCACTTATAATGTTGTTTAAGTTCTTGTTATATACAAATGTAATTGTGTTTTACAAAATAGAAAGATTTAAGTTCTTGTTATATACAAATGTAATTGTATTTTACATAATAGAAAGAACACCGTGCAACTTATAAACAATCTATTTTTTTTTAATTTGTTTTAGGTTTTTTAATATCTTGGTATGTATAAATATTGCTTTGTTTTAAAGATGTGCATCTTTCAAATTTTGTATAAGTAATTTTATTCTCTTTTAAAGTTTTTTATTTTTTATTTTTTTATAAATAATGTATGGAATTATTATAGCTGGTAAATTGTTTTAAAATCGAAATAATTTATATATATATAGTGTGAGTGGGCCTAATGGTTAAGAATATGTGTTTTTTCTTAAGAGATCACAAGTTCAAATCTAGAGGGGGTAGGGTATGTATACCTTCGTAGACTTTACCCCTCATTTTTACATTTATGAATATTATTCTTAATGAACTTGCCTTATCTTATTGTACTGCCTCTAGCTTCTCGTTTGACTTTAAAAAATTCACTCAAACCTTATGTTGAACATACAAAACAGTAAAAAATATTTTATATTAAACATTTTAATATTTTTCCTTGGAGGATGAGCTTCCACATAGGGGCAATAAACTTGTAAATATCATGTTTGTTGAGAGATGTACCACTGTAATGTTGCATTTGCATTCTAATTCCATCTAGTTTTATCCCATTTTATAATCAACTTGTTTAGAAGACCCTAACTAATGTCTATCTCAAATTCTTTCAGCGATCAAAGAGACCTGTAGAATAAGGGGCAATCAAATCTTTCTACTTCTACTAGATCTTGTTAGGTAAGAACTAAATCTATATATACCTGATTTAACTTAAGAATATACATTATCATGAACAACATAGTGAAAGGAATAGGCCAAGTTGATATTAATGGAAATCCAATAAGAAGGCACTTACAAATCACCTATGATGTTGCAACAATTTTCTCCAAGCTCTCCAGTACAACCCTTGCATGAATGTATTGAGATCAAAATGATGATACTTCAAATGAATTCCTTCCCCCCTTCACCATGGAAATGCTCTCAATATATAGGATTGGGAGGCTTAACCACCATGGAGAAGATCACTCACTAGATACACTAAATTGGGATCTCCAATATTTTTAAGGAGAAAATATCTCTCAAGGATTTAAGGGAGCAAATATATCTCGAGGATTTTAAGAAGGAAATATTTCTCAAGATCCACCAAATTAGGATTTTGGTTTGAGAAAATCTCTCAACCATCCGAGACTCTCAACTTCTCCTTGAGACTAAGAAACTAAATGTGAGGTGGATTCTCACACTAACTTAATTTCCTTTTTTGAATAATAATGAATAATATATGTGCACATAGTATTTTGACCTTCATATGATAAATTTCTCCTCCACATTGACTAGGGATTGTGACAAATGTTCTTTCATGGTGTCAAGGTGTTGCAACACTTTGTAAAGTGCATGTGAAACTTAGTAAGGTGCATACGACACTTGACAAAGTTCATGCAACACTTAGTAAGGTGAACACAACACTTGCAACACTTAGGTGTAAATAGGTGTGACACTTAAGTGTGACATTTTGGTGTGTAACAATGCGCTTTATTGAGAATGTTAACAACAATTTGAACATATTCTCCCCAAAAGGTTTTGGGTACTTCTGATTCATCAAGCATGGCCCTAACCATTTCTTGAACTATTTTGTTCATCCTTTCTGCTACTCCATTATGCTGAGGGGTTTTGGCAATAGAAAATTGTCTCTTGATCCCATGCTTTTCACAATAACTGTTGAATTCATCAGATGTGAATTCTCATCCTCTGTCTGATCTGAGGCAATTTATTTTTAAGTCCATTTCATTTTCAACCTGTGCTTTGAAGATTTTAATTTTTTCAAAAGCCTCATATTTCTACTTCAAGAATCCAACCCAAGTCATTCAGGTATAGTCATCAATCAACAAAATTAAATATATTTCACCTCGAGGTGATTGTGTACTGGTGGGGCCACAAAGATATGTATGAATAAGCTCAAGAGGTCAATTGGTGGAGTGTTCTCTTGCCTTGAATTGAACTCTTGAATGCTTTCCAAATTGACATGACTTGCATACAACATTCTCAAGTTTGTAAATTCTAGGCATATCTCGTACAACATCCTTTCTTCTCAGCTTAACAAGTTGATCAAAACTAAGATGACCTAGCATTTTGTGCCAAAGCCAACTCTCATCAGTTTTACCAATACAACATTTTTCGTTGCCTTCTTCTAGAACATATACCTTCCCTGAAGTTCTAAATACCTTTACAACAGTCTTCCCTATATTTGCATCCATTACTTTACAAACTTTTGAATGAAAGAGAACATTGTGTCCTTGGTAACACATTTGAATTACACTCAACAAGTTATGTTTTAGACTATCTACATACAATACATGATATGCTTTGGTCTTTCCCTTCTTATCTTCATCTAGTACAACAATTCCTTTTTCCTCTAATTCCAACTGAAACATTGTTTCCAAAGGTAACATTGGCACCTTTTTCTTTAGTTAGGAATTCAAATTTACTTTTGTCTACTATCATGTGATTGGAGCAACCATTGTCAATATACCATTGATTTTCTTGATTTTTGGCATATAGAGCCAATCCACAATTTTCTTGGTTTTTATTTTCTTCCTCCAAATCTTGGTAAAATCTTCTTGACTATCTTGCTTATAAATAAGCAACATCTTGTTTCTCCATTCACTTTCCTTGTGTCCAAAATTGTTGCATATGTGGCATTCGAGGTCATTTAGTAGAGGAGAGAAAGCATTATTGAAGGAATTTTGATACCTAACCATTCAAGGTTTATTGAATTTCATTCCTATATTTTTGTTATGTTTAAAATTCCATCACCTCACAACCTTATGTCCAAATTTTCCACAAGAGAAACATTATCCAAAGAAAAAATTTGGATGCCTTGGAATGAAAAAATTACTTGTAGGAATCGTTCTTTGTCTGCCAGGTTGATAGGATTCAAGCACATGTTTCTTCCTTGCTTCATAGTTGGGCCTGGTCCATTTTTTTACTAATTCTTCTTATTATATTTTGACTTGTTAATATGACCCTTGAGATAATCTGTATAACTTGTAGGTTTCTCACTAGTTGGCATGCTGGTGCTTGATTCTCCTTTGACAACTTTCAGACTTTTCTTATATCCTAGCCCTGTCTTTTCATCTGGTGATCTGTGGTTGCTGAGAATGTTATCCATATTTTTAGATCCTTTTATGAATTTCATTTGAGTTTTGGATTTCTCTAGATCCCTTCTCGAGGCAACTATTTATGCTTCTAGTTTGTCACAAATGTTCTCTTTTTCTTTTATCTGATTTATAAATATTTCTTCCCTTCGTTTGGCTTCTTCTAGATGGATTTTTAATATGACTATATATTGGTTGATCTCTTTGTCTTTTTCTTTATAAAACTGTAACTTTTCTTTTCTTAGTTTATTCTTTTTCTTGAGTCGATAGATTTCTTCTAGAGCACTAATAAGTTCTCCTTTCATGTCTACTACAACTTCACACTCTTCTATGTCTATTTTTTCTTGATTAGAATTGTGTTGTTCCAGATCCATGAGATTTTTTTCATGTAGATTTGTATCTGGCTCATATTCTTCTTCTTCAGTGTCTGAAGAGCTGATGTTATCCTCCTTTGAATAAAAAATGTTCCTTTTATAAGACTTTTTCTCCTTAGTTTTATCCTTTCCTTTTATTTATTTTTCATCAATGTTGTTTTGTTTGAAAGGACATTTAATGCAAAATTACCAACTTTACCACAATGAAAGCATTTGAATGGTAACACACCTTTATATTTTTCGGAGCCCCTCTTCAGTTTCCTTAAAATGTTGGCTTCTTCTTCTTCTGAGAAGTGTTCTAATGAATCATGATCTTGAGATTTTGATGATTTAACTGATGCCTTGAAGATTGCGCCCTTTAGATCTGGCTATTCTTTCCTCGTCCTCATCTCATAAATAGTTAGAATTGCATGGATCCTATTCATAATCAATTTATCCAGTTCATGCATTTATTCTATAGCATAAAACTTTTCATCGAGTCTTGAGGGAAGAGATCTCAAAACCTTCTGAACTACTATAGCTTCTTCAATATTCTCACCTAGCCCTTTCATAGTGTTTACAATATCATCCACTCTAAGAAATAAACCCACGACATTTTAATCTTCACTCATTCTTAGGATTTCAAATTACATTATGAAAGCTTGAAGTTTGGCCAACTTTACTTTCTCGTCTCCTTCATGACTGTTTACCAATTTTTTCCATATTTCCTTTATGGATTCCAACTCTATTACTTTAACAAATTTTGTTTCTACAAGTCCTCCTTGAATGACATTCATATTTCTTGCATTATTGTAGTAATTTTTCTTACCAACTTCATCAGTTGGAAGAGTAGTTGGGATTTTATAACCATCTACCACAATTTTCCAGACTTCCATCCCAAGTGACATCAAGTAGGTCTTCATTTTTAATTTTCCAAAATGAAAAATTTGTTCCATTGAATAGAGGAGGTCTGGTTGAAGAAAAATAATCTTGACTTTCCATACTTTCTGTGTGATCTTCATTCTACTCAATGGTTTCCTTTAAGTCCATTAGAAACCATCTTTATGATTTCCTTGAGAATCATTCGGCTCAAAACTAAATTCTAAGTGGATATCTAGATTATCCTATCTTATAGCTTTCCAATGACTTCTTTCGTGCTCAATTTTGAGAATTTTTTTTATAGGCAATCGAATATTTCCAATTTACCCCTTTCGTGCACCTTTCTCCTTGGTGAAAATAATCTCAAACACCAACTTTGTCTAGCTACAGAGGTATATCTACTGATAACCAAGAAAACTTTTCTACATGATAAATATGATACTACTAACACTAAATTCACAACAACTCTCATATTTTCCAACTGATGCTCTAATCAAAATTTGCAACAATATGGAAATGACAACTTTTCCTCTTTGCACTTTCTTTTGACTTAGCAATTTTATCATTGTTCCTTCTTCCCTACACCAATTCCTTTGGGATTTTGGAAAAATATCAATCATACATTTCCATGAATACCTTTTGAATGATATATCACAATTTCACCCTTAACCAGGCTCCAGAATGTTAGTTACAACCCGCAAAAGTTTTGATTATTTTACATTTCTATCCTTGTATGCTACATGTGTCTTCTTTCTCTTCCTGCACATTTTTAGATACCTAGATTCCAAATATGGCTTCAAAATTGTTTTCTATGGTTCATAACGTTTCCATAGACTACTCTTTTCCCAAAATAGACTTTTGAGCTAGGAGTTATGCCCTCTAGAAGTAAATTGGTGCTGGAATTTTACCTTAATTGTTTCAGTTTTAACTTTCACATTTGAGCTCCATCTTATGAACATATCAGCTAGTTGAAAATCTCTCTCTAAGTTATTTATTTCCTAAAAATGTTGTTTAGGGCCTCAAAATCATCCCTCAAGTTAATGACCTTCAAAAATATAAAATGTTCAAAAACTTTCATATAAAAATGATTGTTTTATTGTTATGAAAAACCCTTTAAATATGAGTCGTTGATCCAAGCGCCATCGACGATCAATAGATTAGAAATTCTCACTACCAAATGAAATTTGTCTACAAATATCCATAATGCCCGATCATTGGCCACTGACCCATTCTCTTGATAACCAATTCACAACATAACGCTAAACTGACCAACCTAGCCATCGGTCATCGACCATTGACGATTTTCATTGGTGAATGAAAATCCTCACTAATTCGGTCAATTCCTGACCATCATCCCATCGAACCTCGATCATTTCTCTTGGTAACCACTTGTACCAAATCCCTAAATCATCCAAACTGGCCATTGATGATTCACATTGACTAACAAACACTTCTCTAGTTCGGTCGACCTGTCCATTGGCCATCAACCACTTATGGGTTGACATGACAACTATTGATGTGGCATGACACATCGATGCTAACGTGGAATGACACGTCATCATGATATGTCATATTGGCTAACATGGAATGAAACGTGGATGTTGATGTGGCATGAAACATCATCACCCTCTTTCCTTCATCATTCATCGGTCGTTTCTCTTGGATGACCTGAACAACTCACCAATTCATATAGACCGAAATCTGCAACAAAGAATTTCACCAATTCACTCTAGTTATTGGTCCATACAAGCTAGGTGTTTGAACCAGAAGATCTGATACCATGTTGTAACATATCCAACCTCCAAATGAGGCTACATTATGTGTGGAAACTCATTAAATAACTAATATTTACTACTAACTAATTTCTTGTAGCCTACCAACAACAAATCACACATAGATTTTACCATTTGACTGATATCACAATTCTAAATGCATCTAACAACATATATTAAACATGAATGCAACTATTCAATCAAAAAACAAACACACAACATTCATATAAACCATTTACACAACATAATAACATAATAATAGAACATGAAAAATTATTTGTAATAGTCAACCAACTAGATTCATACGAAGGATGAACCTCCCAGCCATAAGCGCTTATGTTCATTTTCTCTCAATATCAGGCCACTCTCGGGCTGAGGCTATGAGTCCAAAAGGAGATTTGACCCACTAGTTGTCCACTCTCCACACACAATAACCCCAAAATCCAGGCTCTACTCCCACAAGAGTTCCAATCCAACAACTCTCTCTTTTCCCCACAACCTGCGCTACCCAAGGAATGTACCCACTTCACTTCCCACAGTCCCTCGGGCCGTACCATTCATTTCTCAAAGCTCCTAGTGCACTTGGTTGGCCAGGAATCTCTGAACTCAGGACTCTAGGAACTCTCAGCTTCTTCAAGATTTCTCATTGTAGCCTTCAAAAGTCTCTTTAGTCATTTCCTCCACAGGAAAAACGCACTACATGCTTACAACCCATTTTGCAGGAACACATGCCTCTTGTCCAGCACAACCACATCCCAATAATGGTTGTGTTCAAGAACAACATGGTTGGTCCTCTTCTCGACACTCAACTCTCCTCTTGTTGCCCAAAAACTACATGTAAAAATTGTGTCCCCTCTCCATATTAATTTCCCTTATTTTCCCTTGTTTTTTGACTCTCACTCTTCCCAAAGATGATAGTACCTCATCCCATGCTCTCCAATAACTATGGGATGTGACCACTCACACCCACCCTCTTACATGAGTTTAAATGATTGGATTTGGGAACACTCAACAACAGTAGAAGGTTATACACAATGATAATATAATTTCATGAATGTGTGTTGGATTAATATCCATGAATACTTCCACCTTGGACCCCTCTCTCTTGTGGAATCATAGCCCCCCCCATCGTTCTTCATTCCTTTTGTATCGCAACCAACAATTATTACTTTTATTAATTATTCCAATGTTCATAATATGCAATTCGACCCATAGCCGCATTAAATCAATACAATCTCTTCGCCCCAACACATTGACTCACCAACCTAATTCACATTTATACAATTACATTATAATTCGCAAGGATTAAAACCAAAGATGTTACACATGAAATTTCCATAAAATATGGTCTAGCATATCATCTTAAGTTGCACATATTGGAGTGTGGACACATATTACGTTGTTTTCTTATTACTATTTCCTCCATTAAGCATGGCCTTTGAACTATGATCTTAAATAAATTCTCATGCTGCAAAGGACAATAGTACAATTGAATGAGAAAAATAAATTTCTTGAGAAATAGATCCAAATCTTAAAATATGGAGCATCATCGTTCAAAGGTTTTATAACTGCATATCCCTTAAAAGATTTGGCTAAAATAATAGCTGATCTAAATTTCAAAGAAATTGAGTTGGAAAAGTCAAGGAAATATTCTTTGAGAGTGGTGAAATTAAAGTCTTAAGAGAACATATGACAGAAGAAGATAAAGATTTGGTTGATGAAGAGGAGTCGGTTGCAGCTAGTGTTTACCCTAGCCACAACCTGCTACAACCACAACCGTGGACTAAATGTAACATCCCGCTCTACTGACCACACTTTTATTGACATATTCTTTGAGGAGACTTGTGTGTAAGTGATCCGATTATGGTATATTATGATTTCATTTCGATTATGGGTTATATATGATGATGATGATGTGTTGTGACTCATTTTTATATTGATGTATATATATTGGCAGATGTTATTGATGATTTTTTCTGAGTGTGTAGGGCACATGACAGGTTATGGATGTTGATGGCATCAATGAACTTCCTTGGACCTCAGATTGAGTCAGGGAGTGGATTGTATTTTTTTTAAGTATTTCATTTTACGCACATGTGACATATGCTTGAGTTTAGTATGATTTACATATATTGATTATTGACATCATTTTTTCCAGTGGATGCAGGCTTGACGGTGCTTGCTAATCCAACTCACATAAGGAGTAGAGGGCCATGCACAAAAACCATACATTTGAGGGAGAGGTCTGGCAGTGTCCTTGTCACAACCTACTAGCACTCCCACCGTGGCCGAACTATAGGTTAATAATTACCTAGTTTGAGTGGTCCACGATGTCATGAGGGCAGACTGAGACAGTCGCTCATGAAGATTGTAAGGGGCACACAATAAGGTAGAGTCATTATTCCTTAGAATCCCTTAGTCTCTCACAAGGTCAACTGAATGTAGTGTTGAATCCAAAGGGATCAGACAAACTTCCAAAACCAGTCAAAGGCGAGTGGCACCCTTGGAGCACGGAGGTGCGTCTTGAAGGGAACGTCGCGTAATTAAAAACACGAGTCAATAAATCTAGGTGGCCTAGAAAACATTGAAGTGACTAGACCTTGTTAGAATAAAATAATTAATTAAACAATAAATTATTAATCATAATCCTAAGTATAAGACTGAGCCTAAGTCTAATTTTAATTAAGGGACTAATTAAAAATATTAAATAAATTAAAAGAATTGAGATAAATCAAATTCTAGGAAAAAGTGAGTAAAATCTAAAGATTAGATAAATGCAAATGTGTGCATGAAATTAATAAAAGGGATTTTTAAAATAGAAAAAAATAAAATATGAGAGAATAGGTGTACACATAGAATAGTATCTAGAGTCAAGCAACCACTAGTCTAACTAGAAGAAGACTCCTAATCCAACTCCAACTAAGATCTAGTTAGGAGACACTCAATAAATGAGAATTTGGGGAACAAAGGGACAACTAAGAGCGAAAATAGGAACACCTTGGGGAATGTGAGGGAAATTGGCTTTTTAAATAAAATAAAAATGATAATTACTTGTGCAACTTGGGGAGAGTGTGACAAGTGTGTGGTTGAATAATCATAATTAATTTAATCTAAAATGTTAATTATTTGTGCATGAGGACATGTGTCAGTGAGGAAATTTCTATGAAACAAATGGTGTAGAAGGAAAAATAATCTCACTTATTCTTGGTAAGGTTATGTTGCCAAAATTATTATGGACTGTGTTTTACTTGTGAGAGTTGGGATACCAAGCTTGAAGAAAGAGTGGAAGCTCTTCCTTGCAAGGCAAGCCTTGAGCTATAGTTTGTTGGTTTTTGTGTTTGGACCCTTTGCGGATTGGGGGGATAAGGGGGAAGAAGAGTACCCCTAGTGATTGGTTGTGAGGTACAGATGAAGTCCTTGGATTAGCAGGTGAAAGGGATAAATTTGCACAAGTTTCAAGTCAAGGACAATCACCAAATTCATCAATCTTTGGTCACGGTATTTATTTCTGGTTAAAGTTGTGAATGTAAATTTTTAATCTGTGATTTGAATGTATGGTAGGAAGCCATAATTAGTAAAACTATGACTGCCATTATATGTATCATTGATAATTGTTAATGGATTGAAAATTTTAAATGTTCATAATCGATTGATTATTCTTGTGTTAAGACAATTGAGTAGTAGATATCGTTATTGGTTCTAGTGTATAACGATACGGTTATGAGTCGATTGGTTAAATGTTGTGTATAAAATGATTTAGCTTAAATCGGTATGGACTATTTTCCTATGTAAAGAACTGGGTTAGTCGATTGACTAAATCCATTATTCAATTTAGATACCATTGTAATACATTTGATTTTGGAAAATTGTTGTAGATTATATTGCAATTGTAAATTTAGCGAAAGGTTTATTTTGAATTGATTGCTCGGTAAGTTAATTATCAGATCTATATCATATATAATCCTTCTTGTTTATTATCCTGCTTGTTTAGTGAATGCAATTTAACTTCCAGATTTTATTTCTTGTATTTATATTTAATCGCTACTTGGATAATTACGCCCCATTGATGTCAAATGTGGGATAGAATGGATTTTGGGCGTTATGTAAATTGGAAAAGAAATAATAATAAAAAATGGTTGTTATGCTAATATAGAAATTGGTATTAAATGGAATCGTTGGGCAAGTTATATAAATGATATTAACAAAGAAAAACTGGGAATAGGAATTTCCAGCCTTGTATATAAAATTATTCCTTGAACAGTGATGTCATTGCACTGTAGACCCTTTCTAAAACAAATTAATGGATACCATTGTTGCACATTTGTTAATTTGAGTTTGATGATGGCTCTTACTCATGTTGCTCGTGTCTTGAGTACCATAATTTGTCACATTACTACTTCACCTCACAGATGATTGGAGCATCGTTCTAAGATATCATTGTGGTCCATGTTGTTGGGATATTTTCATTGTAGTACAACCATTTTATCTAAGTCACCTTGGCATCTTCAAGTGTTGATTGAAAATAAAAAGAGTCTGCATTATCCTTAGATATTTATTGAAGAGTAAAGACAAAATTTTAACCCTGATTATCTTAGCTAATTTTATTCATTATTCTTTGAACCTTTGAATGACAATAGAATTATTTTGTTAAGGGTGGTTTTGCAATCGTCTCTCCAATCCTAGAGACTACGATTTCCTTTGGAAAATTCATAGACGCAAAAGGACCGAGTCTCGGAATTGACTCCATAAATCGCACAGTCATTGCTACCACGAGATAAAGTATCGGGTAAATATTAAGTTTTACCTTTTCTGTTTAATCAATAGAGACAACACCTGTCACCAACTGGAATTTAATTCTATGAATACTTTAACTATTTATTCAGTGGACAAGTTTAGACAATCTTCAATCCTTAATATCTAGAAACTAAATATATTTTTCTAAATAATTTTTTGGTTATGTTGCGGTTGATATAAAATATATATATTATCTATAACCTGAACACCTACGTATAATTCAACAAATAACTTCCACACCCAACTTAGTTGCCCTGTAGTATTTTATTTCCACTACAGTTGTTGAGTGGTTACGAAGACAGATTTTATAATCCGATACCTCTTGGTGCAAATACAAATTCTTCTAGTCAAGATAACATTACCTTTGCGTCTGAATTGTTGGATCTACTGATCATATTCTATGCCTCTAGATTGAGTTCTTTAAAGGACAGTAACTACGTCCTTTAGTTAACTCCCAACTTGTATGTGTTAAAATTTAAAATACATGCTTTTTAACTAGTGGTTAATACAATTTAAGCTTTCACTTGAATTTTGTATGAGTGCTTTGTTGAACCATTTTCTATATAAGTTTAGTTGTTAGTTATATTTATTGTGATAATCAGTAACGTGTATATGATTATGTGGAAAGAACCTTAGTCATGGAATTACTATTTTATTTTGAGTGTAATGATTATGAACACGGATTAAGTAAATGAACAAAATTTATGTTCATAAAGTTAATGGTAATCGATTTTAGTGTTGAATAAGTGTAAAGAGATTTTGAGGCTTAAATTCCTTCTAATAAAAAAAAGGATATAAGAATAGTATCGATATCAATACATAGAATTATATAATAAGTTCTTATTAACTTCCTTAATAGTATTAGTAATGAGATTACTCATATGTTGGGTATTGTTAAATTCGAAATGGATGTTATTAGTCCTCTAATAATTATTGTACATTCTTCAAGATTATTTTATATAGTTTATAGTCAAGTCTTAAGTAAGAAAAAAAATAAAAAACAATAAGAACTAAATTGATTAGTTGGGACGATATCCAATGATGGGATATATTAGAGTTTGAGTGTGTTTCAAAATGATTTAATTATAAAAGATTATCATAA